>JAVGVS010000254.1:480584-547797 GCA_032718565.1 Distichodus sexfasciatus | reverse complement strand
GGAGGGGGACGAAAGAGAGTGTGAGAAAGGAAGGGTTAGAGAATGATGGCGGGAGAGAGAGAGAGAGAGATAAAGGGAGATATGAAGTGAGAGAGCAACTAGGAGAAGTAAAGAAAGGAGGGAGTGAAAAAGAGAGAGAGAAATAGAGAGCAGTAGACAGGAAAACAGATGAAAAGAGGGAGGGAGGTGTATTCGGCTACGTCTCACACAACGCTCTGTATAGAGTTTGACCCTGATTAGCAGATTAGCATTAAACTAAGCTAAACTAGCTTAGCTTCGGGTGATGAACGTAACGTAACGTATCGGAAGCTAATTCCGTTTCAGACTTGACTTTCCACTCGCTAAACAACAGCTCCACGACTCCGCCTAGCCGCGCGGCAATCGAACAGCGCTGGTATAGCGTCCTCTCACTAACGTTATCTTCCCTGCACCAGTCTTTCTGTCGGTTTGTTGCCTGTCGAATCTGCTGCGTTCCAAACCGGGCCGAGCCAGCGAGCCGTTCTTAGAAAGGCCTGGCGGAGGACAATGGCTGCTTCCGCGGCAGCGGCGTCGTCGCACGGAGCTGGAGTCGTAGCTAGCAATTTAGGCGTCTGTGACATGACGCTAGCTGCCAGAACACAACGTGCCAAAGCTATAATCCAGCCAGATTTGATTTGCACATTCTAGTGGTTTCCATTCAGCTCGTCTCCCTCGCCACCGCCCCTTTAATTACAGTGCAGACGGGCTGTTTGCAAGCTGATATCTCATCCCTCGCTCTCGCTCTCTCCTTGCCATCTCTTACTCTTCTCCTTTTTTCTTGCCTCCTTAGTCAGAAAGGGAGGAAGAAGAAAGAATGCGAGGGGGGGAGAGAGTTTGAAAGAGTGAGAGAGAGGGAGCGGGAGTGAGAGACAGAGAGTAAGGGAGGGGAAGAAGAAAAAGACAAAAAGGAGGGAACAAAAGAGAGTGAAAGGGAGTGGTTGGAGAGAGGGAGGGGGAAAGGGAGGGAGGGAGAAGAAGCGGGAGTTAGAGAGATGGAAAATGAGGGAAAGAGGAAAGGAGGGAGGAAAAAGAAAGGGGGTGGGAGTGAGCGAGAGAGAAAAGGAGTGGAGAGAGAAAGAGGGCGTCAGAGAAGAGAGAGAAAATGAGGGAAGGAGAGGGAGGGAGAAGGAAACAAAGCTGTTGGGAGAGAGAGAGAGAGAGAGAGAGCGAGAGCACACACTTTCCTTCTCCCCCTCACTCTTTTTCTTCACCCTTTCTCTCACTCTTTCTATCAGTCTCTTTTTCATTCTCTCTCTCGTTTATGCTCTCTCTCTCGCTCTCTCTCTCTCTCGTTACTGCCTCTGTCATCACTCTTTGTCAGCCTCACTTTTTTACGCTGCCTTTCAAGGCCTCCTTCATTCTCTCTCTCCTTTATTATCGCTTTTCTCAGTTTTACTCTCTCATCACTCCATTTTCTCTCTCGCACCTTTTTTTTTTGGTTTTCATGAACTCTCTTTACCTCTCACCATCTGTTTCTGCCTCATTCTTTCATCACCGTTTAGTCTCTTTTCTTTCTTTCTCTCCTTAAAACTTTTGCTCTCTCTCTCTCTCTCTCACATTACTATTGATCTATTTTCTATTTAATGGTTACATTAATGGCCTGTAGCGGACGCTTTTATCCAGAGAAACTTCCATTTTCCCTAATTTCAGGGACAGTCTCTCTGAGAGCAGCTTGGGGTTAACGGTCGTGCTCAGGGACCCAGAGGTGGTAGTGCTGGAGGTAGGTAGGACCCATGACCTCTTGATCCAGAGGCGAGCGTTCTACCCACTAGGGACTCGCCGAACCCGTATGTGGATGGGATGTCAGTTCCGATAACTACTCAAACTGGATGTTTTTGGACTGTGGGAGGAAGCCAGAGCACCCGGAGAAAACCCACACGAACACGGGGAGAACATGCAAACTCCACACAGAAAGACCGCACAGCCGACCCGGGAAAAACTTGGAATGGAAAAACTTGTTCATCAATATTTATTGGTCTCACTGATATTGGTGTTTATTAGGGGTTGAATTGAATCGCGATTCTTTCTCTGTCAATTCAAAATTGATTCATGCTTTCCAAAAAATTGATTCGTAACCCAAACCCGAAACTACATTTGATTCAGTGTGATTTTTTTGTTGATCTTCCACAGTCAAATGGGAACAGTAACTCAAAACAGCAATCTGGAAAACAAGTACACACACACACACACACACTAGGGGTGTGTCATATCCTACCGTCAGGGCCGGAGTGGAACTCCTTTTCAGCCCTGGAGTTTCAAGCCTTAGACCGGCCCACTTTAGTTCACGACTGACTATATTAAAATAACGTCATTTCCTCCCTTTATGGAAGCCATCACTTACCAAAGGAGCAAATGCCAAACAAACAGAACAATACAGAGATTGTTTTTTTTTTCACAGTAAGTCAGCCACTTGCGGTTTGTTCCATCTTTGCTGTTGAAAACCTTTGGTATAGGAACATTTGGGGTTTGTTGAGGATGATAAGAAAAAAAAATGTATCTATATCCTGTGACTGAGGTCGAGCAAAATAATCAAAACTATCAACAGAATCATCTTCATCTGCCTTGTTCCTAGCTTGTGGTTCTGGGTTCTGCTGCTGAGTTGCTGCCTCTGTTATCTGTCCCTGAGTAGACTCTACTCTCCCTTTCACACCTCCTTCTGTATCCCTAAACTCGAGTGCGCCTGTATTTAATCACAATAAAAAGCATTCTGTAAGCTTTAACATATGAAAGCATCTTTAAATTGAATTAAAACAAAGCAAATTAAATATTTCAAATGGCAAAACATGCAGGCTTTCATATGACTTTTATTCCCTTTCAATCGTAGGCTTTGTATATTTACTATCTTTTAATAAAAACATAGGTCACTAGTAACACTTGAGCACAGAATGTTGTTATATTTTAACTAATGTCATCATGTTTGCTTATTCACAGACTGTGGCACTTACCTGTGTTTTCCACATTGAGAGCATCGGTCTCTTGTGTGATGCAACTGGGTCCTGGCTCTGTGTCTGACACTAAATGAAAATTTTAAAAATGGTCATATTTCTCACCACAAATTTCCCCTTTTTAGCTTTCTGATCAAGTCAAGTGAGATTTATTAATGTAGTGAATCATCTGATGTCATTAATTATCTCAGGGCATTTTTCATTGAGCAGGTGTAATATTCATTAATATTAATATTAATTATTCGAATTCTTATATTCACTCAATGACAATCCTACCTGCCCATTCTAGTGTGTTGGGCTCATGACTGGTGCTTGGTAACGTTACGGGGCCTGGCTCTTCACTGTTAGCAGCAAACTGGACTAGAGGCTGCTGCTGCTGAAGAGCGTCAGTTTCTAGAGCTTTCTTTTTTTTAATTCTGGCCTTTTCAGCGCCACCTTTGCGCTTTTTATTATCCATTTCTCATCTCTCGCGTATCTCTTAAAAACTGATTTTGCTGTTGAGTAAGGTGCCGCTGTCGGGGGAGTCGAATGATAATTACGTCATCATTAACCAGCAGGCTGCATTCTGCTCATGGGGCTGCGAGAAAATAAATAAAAAGAGTGGAGCTGCGGTAAAATAATGAATAAAAAGAGTGAGGCTATGGTAAAAAATAAATAAATAAATAAATAAATAAAAAGTGTGACTGCTGTGAGTGCAGACAGCTAGGGACACCAGCCCTCGCGGCCAAAAAACGGACCGGCCCACCGGGAATTCTCCCGGTCCTCCTGATTAGCCAATCCGGGCCTGCCTACCGTTCACACTAATCCCGGGATAAATTTTGATCCCGGGGGAAAAAATGAATTTCAGGATATTCTTAGTTGGTGGCGTAATGAAATCACATCGTTACAATGCGAATGTAAGTTAGCGTAGGCTACACCTGCTATTCGGTACAGTACGTTACACAAATATATCATATCCAGCCCTCACGGCGGCAAAACCAGTCGCTTATGCATAGCGGAGTTTCAGAAAAGCGACCGTTATGTTGCGTGAAAGATTAAAAATGTGGACACGAAACAGTGGAAGGTCTATATATTGCTATTTGTGAATAAATTTGGCTGAAAACTTACCCTTTCCATCCTAAGCATTGACTTTCGGGGTGAGAATTCAGCAATTCAGCATGTTAAAAGTTTGTGTTTTGACCGCTCTACTTCAATATTTACGCTAAATCCACTGGTTGACTAGCGTGAAGATATTTCTCCGGAATCCATCTTCGTCTCCCGAGTTCAGTTAACCTAACGCAGGTAGGCTATCCGTGTGGCTGTGAATGCAGCGTAGGCTACCGTAAATACAAACGTAGCCGCGACCGCACCAAGCGTCTGTGAGTGCTACGGCGATAGTCTACTTCGACGGCAGATTTCTCCGTTTCTCACTTGGCGTGACAGGAGAAACCCGACTCCTTTGAATGTTGTTATCTCAGTCATATGTCGTCCCATTCATTCGATATAGGTATCGTTTTGAAGCTTGATTTATGCCCTTTCATGAAAACATAACTCAATTTTGAAAATTTGCGACAAGCGACTGGTTTTGCCGTGGAGGGTCACATATTTGACTAAAATACTAATATATAACTTACAAATAAAACAGATGGCGGTTGCTAAAGTGTTTATTTCCTACAGACATCCCAAGTCTCCCGCATGTTGCTAGCCCAGTGGTGGTAGAGCAGAGCTGGATTTCAACCTACTAAGGTCCTCTTGGTCCTCTTGGTCCATAGCAAGACAAGGGTTTTACCAGTTGACCACCGCCCTCATTCCACTCTTCTGCGTTGTTCGTTCCTCTTAGTGTTAAACAACTTAGTTTAGAAAGTACTTTCATCATGTCAGCTTGTTGATGTTAGCAAACAAATGCTGCGTGTCACTCTGGAACAGATTGTGTGTGTGTGTGTATTTATGGTTCCGTACTGCCTGAGGACTATAGCTTCTGACTCCGTGTGTGTTTTGGGAGAGGCTGGATTCTTGTTATTTTGTTCATCTGTACTGAATGTGATCAGGCAAACTGTTGTTTTGTTGATATCTATTTCGTGTGAAATGTGAAAACACACACACACACACGGTGAGGGAGGAAGGTGGGGGGGATTCTGTTACTCAGTTCATTTGGAATGTGTGTGTGTGTTTTGCTTTGCTAATCTGTGCTGAATGTGAGTATGTTGTTTTGTTGATGTCTGTTTTGATGATGGGAAACACACACACACACACTATCAGAAGCTCTATTACTCAGCCATCAGGGACTTTCCTAACTGATTTCCTAAGAAATATGCATACTTTATGTGTGCATATGTGTGTGTGTGTGTGTGCGTGTGTTGAGGCCCCTTGGGAACATGTGGTTGCCGGTACGATCTTGTTTCTGCGTGTCACAAGAACATCAGATGACGGATGTTTGAAAGGCTGGTTATAAAATGATGTTGTTTCCATAGCAACCCTTTGATTGGGAGCTGGTTGCTATGGACGTGGCATCAGAGAATGTTTTAATTAGTGTACAACAATTAAGGCGCATTGACAGGATTCGTTACACTTGTTAGGTAATGCAGCCACTATAGAGTGTGTGTGTGTGTGTTCATTTCTATAGTGTCAGTTAGTGTGTGTGCTTATTTGTGTGTTTACAGTGCCGGGAGTCGGTCGTCTCTATTTATCAGGTCTGTGTGTGGAGGCATTGGCACATTAATGCCCTTATTTAGGCTGTTGAGCATTTCCACGTCCTCTCATCACTCTCTTCCTCGTCTCTCACCTCTTTCTCTCACGCTCTCCTTGTCAGTTTCATTCATCGCTGCCTCGTAGTCTCTCAGTTCCCTTTATACCCAAGTTATTTCATCTTGTCTACACTGTGTTCTGAACATATTAAAAAACTAGGGATGCACTGATCCAACTTCTTCAGTTCCGATACCGATGCCGATACCAACCGGCTTTGGGTATTGGCCCATCCCGAGTACCGATCCGGTACCAGTTTTTAACCTTTACAACCCTAACAGAATTTGGGCCGTTTTTCTATAGCTTTGTTTTTCGGCTTAGTTTAGTGTTTGTGTAGAAGTTAGCCATACATGCTTCATGTTGTCGTGTTCAGGACGTCCTGCACTACTCAGATTGGACATAATTTGATGAGTAAATGCTGACAGTCTTGAAATAGAATTAGAATTGATCTTTTTTGTAGTATAAGTATGCGTCTGTTAGCTTTACCTAGTAAAAAAGTGCTGAAACTAGATATAACTACTATAAATAGTAAAAAATATTTTCAGATTAATTGAAAATGAAGAAATACTGAAGCTTTGGACATTTTTAAGCCAATCTGGCCATTTTGGTCTATAACTCATTTTAGACTGGTTTCTGGGACAGAACTATATTTTTGACAAGGTGGCGTTCCACATGAGACCCTAACCCAGTGCCACCGACACCCAGTCCGGCTAATTGAGTCATTATTGGACCGATATCCCATCCACATATCAGACTGGTGGATCTCTATTAGAAAGTGAAAGATGGTGCACACAACAAAAGGAAAACAAGTTGTTAAACAGTTTCTGGATGTGCTTCAAGAGAAGAAAAACATGGTTTCATGATTGTTTTCGTCATTCAGAACATTGTGCAATCACCGCTTTGCATTTCCCAGCTGTGGTGCATTTTGTGGGCCGACGCAGGACAAACCCGAGCTTTTAGTAAATACCGCTTTTTAAAACTCTACAGTGCTTTAAAAGTACTTGCGCTCACCCATTTATGCAGAGCACGAGAGAGAGCGCGAGAGAGAGACAGAGAGAGAGGGAGCAAGAGAGAGAGAGACAGAGAGAGAGGGAGAGAGAGAGAGAGAGAGACAGACAGACAGACAGACAGACAGAGAGAGAGAGAGAGAGAGAGAGAGAGAGAGAAAGAGAGGGAGAGACAGACAGACAGACAGACAGAGAGAGAGAGAGAGAGAAAGAGAGGGAGAGACAGACAGACAGACAGACAGAGAGAGAGGGAGGGAGAGAGAGAGAGATAGAGAGAGATATCCATTACTACTGAGAGAATAAATCATGGGGCTTGTGTTTCAGGACTGGCTTGTACACTGCTAGAATATTTGCTATGATATTTGCTCAATTTCTGCACTGCTGCTACATATTTGCACATTGAACACTGCTGTACATATCACTGAAAGCTTTTTTGTCACTAACTGTATCTGCACAAATTATTGAAAGTATTGCACAGACTCCAGTTCTCCGCTGCTGTTACAAGCACATACTAGATCCGACTTGAATGTTCGCTCAGACTTTATAAGAGATACTGTTTTATTTAATATACTGTATAGAATTTTTCATATTGAAACTGTTACTGACCTCATACACATTCAGTGTAGAAGACAACTCCAAGACCATAATTGTAGGTTGAATACCGCATCCTTATTATCTCTCTCTCTACTACTAGTTTAAAGTGTATATTTTATATTCTGTTTATGTATTGTTTACTCTAAGTGCCTTATTTGTTCTTTTCTTGAGTCACGTCGTCTCGTCTCTCTGTGTACTTGTGCAGTATATAGCAGAGATGACAATAAAGTTTACTTTGACTTTGACTTCATAGGGGAATAGTGATCTGAGTACCAAGCGTTTTGTTTGTAAAATGCAAATTTTTTTGGCAAATTGCTTCCAAATATCGGTTATTGGCTCCGTTAGCTAGTAATAATCAGTATCGATTTCGGCCCTGAAAGTCCAATATCGGTCGACCTCTAGTCGAAATCTTGGCGTTAATCTGGAGCTGTTCTAAATCAGCTAAATTAGAAGCTTAATATAGGCTTTGAGCTGTCACATTTTCAGCTGATGCTTTGTGATAGGATTCATCCTGAAGACGTTTCATAACTTTATTTATGGACTTAATTGTTTTAGCAGAGTAATGAATGTTGCTGTATAATTTGAACTGTCATCCTCATTTAGTTTGGGATTAATAAGCACAACACACCCATAGTTGTTCTGCTGTTGCACTCAGTGGTGGTTGTTGTTGTGTGTGTGTGTGTGTGTGTGTGTGTCCAGATGAATAAGATTCTCATCAGTGGCTACACCATATGAATAATGTATGTACGAGAGTGTGGGTTGAAGTCTGTGTGTTTGTGTGTCTGTGTGTGTGTCACATCTATTAGCATGCGCTCTACCCAAGTTCTGCTCCAGGCCTTACATGGGCCTTTACACACCTACTCACACACCTCGATCAGTGTGTAAGAGTGTGTGTGTGTGAGATTTTTGTATCTAAGACTTTCCGTGTGTGTGTGTGGGAGAGAGAGATTTTTCAGTAATCTGCTGCAGGGAGAGTCTTGATCACTGACAGATTATCCTCCTCCTCCTCCTCATCTCTCTTTCTCTCTCCTCTTTTTCATTCCGTCTCTGCCTCCTGTTCCTGTTGGTCAGGCGGAGGCTCTAATTGGGTCCCTGGTGTGTGTTGAGGCCTCGTTAGCCAGCTAACAGCAGCTCTGCTACCGGAATTTGGAGGAGCCGGGCTTCTATTCGTGCGAATCCTATTCGATTTGAACTTAAGTAGCCCACTTTATTCATCTTGACCAATCATATTCCACCGTTTCATATCCAGCTCTCAGTGAGAGAGATATAAAAAGAGAGGGATGAATATCTACATGATTTCAGAGACATTCATTGGAAATGGAAGTGAACTTGATTCCGAAGAAAAACTGCACTGGTTCTGTTATTCAAAGCACAAATGCGTGAACGTGCATAAATCATGTGAGATATTATTCACCAAACCCCAGTTCAGACAGCTATTTAGCTACTTGACATTATTCCAGACGCACGTCCATCTCGCTATTGTGACGCGCCTCCGAGTCGTGGGACGGGGGATTGTGGGAAATGTAGTTCTCTCCCAGAAAGAGAAATAATATAATATTGTATATGTGACCCTCCACAGCAAAACCAGTCGCTTCTCTCAAATTTTCAAAATAAAGTTTTTATGTTTAAATAAATCAACCTTCAAAACGATACCTATATGGAATGAATGGGACGACATATGACTGAGATATCAACATTCAAAGGAGTCGGGTTTCTCCTGTCACACCAAGTGAGAAACGGAGAAATCTGCCTTTGAAGTTGACTATCGCCGTTGCACTCACAGACGCTTGGTGCGGTCGCGGCTACGTTTGCATTTACGGTAGCCTACGCTGCATTCACAGCCACACGGATAGCCTACCTGCGTTAGGTTAACTGAACTCGGGAGACGAAGATGGAATCCGGAGAAATATCTTCACGCTAGTCAACCAGTGGATTTACCGTAAATATTGGAGTAGAGCGGTCAAAACAGAAACTTTTAACATTCTGCTGGAATTGAATTCCTCACCTCAAGAAAGTCACGTTTGTAGGATGGAAAGGGTAAGTTTTTCAGCGAAATTTATTCACAACAGTACAGTATAGACCTTCCACTGTTTCAAAACAAAAAATCCCAAATTTTAATTTTACCCCACACAACATAAACGGTCGTTTTTTCTCGGAAACCTCCATTGCGACAAGCGACTGGTTTCTCCGTGCAGTTACAAATATAAAACGTTATACAGAAATCACGCTATTTTTGGTACTCTTCTTGAATGGTCAATTGAATGGTCTTTTCTTTTGTTAATGAGTGCAATTTGTTACAAAAATTGTGGTAATTCTCATCAAGAAAATTGTGATTCAGAATTGTGCAGCACTACTGTCCAGCATTATTGGGGTTTTGTCTGTTCACACACAACCCAAAGCTCAACCCAGCCCTTACCCCTACCCTCACGTTATCATTATCTCTGCTCATCAACACACACTCCAAAATGCAAGCTGATTCAGGTTTGTGAGGATCACACACACACACACACACACACGGATACAGTACAAGTGTCTAGAGAGTCCGTACACAGTGTTACAGCATCAGGCCTGAAATCCTCCATATCTCCCCACAGCCTAAACCCTGGTACCTGAGTGTTTATGGTGTTAAGATGAAAGAGGGATGTGGAAGTGAAGGATGGAGGGATTTACTCGTCTCTTTACTTCTCCTTTCTTCTCCTCGGTCGTCTCTTCGTTCACTGCTTCCTTCTTAACTTCCTTTTTCATCATCTCCTCCGCCGTATCAACTCTCTTCACCGCTGCTTTCTTCTCTCCTGCTCTTTCCTCTTTTTATCTTCTACTTTATTTGTTCTTTTCTTCTTTTTTCATTATATCACTTACCTCTCTTTCCTCCCCTATTCTCTTCTTCTCCTTCTCTCTTCTATTTTCCTCTTCTCTGCCGCCTTCTGACCTCATATTCTCTCTTTTTAAACTTCAAATTTTCCCTCTTCTCCTCCCTCATCTCCTTTCTTTTACACTTCGTTTCATCATCTTTTTTCATTCTATTCTTTTTTCTCCTTTCGTCTCTTCTCTCTTCTTCCCTCGTTCTCTCTTATTATCTACTCATTTCTTCTCCTCCTCAAATATCCTCGCTTCTCCTTCCTTTCACACTTCTTTTATTATATTCTCTTTTATCTACTCTCCTCTGCCACCGTTTTTCTTGTATTCTTCTTTTCTCTGCTGTACCATCCTCTTCTTTCTCTCCACTCTCCTCTTCGTTGTCTACTCCTCTCCTCTCACCAGTTCTTTTTTCTTTTACACTTCACATCCACTTTTCGGCCATCCCTAGTAATCTCGTTTTATTTTCTCTTCTCCCTCTGTTCTCTCCTCATCTTCTCGTCATCTGTTCTCTCCTCTGCTGCTTTAATCACCGCCTCTGTCTGTTCTCAACTCTGTTCGACGCAGCACATCAGCACATCAAACATACTTTTCTTTCTTCTCGCCATCCCTCTTCTCCTGTGTTCTCTTTCCCTTTTTTCCCCTGTTCTCCTCCTGAATGTACTCCAGCAATAAGTGGTTGAGCTTCATCTTTAATGCTGTGGGGCTTTGCTATCGATGATGTTCTGACAGAACTCTCTCTCCCTCTCTCTCTCTCAGGTATACCGGTAGACTGGTGGGTAACGGAGTTCATGCTCAGAGACAGAATCCTGAAGTGAAGGTCAGAGGCCCTGACCCGATGATGACAGAGGTCAAGGAGAGACTGGAACATTTCATACAGGTGATTTTTCCTGTTCAGCACATCTAGAAACTTCCATCTCTTATCAGAGGTGGAAACGGTGCTGAAAAAATGTAATTAAGTAAAAGTATCTTTACTTTGCTTAAATTCTACTCAAGTAAAAGTACCCATATAAAAATCTACTCGAGTAAAAGTAAAAAAGTACTTAATTTAAAATTTACTTTGAGTAAATGTTACTTAGTTACTTTCAATTACTTGATGTAAAAAAGGACTAGTCATAAATCCAATCCAGCACTAGTTGTTTTTAATCAACTTTTAGGTGGTATAATGTGCAAACTTTGTTCAGACCACCCCATAAAACATGTTCAAGTACAAGAGGCATAAGCTGCAGAACCAAACTCAAAGTGTCCGGGACACTCATAGTAACACTGTGTAACACTTTTATAGAAAATATAATTGACAAATTCACTGCATAATGTTTACAACCTGTCAAGAGGTATAATGTACAAACTACCTCTTGCTCGGCACCAGCCGTCACCCAACGACAGGCTACATTAAAATAGTGGGAACGCCGCGCAATTTCCTTTCAGTTCAGGCGGATTGTTTTTTTTTTCCCCTGAATTTCATGTTTTACTCAGTAACGGGGGGTTTTCCAATGTAGCGAAGTAAAATACTTGGGTCAAAATGTACTTGAGTAAAAGTAAAATTACCTATTTCAAAAAAATTACAAATTACTCACAAAAACTACTCAGTTTCAGTAACATGAGTAAATGTAATTTGTTACTTTGCACCTCCGTCTCTTATTCTCTTTAGTAACTTTGTCAGCCCGACGCTCCCAATTTGGTTTTCTTAATAACCTACAGAAACCACACACATATCAGATTCACAAGACTTAACGGATATTACATTGATTCTTTTGTATGTGAAATTATTTGAGAGTAATTCCATGAACGAAAACAAAAATGTAAAAATGCATAAATTACGTTCTTTGCCATGTAAACAGACGACTCTCACGGGGAAGTCCAACATTCACTAAAACACTGCAGTTCAGTCAAATCTTCCTTTTTATTACAAACAAAACTTACATTTTACTTATAAGTTCACTTTTAAATTGAAACTAGAAATGGCATTTCCTGTTGAATGTAGTGAGTGTTTGTAGTGAGTGCAGCATGAATGGAGAAACTGACGTGCTTTCATATGTTTCGTTAGTTTTGATGTCACTTCTAGTGCCGGAACGAATTTCTTTTCAACATAAACTCTTTATACGAATCTCTCTTTTCAGCTGAAAGACAGCAAGGTCTAGATGAATAAATGAATGGATTGATGAATGTGCTGTTCCAAAAGAGTGACTGAAGATTAACACAGACCATTGTGTCTGTGTTTGAGGAGTGTGTGCTGCGTTTGTGGAATGTCTTATGTGTTTGAGATGGAGTTTTGGAAGTGGAAGTGTTTGTTGAGTATGTGAAGTGTGTGTTTGTGGAGTGTGTGTGTGTGTTTGTGGAGTGTGGGAAGTGTGTGTTTGTGGAGTGTGGGACGTAGATGTTTGTGGAGTGTGTGTGTGTGTTTGTGGAGTGTGGGAAGTGTGTGTTTGTGGAGTGTGTAGGGAGTGAGTGATATAAGTTTGTGGAGTGTGTGTTAGGTTTGTGCAATATGTGCTGCCTGTGGAGTGTGTGACATGCTTGTGTGAAGCGTGTGCAGTGTGTGTGTGGGGTGTGAGATGTGCATGTGTGGTGTGTGTGTGTGTCCGTGTCCTTCCTGTAGAACTCTTTTAGCTGATGGGACTGGTTTGGGGTCTTGCGGCTCATGCGCTTGAGAGTGTGTGTGAGATCTGAGCTGTACGTTTTGAGGAAGGTCATGCAGAGGGAAAGAAGAAAGAGGAGGAAGAGGAACAAAGAAGGATGCTGATGAGAGTTCAAAGAGAGGGAGCGAGGGAGGGAGGGAGGTAACGGAGGAGTGCAGCCTGTGTAGCCTTCTTCCTGATCATCTGACTCCCATGTGAGCCATCAGTCTGCAGACCAGATCTGAGGTGTAGCAGCAGCAGCAGCACACACACACACACACACACAAATACAAGTCACAATAAAAAACAAACACACCCTTTATATACAACACAAAGATTACACAATCCACAGACAGAACATCTGCACAAACACATCCGCATTCAAAAACACACTCCACAAACACAGCCTCAAACACAAACACACTCCACAAACACAAACACACTGCACAAACAAATCTACAGTCAAAAACACACTCCACAAACACACTCCGCAAACAAAGCCACAATCAAAAACACACTCCACAAACACAGCCTCAAACACAAACACACTCCACAAACAAATCCAGTCAAAAACACACTCCACAAACAAATCCAGTCAAAAACACACTCCACAAACACACTCCACAAACACACTCCGCAAACACAAACACACTCCACAAACAAATCCAGTCAAAAACACACTCCGCAAACACACTCCACAAACACACTCCGCAAACACAAACACACTCCACAAACAAATCCAGTCAAAAACACACTCCACAAACACACACCTCCATAAACCCTAACCCACCTCCACAAAACCTTAACTCAACACATAACAGATAGCCACTAAACACACACACACACATTAAACAGCTTGTATGACTCTAGAAACATAAATTTTTACTTAATCATTATGTTGAGTATATAAACTGCGTCACACACACACACACACACACATTCCCAAAGTACTTAGCGCTGACACTTTCCCTCCTCAATGGTGCACATGACCTCAAGGAAACAGCTCAAATCAAGAGGCAAAACACTCAGAACAACATCCGGCACACACACACACACACACCCCATTTTCGGATATACTTACCTGGGAGGAAACGCACCACTCCTTGGGTTTATATCTGTCCATTAAGTTGTTTGAGTCATAATTATCACATAGAAATAAAAGACTTACAGATGGATTGGCGTCAAGAGGAGAGAGGAAGTTTTGAAGCTTACTTTGTGTGTGTGTGTGTGTGAGAGAGAGAGAGAGAGAGAGAGGAGGCAGGAAGAGAAAGACTGACAGACAATAAGAGCATTTGAAGTTTTCAGGTGTGAGTAAATGTGTGATCAGAGAGAAAAACATTGAGAGACAGGTAGATAGTTTTTCTGCCTTAAGTGTGTATGAGGGTGTGTGTGTGTGTGTGTGTGTGTGTGTGTGTGTGGAAGCAGTGGGAGTGTGTGTGTGTGTCACCGATGCACACTAAAAAAAAAGTCTTATCTGAGATGGCCATGAGCCAGAGTTTGGACGTTTCCACCTGCACAACTTCCAGCTACAATCCGTCTCTCAAATGTCAACACAAACACTGGTCACTCTTGTGATTACCATGGCGACAGGCTGCGCTATATATACACACTACAGATAGAGAGCGAGGGAGGTTTTTCATTATGTCAGTCAGCTCTAGATGAAAGAACAAACGGGAAAAAAGAAAGTAGGACGGAGGAAGGACAACGCAGCCTGTGGTGGTCAGTGTGTCTCCTCCCGTTGCCCCAGGGGAGTCTGGGTAATTCAGCCAATCAACTTTAAAGGCTATTTTGATTATCATAATAAACAGCTACCACACACACACACACACACACAGATATACACACACACGCACATAGGCAGAAGATAAGTGCTGTAGCTACACACACCAATAAAATGTAAGCATTGGTTTAATCCAGTTAGCAAGATACAATTATATTAGCATGCTGTGTGTGTGTTTGTGTGTGTGTGTCAGTAAAAACCTCTCCCTGAGTGTTGGTGCTGTTTGTAATCGATGTGTCACCCACTGTCATTTCCATATTAGGCGTTTCTGCTCATGCGTGTGTCGAATGCTGCAGGATCTGACTCAACAACGCCTGCGGGGGACAGACTTTCCTCTCCCCCTCTTCTTCTTTCCTTCGTTTCTCTACTTTACAGTTTTTAAAAAATCCATGACCTTTTCCTTTTTAACCCTCTATAAACAGTAGAGCCGGCCGATTCATGACTCACCGGCGTTAATCACCCAGATCCGATATATAAATAACTCCGCGAATCTGGGGTCACCATTAATCCAAATCCATCGAGTTCTGCTACACCACAACTAAAATATAAATCTCATCATTTTACACCTCTTATAATCATTCCAAACTCAAGATCAATACTGACATTGTAAAATATATAGCTGCTAAAAATGTCATACCTTACAGTTTGTTTGCACCACCGCAGTCAAATGACGGATCATAAGAACTTCCCACAGAGTTGAATCCTCTTTGTAGACTACGAAGTCGAATCCAGTAGCGTGGCGCGAAGCACGTACAGTCATGAGTAAATCTGTCGGTTAACCTTCCTCTAGAGCGAACATACAAGCGGATATGAATCGTGAGTTAGCTCTCGTCACTGTCATGAGTGAATTCACCGGTTAATTTCCTACAGCTGGAAACATACAGTCGAATCCCAAAAGCATAGCTGCTAACTACGTTAACAACAAACATAGCGTTGCTAATATAGTTAGCAACTATGCTTTGAAGCATAACTTTATAGCGTTACTAACATAGTTGGCGTGGTCTTTCTTGAAAATATATTTGCCGCTCTAGTAGCCTTGTCTTGATACTTTATCATTTATTTGGAAGTGCGTTCATTCTCATCAAATGTCACGTATACGTTCTTCTATGAAAAACAAACGATTCAGCTGGGGATTTGGCAATACTGACTCAAGTGACTTGTACAGCTGGATCAGTTTAGTGAGTGACTCAGAGGGAGACCAAATGTGACCCTCCACGGCAAAACCAATTAAACATGCATAGCGGAGGTTTCGAAATCTGACGTTTATGTTGCGTGGGCTAAAATTTAGGATTTTTTGTTTTTAGTGTTTTGAAACAGTGGAAGGTCTACACTGTACTGTTGTGAATAAATTTGGCTGAAAAACTTACCCTTTCCATCCTAAAAACGTGACTTTCTTGAGGTGAGGAATTCAATTCCAGCAGAATGTTAAAAGTTTCTGTTTTGACCGCTCTACTTCAATATTTACGCTAAATCCACTGGTTGACTAGCGTGAAGATATTTCTGCGGAATCCATCTTCGTCTCCCGAGTTCAGTTAACCTAACGCAGGTAGGCTATCCGTGTGGCTGTGAATGCAGCGTAGGCTACCGTAAATACAAACATAGACGCGACCGCACCAGGCGTCTGTGAGTGCTTTCTGGCGATAGTCGCTTCAAAGGCAGATTTCTCCGTTTCTCACTTGGGTGACTGGAAAACCCGACTCCTTTGAATATTGATATCTCAATCATGTCGTCCCATTCATTACGATATAGGTATCGTTTTGAAGCTTGATTTATGCCCTTTCATGAAAACATAATAACTCAATTCGAAAAATTTGCGACAAGCGACTAGTTTTGCCATGGAGGGTCTGGAAATTTGCTGATTATCATGATTAGGGGCCATGGCCCTGGACCAGGCCCACCTGATCCTAAGCCTAAGCCCAGTTGTTATAACATACAAATAAAACTCTAATTTATTTCCTGGGCAATATGAATAAAGTGTAAAGGATTACATGCACAACTTTCCAGATTACTCAGGAAGCTTTAATAAACCAGACCCAACTATCAAAACCTCCACTGATCCAACACAAAATCATGACGAAAAACTACTGTTGAAATGTGGGAAATAAACGGCATCAGCATTGGTTTTAATTCTGAACTAGGTAACAAAATCCATCGCTCAACAATTAGTGTTAACCTGTTTCAGGACTTACTAGGGTATGAAAATAAATGTGACTCCACATCAGCGTTCAGACTCCACCGCCAGGTTCATTCATTTCATTCATCTACTGTTACTTTCTTTTATACTCACGTTCGCCACAGCGAAAACCCCAGGAGTGTTGATGGAGTGTGTGTGTGTGTGAATGGAGAATGTGAACACTGATGTGAGGATATTGCGGTCAATTAGTGAGCTCTGATGTATCACTGCATTGAGCAGAGCCGCTCGATTGCATCGACTCGGGGCCGATCTGCTAACACTCTCTACTGACACTCTGCATTAGCATTCACTCGTGTGTCTGCAGTCTAAAAGTGCTGAGTTGGTGGATGTGTTAGAGTCTGGACAATAAATCAGCGTTCCGATATTATCAGCCGATGTGAGGTATTTGCAAATAATAATAATGATAAAAGTGAGTGATTTTTGTCATTGTGAACACACCACAGCACAGCACACAGTGCACCATAGCGAAATGTGATCCATCCATGAAGGAACAGTGGGCAGCTGACACAACGCCTGCGGAGCAGTGCTTGGGGGCGTGCTTATCACAGAGTACCTCAGTGATAACTACCAGCCCTCGACCTTCTGATCGCAGGTGAACACCCCTACGTTCATACCAACTGCCCATAATAATAATAATAATAATAATAATAATAATAATAATAATAATAATTTGGTTTTCACACGTGATCAATATTATAAGTGTTATGAGGCCACTCTTGTCCTTGGTTTTTATACATTGGATTTATCTAAACTAATATATTGTGTAGTTTTGTTCATTATGCTACTTATACTAAACTGCAGTGTCATATTCCTCAATGTGTGTGAGCCTTCTTGAGAAACTACATACTAAGGGTCGACCGATTATCGGGGCTGATATTAGGCATTTAGCTGATTATCGGTGTCTAATTTTGACCATCACCGATATTAAGTAATAACGAGGTGCGTTACTGTGGCTCCACTGCCGCCTCTCCTCCTTGTGCCGCTTGCTCTCGACTCACGGCTTCATTAACTGTCCCGCCCACAACAGTCTCTGATTGGCTATTATGTTACACTAGTAGGAGAGAAAAATGAGAAGGGGAGGGAGAGAAAGTGAGGGAGAAAGGGGGAGAGAGTGAGGAGTGAAAGAGAAAGGGGAGATTGAGAAAAGAAAGAAATAGAGAGAAAGAGAGAAAGAGAAAGGGAAAAACAAAGAAGTGGGAGGCAATTCTGAAAGACAAAGCAGGGAAAAGGAAATAGAGAAACCTACTGACAATTTAAGAAATTGATGAGTTGCCAAACAAACGAGCACATCAAGTCCGATAAACACACACACACACACACACACACACACCGTTCTCCACTTGCGGCGAGAGTGCAGAGAGATGCTTTGATATACAATACTACAGGGGAGTCACACAGAACCACTTATCAGCTCACCCTGGAGCTAACCCTCGTTCACCCAGTCAGTCAGGACTATTAACACTCTGTGTGTGTGTGTGTGTGTTTATCGGACTCACCCCGCGACCCCAGTTGGGATTAAGCGGTTCCGATAATAAATGAATGAATGAATTTGTGAAGTACACAAATGAGTAAATAGAAGTCAGTCAGTTCCTTCTTTGTGAGAAAAGTTAGATTCATAAAAATAGACATATCATATATATTGACATTTTCTGAAAATATTGAATTTGGAATTAATCATATCATCCTGCCCTAATTTAAGTTGTTGTGAGTCCCTTTAAACTGTCCTCTAAAACATGTGGCGTTTCGTTTTTGTGTGGACATTTTAGTGTGTGATAATTAAATGAAAATGCTTTTAATTGAGGTGGACATGCAGATTTTCATGTGGAAACGTGGATCTGATTCTCCTCTAAAAGACTTGTATAACATAGGATGTCTATTTTTGTGGCTATATATATTTTTAATATTTTATATATGTATATTTGTATATGAGGGACTATCCTCATAAAGTCATGCAAGGCATAGCTGTGTGTCATGGATGTGTGTGTGTGTTTACAGGGGAAGTCAGCATCTCTGTGTTGTTTTTTTAACGATTTTCACTCTCCTTTGCCGTCAAGGCCACAAGCGTTTTTATGGACTTTAAAGATTCGGCTTTTATTGCCGGTTGTGCTGCACATGAATCAAGTGGGTGTGTTTAATGGAGCTCACAAACAACGGCAGTTTTTCCACAGGCAAGAAGAAGAAGTATTAAGACTCCATGGTGCGACTCCTCCCTTCGCTCTCCACTGGAGACTGCACTCAATTTTTCGTGTATTTACATTGTATACAGTCAGTCACTGAAAACCAGCATTTTCAAAGATAATTCTGGCATTAACACAGTGGCTCAAGCTAAAACTATGTTGCTGTTTATTTCTTTATTATGCATTATACAGTTAGTTCGGGTTGAACAACTGAATTTAGCTAGACGCTGTCTTATCGCATTGTTATCGCACAAAATATTCAAGTTTCAGTGGATCTTTGGTAAGGTCCTTGACTCTGGATGTGCAGATTGCTGGTCCAAATCCCCAGTGCAACAATTTAATTTTTATGGGGGTTATTTTTGTGCCATAAATCTGAGCACGCAGTGGACCTTTCGCAAACAAAATCTCGGGTCGGCACGTGCTCAACTCAGCCTGCATGCTCGTGCGTGCGACTCTGGCTTCATGGTTTTTCACCATATAAGTATGTTTGAGCTGACATAAGTGTAGCGATATAGCAGGTTTACCTCATCAACTTAGCACGGTAACGCTAACTTTTCGTGAACGCCGGGTTTGTTCTGACTTTTGATGAACGTGTTGTCACTCATTTTTTATCAGAATCAAACAAAGACAGGATTACTATATAATGTATATCAGCATTCTCCACATGATTATGAAGTGAGTGATTATTGGTCATTGTGAACACACCACAGCACAGCACACAGTGCACCACAACCAAATGTGACCTCTGCATTTAACCCATCCGTGAAGGAGCAGTGGGCAGCTAACAAGCGCCCAGGGAGCAGTGCTTGGGGATGGTACCTTGCTCACGAGTACCTCAGTGGTAACTTTACTGGCCCTGGATTCGAACCTGCGACTTTCTGATCACAGGGAGAACACCCTGCCGTTACGCCACCAACTGCTCAAATGATTTTGAATAAATAAATAAATGCGACCCCATCTGCCGTAATGAGTCGGAAGTCGGCGTTCTATTTATTTAGATACGGGCCGATTATGTTGACAAACATCAAAAATATCGATTTTTCTTTTTTGGTCTTATATGAAAGAAAAGGTCTTCAAAATTAATCTGGTGTCCAAAAAAGAAAAATCGTTATTTTTGTGATGTTTTTCAACATAATCGGCCCGTATCTAAATAAATAGAACGCTGACTTCCAACTCATTACGGCAGATCAGGTCACAAATAAATAAATAAATCAATAAATATTTTTAAAGAACTAACTGAATTGTAAAAATAATCAAAATAATAATGATGGGCAAGATTACTATCAGTTAGGAGTTCTGAAGGTCAGTTCCGATTAATTGCCCAGTCTTATCACGCTCCGCTATTTGGAGCCGAAGCTGCTGTTCTCTTGCTGTTCTCTTTGAGAAGGATGACCCTTCTTCTGATGGTATGGTCAGTTCTGGTGCGTTTTTAGAATCCCATGCTTATATAGAAATATATCTTTAATGAGATGATGGTTATCTACAGTAAAGGGCTGTACCGCCTTTAATTGGTTGTGACAGTTGGACTTTGGCCTTCGAACACATCCGCTGTCCCCTGGCCCAGTTTCAGCCGTGCTGCTTTTTAATCTTGGGAGCCTGATGGGAAATGGAATTAAAGTCTTAAAGACTGGACTGCATGACTCTGTGGCCATGGAAAATATGAACTTATTCGTAGGCGGTTTTGATTAGTAAAAATCGTTTTTTTCCGGAGAAGACGAGATCACAGCAGCACACCGACACGGTTAGAGAGAGAAACACAGTGTGTGTGTAGACAGGTATTTAAGTGGGTGTGAGGACCAGAATTTACTTTCAAAGAAACTTAAATGCGAAGTTAAAATTTTTGCAAAATACACATATTGTAATATTGTAAAAATATTTAAAAGTGTTATTCCGCCTGCTACTCTTCTTACAGGTTTTGTGCTAGAAATGTCATTTTTGATACGTGCACTCATTCACGAGTTCTGTCCATTTTTCGTTCCCTTTTTTTCACCATAGACTAACACAGAGCTCAAATTTCGACACTTTACTGCACGGCTGCAACTTAATTCGAAGTAATTCAAGGGCCCACTCATCTTTTTCAGCCTTTATTCTGTCATTTATTTTTCCCCGTAGCAACCCATTAATTTTCTTCCATTTGGAATACATGGAATTTGAGATGCTAAAGCTTCTTTCAGCGTGTTTTTGCACGACAGTCAACACGGTTTTTATGCCACCTCAAGAATTTTTAAGCAGCAAGTTTTCATATCACAGCCACAAAGCTTGAGCAATCACATTGGCATTTTCTAGAAGAAATGCATCTCTAGTTAATTTGAATATTATCTAATGAATTTATGTGTATTAATTCCAGCATTACCTCCATTGGGTTTCTGAGAAAGACAGCTGCTCCAGAGAAACCGACCCTGTATTTAGAAAAATTCAAGTTGCTAAATGCCATAAATGTAAATGTATGATTTAAAATTCATGATGCATGACCTAACCAGCTTAGCCAGACTGTGTTTTAAAGGCTTAACCAGCATCAAACCAAAACAAGTTAAAGTTTATTTAATCTGCTCAAAAGCTAACATGGCTAACAGTGGAGCAAGCTTCATTGGTGGCTCAGCGGCTCACTTAGCATCGCCTCAGACACAAAACCAACTCAAAGTCCCACATAAATACATCATATTTCACCGAGTGTGTGTCAGAGATTAATTTACACCATTTATTAAAAGATTTACATGTAACTTGTGATTTTATGTTAACCAGCATGAACTGAGCAGCATGAAGCTACCAGGAACTAGCATAAAATGTCTCTTTTTCTTATAATCATGCTGCACGTGTAAAGTGGACATAACATATATAAGGCTTATTAAAAAGTCTGTTTTTTAATCCATAAAAATTAACAACAAAAACTAATCAAAAGCCAAATGTTGAGTAAAAGGCACTTGTAGCATGTAGCATAAGTGGGTAAACAGCTCTGCTAACTTTAAGACGTAAAGTTGCACTCTTGTCTCTTCCAGACAGCTACTTTCACACTTTGTGTGTGTGTGTGTTTGTGTGTTGATGATAGAATTGAGAGAAAGATCACAGATTGGGACCTTAGCAACCACTGCGCCAAAAATCTCTTTCGGGAGCCGTGAGAAAGAAATCCTGGCAAAGACTTCTCCTTCTCTCTTGCTCTCTCTCACACACACACACACACACACACACACACACACTGGTACAACTTTGTGGGGACTCCAATAATGACGGTGTATATAATTCTGCAGCTAATCCTAACTTTAAACCTAACCTTAACCTCAGTAACCAAAAGCACATCTTTTACCTCTTTTAGTTTCTCAAATTAAACATGCACATTTTCTGTAGTCATTTTTCCTCATGGGGACCTCTCAAATGTCCCCACAAAGCCATAAAAAATGAATAAAAGTGATCAAAAAGACCAAAAACGTCCCCACAACGCATAAAAACATGATACTTACACACATTCACACACACACACGTTCTCCGTTGGCCTTTAATGACTGTGGGATGTCTTCATACATGTCTGACAGCTCTCTAGTGTGCCATTGTCCTTCTACTCTTTCAGACAGACTCATAAATCCGTTGATACCTACTGTACCTCTCTCTCTTTCTCTCCCTCTCCTTTGCTCCCTCGCTCGGTCTGTCTCATCCGTTCCCTCTCTAGCTCCTCTCCTGCCTCTCTAGCTGTTCCACTCCCTGTCTCTTTCTCTTTTTCTCTCTCTCCTCTACTCTGTCGCTACTTCTCTCTCCTCCATTCCCTCACTCCCTGTCTACCCCATCTCTCTCTCCTTCAGCTCCTTCTCTCCTCCCTCTCTCCTCCACTTCCTCGCTCCTTTTCTCTCTCTCTCTGTCTCTGCTCCACTCCCTCTCACTTTCTCTCCGTCCTCTGCTACCTCTCTCTTCCTCTTCTCCTCTCTCTCACTCCTGTGTTCTCTCTCCTCTGCTCCCGTGTTCCCTGTCTCCACATCTCTCTCTCTCTCTGTCCTCCACTCCCTCACTCCTTCTTCTCCCCCTCCGGTTCCCTTGCTCCTTCTCTCTCCCTTCTCTCTCTCTCCTCTTTCTCCTTCTCGTCCACTCCCTCTCTCCCCGTCTCTCTGTGTTTCTCTCCTCCGCTCCCTCTCTCTCCTCTGTGCCCTGCTGCGGTCATAATATCATATTTTATCTCCAACTATTTCATATAAACCTGGAATGTGCTTTTGGAGCCCTGCTGCTTGGCTTTCCAACAAAGCAGCAGTGGCTATTAGGCCTTCTTTCTCTCTACGTCTCACACACACACACACACACACACACACACATAAACACTCCTTATTCACACACACCCCAACTTTCCCTTGACAAGAGATCGGTCTCTCTTGGCAACTTGGGATTTGCAGTCAATAGAATTCCAAAGGCCCAGAGAGGAATTTAATCTAATGCATTCCTGCGGGTTTTGTGTGTGTGTGTGTGTCTGTGTGTGTGTTTCCTGCTCGCTGCACATCGGACAATATATTGCATATTTTTCACAAGACGAAGCTACATTGAAAACATTTTGAGTGTAAATACCAGATTTGTCCTTGGACGGCAAAGTCATTCTCCCATAGAATAACCACTTTTTTTCGTCCCCGCCCTTTTACACACACACACACACAATTTCATGCAACCCTAGAATTTCTGCAGCTTACTGCAAAGCCTGAATCTAACCCTAACCTCAGGAGCCAAAAGGAAATGTTGAGCTGTTTTAAAATGAAAAATAATATTTTCTATCATTGTTGACATGTTTGAAGGTTTTAAAAAGAGTAGGACACACACACAAAAACAGTTTCTTATTGTTAAGTTACTCGATTCCTCACAACGATAACATCATTCATTCATTCCTCGAACTGCTTAATCCCCATCGGGGTCCCGAGGACTACGGGCGCAAGGTAGGGAACGTATAAAAACACAAAAGAGTCAACAGTGGAGTTGCAGTGCTCCCTCTAGTGGACAAATGGTGTTACAACAACACTCATAGCACGGCTGATTCATCGTCTGTCTTTAAATTGTTGTTTAATCCAATTTAGCGACACTGATTTATCGGATTCAAAATCATTTATCAGACGCAAAATCATGTTTTTAAATCATAATTAAAGCTTTTAAAGCAGCACTATGCTTTTTGGGCCAAATTTCAGAAAATCTGATGTTTTTACAGAAACAAGCTACTGACAAACACTTTATCATCAAAAATTAAACAGTAAAATAATTTTTTTTTTAAATAAAGTGAGTGAATGAGTGATTAATTGTCATTGTGTAGTTATTTGTCATCAGATCAAGGAAGTTGGCCCCTTGATCGGAAGGTTGTCGGTTCAAATCCTGGACTGGTAAAGGTACCTCTGAGGTACTTATGATCAAGGTACCATCCCCAAGCACTGCTCCCTGGATGCTGACAAAAAGCTGTGCTTGGGGACGGTACCTTGCTCATGAGTACCTCAGGGGTACTTTTACAAGTCCAGAACTGGAACTGATGACCCTGTGATCAAGGGCCAACTCCCTAACTGTTACACTACCAACTACCAACGCCAAGTGGTGAGTTGTGCTGGAAATGACAAGATAAAGACAGTCGGCATGAACTTCATCTGCTTCAGCTTTATCAGGTGTTGAGTGACTGTGGGTGTGAAATTTTCCCACGATGCACTGCTCATTCCTGGATCCGGGCAGTTTACCAGTAGCATGGATGCATGGTTTCTAATTTAATGTGAATGAACTGCAACACTGATGTTCCGGAACTGGCCTCAGATGTGCTCCACATGCTTTGCTAATGATTCCAGTCGCGGTTTAAAGACCAAAAAAGTCTTCAGACAATTTAGGATTAAACTACTCTGTCCGTGCACTGCCCTTAAAGGACATAAAAAGCCTCAGGCATGTTTTCCAGAAGCTAATTAAAGCTCGTACGGCGTGGCGACGCAGTCATATGTTTTTGCTAAATGTCACTTTGTGTTGATGCTAAATGTTCTTGCCAGAATTAGATGCAGATTTTGCGTTTTCCCACATGTCCAATTGTGTGACAGGATCTGACAAAACGGTACAACAACAGAAAACAACAATGGTCTGAAAAGTTACAGGCCTTAGAGTTATAGTATAATTAGTTTTTTGTCTTGGAAAGCTTCACGGTCAGTTTGCTTAGTGTTTCAGAGTCGTAGTTTTGTTGCTGGCCCGGGATGTAGTGTGTCTTCATGTACGTTGTGTTCCCTTTGCTAGCTTTTTATATATGAGGTGTAGACACAGTAAATGCCCTTTCCTGAAACTGAAACTAGTTTTAAATCCAGTTTGTAATGGTTCTACCAAAAAACAAAGATTCCAAAGAAATACTGAAAGCTCTAAGGCTTAGTGTGTTCCCAAACAAAATTTTATGATGGAATCATAAGTGGATGTGCCTCATTCTATTAAAGAAAGCAACAAAACATAGCCCAAGCAGTTTCATTAAAATACTTCATTGCCGTAAGTGAGTTAGAGGGTGTATTCACACCTTGTTCGCTTAAAGCCTAACCCTATAGGGTCAAATAAAAGTTCATCTTCCAGTCACATGTTCCATCATTGAAGTTTTCTTTTTAAAAAAGTGTTCAAATCACACCTTGTCTCGTCTTCTTGAACCCAATCTCGTGTATCGTCTTGTCTTGTGGGCTGACTGTCGTCACACCCCTAGTTTTGAGCATTTACACCAAAATAAAAATAAACAATAAAGAGAGCTTCAAATGATAAAGTGATGGGGGAAATCTCTCCATACTAAGAGGAATTTAGGACCTGTTTACACGTATGCTGATATTTATATAAACACATTCTTTTATATGTTTTTTTTATTTAATGCATTTACACGACATTCAGTTTAAAAAATCTCTGTACGCACTACAACAGCGTTTCCCAAACTCAGTCCTGGCGAACCACTGCTCTGCACAGATTTGAGTTTCCCGACTCACAGCACAGCTGATGCTGCTGATTAGCTAATTAGCAATGTAGGATCAGCGTGCGGTGGTGCAGGAAATACCAAATCTGTGCAGAGCAGTGGTTCGCCAGGACTGGGTTTGGGAAACGCTGCACTAGAACACAAAATAAACCTTGTCTGCGTCATGTTTTTTCCCGTCAGTCAATAGCAGGTGACATGTCTAGCGTGGAGCACGATACAGCAGCCTTCTTCATGGTTACCATAGTCACTTGTGGTATGTAAGAATTTTAAGGCACACGCACAATAGACAACACATCATCCATGGACGTTGTTAGATCTATTTTAGGGGGGGGCTTTAGCTGCTCTAAAAAGTTGCTACGCCCACCTATAATTATAGGTGATTTTTTTTTCATATAAGTAATTCGTGCAGGCCTGCACTAAACACAAACCAGCAAGAACATGAGTGTAAATAAATAATAATAGTTCTACAAGTTGTTATTATCTGATTAAAATGATGGTTCTGTTTCCTAGCGCGGATACTAGGCAGGTGGGCGGCTTATGGACCCAGGTGGAAGCTGCATGTCATTGCTTCTCTGTTAAGCAAAGGTAACGTTCCTGATGTCGGCAGGGCCTTCCAGAGAAGGCAGGGAAGGAAAGCAAGTGAGCCAGATACCAGATCCTGATAAATGCTCCTCAAATAATCAAGTGATTGATGAAACGTATGTAGGTGTGATGAAAAAATTTCGTGCGCGTGTAGCGTGTAACCCTAACCACACCCCTAGAGGCTAAGCCCCACTATTTTTCAGTCCTAGTGATGTCCCTGACGTCATCGTTTTGAGAAAACTGTGCTGTCCATTTTCCAGAATAACGCCTGTATGTGTTTCTCTCTCTTTTTTTCTGGAACTGACCAATGGCTGGGGACAAAAACGGGCTTGGAGAGGTTATAATATTGAGTGAAAAAACCTCCACTAAGTGATGTTCTCGCCTTGTTTTGTACGATTTATGCCGGTGAAACACACTGGAGGGTCACTGGGGACGTTTGTAATGTAGTGTCAGGGCAGAATGCTGGTCCTGATCTTTGCCAAGTCTCTGAACCGTCTGTGTGTTTTCCGACGCCAGGGATCACACAGCAGCGTGTTGGCACAAGCCTCTATGTGAAAAGAGGAACAACGCTCTGGCAGCCAATCAGAGGCTTAGCTCACATTCGACATGCCGTCCCATAGTGCACTGTTCTGTCCCTTCTGCTTTCCTGTGGGCAGCTTACACCTTTTGGCCCAGTGAGTCGGGGATAAGCAACCCGATGTCATGTTTAGATTTGCAGTAACTGCTACGACTGGAAGCAAGTTAAACTCTAAATTTAGCATGAGGTGAAAGCTCACAATGCCACCACAAATCTGCAGCCAGGAGACTCGGTTCATACGACAAATAACGTCCAAACTAATTGAACATACTTCATGCTTAAAAATGACTAAGCAGCACTGGCACTGGTGCCACTCCTCAACACTAGGGCACAATCTAGTTCTGCACTTAAACAAAGTAAAAACTAACTAATGACTTGTTCTACTGATGACTATTGCTGATTGTTCACTGATTCATCTAAATGACATTGTTTTCCTGTTGAGATAGTAATAATTACTGTATAACTGTGTAAAATATTCCTGCATTAAGATATCTATTAGAGAGAGAGAGAGAGAGAGAGAGAGAATAGAAGAGAGGGAATGGGGAATGGTAGGAAAAGGAGAGACACAAGAGATTTGGGAGACAGAGACAGGGAGAGAGAGAGAGAGACAGAGAGAGAGAGAGTAGGGGAAGAGAGAGTGAGAGAGGGAGAGAGAGAGAGAGAGAGAGAGAGAGAGAGAATAGAAGAGAGGGAATGGTAGAGAAGGAGAGACACAACAGATCTGGAGAGACAGAGACAGTGAGAGAGAGAAGACAGACTGATATGAGAGAGAGAGAGAGAGAGAGAGAGAGAGAGAGAGAGAGAAACAGACAAATATTTGGAGAGAGAGAAAGAGGGATTTGGAGAAACTCGTAAACACTCATTTGGAGAGACAGAGAGAAAACAGAGTGAGAGAAGACAGAGCGATGAGGAGAGAGAGAGAGAGAGAGAGAGAGAGAGGGAAAGAAAGAGGGAGGAGTAGTGATGGGCACATGAAGCTCCGAAGCGCGTATCAAGTATGAGGGGGCGTGGCAGACGAAGCCCCACTTCGAGGCGTGTATCATTTAAGCAGAAAACCATGTGACCGATAACAAGCGAAGCCTCGGTTCATTACGTCAGTGTTTCATCCCAAGTGTCGCTTGCTGTATAAATGGGGGTGAATCCCGCCGGCACTTCATGGGTTGTTTTGTTGGAGAGTGTATGAGCGAGTATCGGACAGAATTTCTTTCTTTTTTTTTTTTTTTTTTTATGCAACTTATATTTTATTCCACATTTGCAATTTGTATAATTAAGTAGTAATATTGTATTAGTCTAATACAAAACTACTAAATTATGCAAATTGCAAGCGACACTTGGGAGGTAAAGAGACGCAGAAAAAAAGCGATGAGACAGAGCGATGAGGAGAGAGAGAGAGAGAGAGAGAGCGAGAGAGAGAGAGAGAGAGAGAGGGAAAGAAAGAGGGAGGAGGGAGGTAAAGAGACGCAGAAAAAAATAGACAGAGGTAAAAAATGACAAACGGAAAGAGAGAAGACAGAGCGATGAGGAGAGAGAGAGAGAGAGAGAGAGAAAGAAAGAGGGAGGAGGGAGGTAAAGAGACGCAGAAAAAATAGACAGAGGTAAAAAATGACAAACGGAGAGAGAGAAGACAGAGCGATGAGGAGAGAGAGAGAGAGAGAGAGATGATGAGAGAGGGAAGAAAGAGGGAGGAGGGAGGGAGAGAGGGAAATAGCCAAAGATGTGGAGAGAGAGAGCAACAAAAAAGATTTTGAGTGGGAGAAGAGATTTGGAGAGAGAGAGAAAACAGAGAGAAGACAGAACGATGAGAAGAGAGAGAGAGCGAGAGAGAGACAGACAAAGACTTGGAAAGACCAAGCAAAAGAAAGCCACAGGAAGTTTTGGAGAGAAGGGTTGAAGCGGAAAGAAAGACACCCACCAACAGAAAGACTTGGAGTGAGAGACAGAGAGACAGACGAGAGTTGATCAGCATCAGTCGAACTCTCCTAAAACTGCACTGTGTCAGTATTTTACTTTCATATAGAAATCCTCCATGCTTCATTTCACACACGGTCAGCGCTTCCAACTCGCTCCTGCCTTTCGTCCTTTCTGTTCATCATTGTCCCTTGCCTTCCCGCACATTGATTTGTGCTCACCTTGCCTTTTGTCGCTTTCTTTTAAAACACCTCACATTTCACACTTAACCGAGTCCCGAACGATCGATCACACCTCGCTTTCGCCTCAAGGCCTCAAACTCCAGCCAGAGAAAGTCCAAACCGCACCTTTTAATGCACACCGATGAGTGAAGGTTATCATTAATGAGGAACTGTAATGACAAGAGACTTAATAAGGTTTAATTCAACACCGACGCCAAATCCAAACCCATTCTCCACAAACCAATTACCTCAGAGCTCGACTGGAATCAAAGTGAAAGTGAGTGATTATTTGTCATTGTGAACACACTACAGCACAGCACACAGTGCACCACAACCAAATGTCACCTCTGCGTTTGACCCATCCGTGACATGGGGAGCAGTGCTTGGGGACGGGACCTTGGTCATGAGTACCTCAGTTTTACCTTTACTGGTCCTCGGTTCGAACCTTCTGATCACAGGGCGAACACCCAAACCGTTACTCCACCAAATGCCCCAAACCTGATTTGATTTTTGGTTTTGCATCACTCTCAAAGTGCAGAGTAACACCTTTTCTGCCACTCATAAGCAGGTATTAGGCATGCACGATATGAGGAAATATATTGGATGACAAAATTAAACGTGTCATTTTATATTACCGTTTATCTCTTAGTGTCGCAAAATACACTGTTTATACTAAGCCACTCAAAACACTCCACACGCTCTCAGATCTGTGGAACGCCAAAGGCGCCTTACTAGAGTGGCATAAAAAGTGCCACTTTTACAGCCATTTTACGGCATAAAAAGCAGTATTTGACCACAAGTAACTAGAGCAAAAAGCGGCGAATAAAACAACGTAAAAAACAGTTTTACTGTCAACTGCGTAAAAATACAGGCAAATTGTGGCACCTTTGGCGTTCCATATAAACACACGTGGAGTGTTATGAATCCTACCTCCAAAATCCGTCCCTGTAGTTAGTAGGGGACTTGAAATTTATCACATACATAACCGATGCATCACGATGCAGACACAAACGATTCTGCATCGATGCAGCGGCAGACCGTAATCATTTCACGGGTTTCCAACTGGTGGTTCACGCCCCCTGGTGGTCCACGGTGTACTTAGGAATTACACTTTCATGCAATTTCATTTCAAAATGATAATTCTTTTATTACATTTTATTCATGGCATGACACAAGTGCTGTGAGATTTCTATGCTTTTATTTTTGCACCAAAATTCTGAACGTGCAAAGATGAGCGAGCGAAATCTCATCTTTGCTAACTCGACTTGCCACTGAATTAGAAACATCAGAGCAGCGTAGAGATCCCAGTTTCCAGAAGCAAGAAAATACTGTCAACCTAGTGAATGTGCAGCAAAACAGATTGTTTGGGGACTTTCAAAAGGCAAGATGTTGAGATAATCATATTATACATTATTTGCATATTCGCATGAAATTAACATCATGTTAGAGGCGTAATCCCTGCAAAATGAAAGGATTTAGAGAACATTAACAGATACAATTAGGACCTGTTTACACGTATGCCGATATTTCCTATGAACGTTTATTTTTATACGTTAAATTTTTAAATTGCGTTTACACAAAAATTCCGTTACACAAAAAATGTGCAATGAAAACAATTAGCGCCTAACCCTAACCACGCTCCTAGGGGCTAAGCCCACCTATCTTTCAATCCTAGTGACGTCCCTGACATCATTGTTTTAGGAAAAACTGTGTTATACTCATTTCCATGTATTCACAGAATCCAGCATTTTGAAAAGTCTTCACTTTGGAGAGCGTTTTAAAAAATATACGTTCGAGGCGGCTGAAACCCTGTTCACGTGTAAACAAAGTGCCCAAACGTTTTATAAAAATATCTGCAAACGTGTAAACATGGCCCTTAAACTAGGGTACTGGCTGAAGTTCGCAACACATAACATTTACTACAAACAGCATATTCAGCGTAAGATTGATAACTAGTCGACCCCTAAGCTGGTACCGATTTAACCTATAGGGAGGTTAATTGAAGTTACTCTCGCATCTCAGTGGCAGAGCATAAATCTATTTACTGCAAGCCCTGAGCTCTGTATTCTAAAAATGAACTCAACTCTCCCGTTAGAAACGTCGCTCTGATTACTGCTCATATTTTTCATGCAATGCTTCATTCTGTTTGGCGTACCTCAGGAGGTCCAGGACAGCATGCCGGGCCTCGGCCACAGGGAATCGTGGGAAGATCTGGGAAGTGGCGAAGAGGGCAGCGGAGAGTGTGACGACGAGGACGGCTGCCAAGGGTCGGGAGAGGAGGAGGAAGACGGCAACTGTGAGTACACACATGAGGCTTAAAGACCAATGCTTAGCGGGTTCTTGGTTTGTTGGTTGAAAGCAAAGTTTATAGTTCACACTTAAAGCGTGTTCATATGTGACCCTCCACGGCAAAACCAGTCGCTTATCGCAAATTTTCAAAATTGAGTTGTTTTCATGAAAGGGCATAAATCAACCTTCAAAACGATACCTATATGGAATGAATCAGACGACATATGACTGAGGTATCAACATTCAAAGGAGTCGGGTTTCTCCTGTCACGCCAAGTGAGAAACGGAGAAATCTGCCTTTGAAGTTGACTATCGCCGTAGCACTCACAGACGCTTGGTGCAGTTGCGGCTACGTTTGCATTTACGCTAGCCTACGCTGCATTCACAGCCACACGGATAGCCTACCTGCGTTAGGTTAACTGAACTCGGGAGATGAAGATGGATTCCGGAGAAATATCTTCACGCTAGTCAACCAGTGGATTTACCGTAAATATTGAAGTAGAGCGGTCAAAACAGAAACTTTTAACATTCCGCTCGAATTGAATTCCTCACCTTCGAGAAAGTCACGTTTTTAGGATGGAAAGCGTAAGTTTTCCAGCGAAATTTATTCACAACAGTACAGTATAGACCTTCCACTGTTTCAAAACACTAAAAACAAAAAATCCTAAATTTTACCCCACGCAACATAAACACTCATTTTTCTCAGAAACCTCTGTTGTGACAAGTGACTGGTTTTGCCGTGGAGGGTCACAAATAGTGTACATTAGCAACTAACAGTGTACATCATCAACTAAAACAGTGTTGCTAAAGTAGTTAGCAGTATTATAGCAACTATGCTTTTGGGAAACGCAACCAGATCTCTGTCCATATCCTAATTACAGAGACATTCTCCCTGGAGCAACTTGGGATTAAGGATCTTGCTCAGAGGCGCTGTTGTGGTAGCTCTGGAGGTAGAATCAAAATTAATTTAGACATACAACCTCATGGTCCTTACGCAAGTATTCTACTATTATGCCACAACCACCCAGTATTACGTATTCTCTCTGAAATGGACCATAACTGCAGTTAATAGCTAATCCACAATGAAGGTAATCAGATATGGCTACAAATTGTGTTCCTCCTGAAGCTTACTGTCACTGTGCCCCTGAGCCTGCGGGATCAAACGAGTGTGTGTAAAATGATCTTAACCCTCACCTAACGCTCATCCATTACACTGACTTGTGGCTTCGGAGTGTGTGTGTGTGTCGGGCAGGTTGTGGATGCTAACTGACCTCAAGTTTCTTCTTGTGCACTTGAAGTTCCCCTAGCAGCCCTCTTTCTTTAACACAAAACTGATTTGTTCCAGTTTGTTTCCAATTGTTAAAGTTTATAAATTTACATTAAAATATAGCCACAAGCGGCAATATGGCGGGGTCCAAGTCTGTAAAAGCAACACAAAAGCAGCTGATGCAGTAAGTATCGAAGAAAGCAGTCAGTGAACCAGACTGCATAAATTTATGGAACATTTTTTGTGCCCTCTAGAGGTCAAAGATCCATAACTACATTAATCATAGCAAAAGTTAAGCAGTTAGAAAGTAGAAAATAAAAAATAAAGTATAAAGTGATAAAGAAACTTCTAACTGTTCAAATAGTAGTTTCATACAGTATATTCCCATATTTTCTGACACACACATGTAATCACCTGTGTGTGAGGACTGTAACATGTGATCATGTAAATGTTTTGTTATTGGTCATTATAAACACCAGTAAGTAGAGATGTTCCTCTAGTGGACAAACTATGCAATTACAACACTCACAACAGGGTATAATGCCTCTCTGATTCTTGTTTTGTGATTTAGTAACTATTATAAACACGACGGCGCCATGGTGGTTAGCGCTGCCGCCTCACAGTGTTCGGGTTCCCCTCACGGGTTCGAACCCCGGGGACGGCCGTAGGGCCTTTCTGTGTGGAGTTTGCATGCTCTCCCTGGGTTCGCATGGGTTTTCTCCAGGTGCTCCGGTTTCCTCCCACAGTCCAAAGGCATGCATTATAGGTTAATTGGTGACTCTAAATTGGCCTCGTAAGGTGTGAATGTGGGTGTGTGTGCCCTGCGGTGTGTTGGCGCCTGCACAGGGTTGGTCCCCGCCTTACACCCGTAAGTTCCAGGGATGGACTCTGGTCACACCGCGACCCCAGTTGGGACTAAGCGGTTCGGAAAATGAATGAATGAATTATAAACATGACTAAGTGAGCAATTGCGCCTCTAGTGGACAAACTATGCAATTACAACACTCATAACATGGTGCCAAGTCTCTTTGTTTCTTGTTTTATTGTTTATTAGCTATTATAAATAAGTGACAAAAAACTAGTTGAGTTACGGTAGCCTTTAGTGGACAAACTTACAACACCTTACCTCACATCGGCTGATAATATCGGCACTCCGATTCATCTGATCCACCTCTGCCTTGAAAATGAAATATTCACCCTCAGCATTGCCTTCCATCAGGAAAACATACAACTTCATTTGTTACTTTCCAAAACCCGCCTAGAGGTTCACGTCCCCCAAAGTGACCTCTACGGGTTCTCAATTATACAGGTTTGATTGTGGCGTATCATGGCGTCCGTGGAGAATATTACGCTCACGGTTCCTGGGGCGGTTATAAGCCTCCACGGGGCAGTTGTGTGGATTAATGTGTGGCTGTTTTCCCCCCTGACACCCTGATCTCATTCCCTCCTTCGTCCTAATGACCCCTCTGACCCTCGTTCTGGGCCAAGAAGCCGACGCTTAACTCATACTGCCGTACAGTCATTTAGCGACAGTGATTCCTTCCCCCCAATCCCCTTCAGGGGGTGTAACTCTATCTGCACCCGTCTCCCACCGTTACGCCTTCCCATAATCAGCAGGTATCGAGCTGGAGGGGGAAGGAGTGCGAGAGAAAAAGAGAGAGAGGGTCAAGGAGCAGTACAAAGCGATTAGAGCTGTCGCTTAGGGCCAAACTTGACCCAAAGTGACCATTCTGGCGGGAAAATATATAAATTAAATAAAATGGCTACACTTGGCGTTTTCTGTTATTGTTGTTTTTGTTGATCTAAGCTGGATACGGAGGCAATGGGGGTCTTTTCAGTCAGCCCTTGACAGAGCTGGGGTTTAAAATGAAAAAGAAAATCAATCTTGGTGTCAGTACACAAAACTCTACTATTGATCCTACCATTTTTCAATATATGAACTAAGGGTGTAACGATACATCGATCTACATCAGTATATTGTTGATGCATCGATACACTGATTTATTGATCAACAACTCCACAACATCAATCCAAAATAAAAAATAGTGATCAGACATTGACGTTACAGGAGACACATTTTATTAAAATTTAAATGTCTGATAGTATAAGTATAAAAATAGTCAAATGCCACTTTAATTGCTTGTTGTGATTTGATATGAAGGGAAGTGATGGTGTCAAATCAGCACATGATACTGTCTCGTATCGATCGCTGGCTTCTGAGCTGAATCGACTTGAATTTGTATCGTAGTAGACTGCAGATACATACGGAGTGAGACAAAGTGAGACAGAAAGAGAGGTAGGGAGACAGTCAACTGAAGTAAGAGGTGAACACAGCATGACAATATTGATTCCAAACCACATGATCGCACTAAAGGTCTGTAAAGACTTCATGTTCATGTAAAAACCATTACAGCAGTCTGGGTGTTTGTCGGAGCCGGAACAAGGTTTTATTATAAAGCTCCATTACCCTGCTGTCGGAGAATTCTTTCTATATTAAGCTGCGGATTGCGAAAGGCTGGTGTAGCAACTTCTCCCACCGCCACTCAGGAGGATTTCCAGTTCCCAGAGCTCAGCTGTTATGATAGGTGCTTCTGGGTGTGTTGCGTGTCATGAGAATGCATTTCGCTGAATCCCTTCTTGGCCTTGGTGAAGGACAGATGTGTTTACTGGCAAGCGGGTCTGCTGGAGAAATTCACGCGAAGGAACACATGGCCATTAAAGGCTTGAGTTGGTGTGAACTTGTGCTTTTTAAACGCTTTTTAAAGCGGGAATTCTACTCAAATCTTGGACTGAAATGTGTAATGAATCCTGGTTGGCTTGGTGGCTCATGTCATACTGTAACACCTCAAATTCCCATACTTAAAACTTCCTGAAGATGACACTGAGAACGGCAGGCTGAGGGTTTAAATACCCCATTGGGCTCCCGGAACACTCTCTCTTGAACCTTTACACACCTGAAACAATTTGGCCTGTTTTTCTCTGTCTTTGTTTTTGGGCTTATTCTAGTGTGTGTGTAGAAGGTAGACGTACATGCCGTATGTTGTTGTGTTCAGGACTGCACTAGTGCTGACACAGTCTTGAAATCAGCACATTTCTGATGAAAACTGACCTGTGCCTGTAGGAATAATTACTTTTTTAGCTTTATGTAGTATAAAAGTGCTGAATCTGTAGACATAACTACTGTAAACAGTAATAACAGTGTCTGTATTAATGACTTGCAGAGTTTTTAGTGAGTGACTACTTGTCATTGTGAACACACCAGAGCACAGCACACGTGCACCACAACCAAATGTATTTGACCCATCCGTGAAGGAGCAGTGGGCAGCTAACATGGGCAGCGCCCGGGGAGCAGTACTTGTGGACGGTACTTTGCTCATGAGGACTTGAACCGGCGACCTACTGATGCAGACACATTCTATGGCTTAGTTCTGTGAGGAAGAATTAAATTAATCTATTGACTACCCCTCTGCATATAGAATAAAATCATTTCATAACAAATAATGCACTTTTCTATATTGTTTTTTCTTATTGATTACTTTCTGCCATTATAAAATGGAAATATATATATTCTGCTTAATTGAAAATGAAGAAATACTAAAGTTTTGGATCATTTTGAACCGAACTGGACTCATTTTGGCATATAAAATGACCTGCTTTTGGCCTTTCTGGGAGAGAAATGCGCTCAGAGCTACGTTACAATAATGCGATGGATGCATGTCCGTAATTAACACTGAAAATATCAAGTTATTGGCTGTATTGTAAGTGGAACGCTGGTAGTTGTTATTTATCAACTATAATGTGAGTTATGTCTGTAATAAAGAGAAGGTTTTGACTGAACTGGAGCGCTACTGTATGTAAGCCCTCACACACAGGGCTTGTGCTTACCTCCCAAAAAGTGTAATTTATTTGTTTTTTCCGCAATTCTGTTTTTGTGTACGGATTTACTCACGAAGAATGTCACATACAGAGGAAGCAGTGTAATGTGCGTTAAGTTCAAAGTCTTGCGATTCTGATGGTACGGTATGTGTAAGGTTTCTGTAAGCTAAAGGGATACTGGGTTATGAAAACATTAATTAAAAACCATGCAAATTTCCAGCGTCGGGCTGACAAAGTTAATTAGGAAAATGAAGTTGCTTTGGGCTGCGTTTCCCAAAAGCATGGTTGCTAATGTATTGCTAACTACGTTATCAACACTATGTTAGTTGCTAACTTTGTTAGCAGCTATGCTTTTGGGAAACGCAACCCTGGATGGTGGTGGCACAGTGACCTGGTAGTTAGAGCTGTCTCCTCACAGCAAAAACGGTCTTGGATTCAATCTCCCGGATCGGCCGTGGTGTGCCTGATGCCGAAGCTGCCCACTGCTCCTCCACGGAGGGGTCAAATGCAGAGGTCACATTTCGTTTTGGTGCACTGTGTGCTGTGCTGTGTTCACAATGACAAATCATTCACTTACATGTGATTTTTTGAATCTTCCCAGATTTCAAACCCCCTTATGGTCCCTAATAAGGGCTTTTTTTAATTCAGTTGTGCTGTCGAACTCCGCGATTTATTCCTCCAAACAATTGAAAACGTCAACACGTAAACAGAGCTACTGTTTGACTTTCCACCAACCCACAAAAGTCCGTTTAGCAAATGAAAGAATCCAGACGTGTGGCTTCGGATCCCGTCCTCCTCTAACCCTCCCACGTCCAGCTGTAGCCTTGCGGTTTTGTTTTGTAAAACAGCGCTCACCTCCTGCCCTCTGCTTCTCCTCACCTTTCTCCCCACCAGCTGTCCTGCATCCCTCAACTTTAACCTCGCTCCCGCTCTCCCTCGCCACGGCAAGCTCCCGTGATTTACAGTCGCATCACGTGCGTTCCGCGATTGATGGAGGCGCTCTGACAGCGCGGCGAAACGCGGCCTCGCCGCTTTAATCACGCCGACCTCTGAACCCGCGGCGATCAGTCCGTCTGCAGACGGGGAAACGGGAGCCGAGAGGCCCAGTGTATGCGGCGGTGGGAGGTTTCAGATCGTTAAGACGGCGCTTCCACCACTGCGGGGGGTCGAGAGGTCATGACAGAAAACAGATTTTATCTCTTACCCGCGTCCTGGAGAACATGGAAATCAGGCCGTCTCCCTCTCTCTCCCCCCAGGCCTGGATTCAGAGCTAACAGGATAAATTTGAGGGCATGTCCATGTGAGAATTGTGAGGGTTATCAGGGGCATAAAGGAATGTTCAACAGTTTGGCCTGTTCTCTAACCTCCCGTTTTCAATATTGGAGGAATAACACACGAGACGGATTCGATTTGATTTGATCAGATTTATGTCCAAGTCTGGTTAAGGTTCAACTTTCGGGTGATGGATGCTGGATTCGAGACTTCATTGGGTTCTGAAACTTGATGCAACATCTAATTGACATAATTAATTATTAAAATAGTAGTCAAATTAGTTTCTTACGTCACTACGCTGCCTGTGTCATCACATCATTGCAAAAATAATGTACCTGGCTAAATCTTGATATCCGTTTCCAAACCCATCTGTAAATAAACTCATTATGTTGACTAGGGGTGCACATTAAGGGAATTACTGGCCGATGCCGATATCCCATATTTTCGTGCTTATATCTGCCGATATCGATACCGATATTGATGCATTTTGGCACAAAAATAGTGCCATGCTTCTGACATTTCTAACACAGCGCAAAGTCAAGGGAGCGTGAAAGCAGCGCCCAGCGAGGGCAGAACTTTGAGCGAAGTGGACGAGTGTGACACTCCATGTGCACTACCTAGTGCGTAAAAAGCGAAAACCCCTACTTCCTGAGATGCATACTAGCACATAGAAAAGTATGATAACAGCACCTTACCTACCATACTATTAAGTGCAGTAGTACGTGGCTCGGGGCACAGCCCATGTGTGAGCTCACATTTGCTAAGAGAGAAATACCAACCCTTTCCCTACCGTAAACCCGACCGCCACCAACTGCCCCAAAATATGTTAACATTTCCAAAATACTTACTGTAATAGTCAGTGTCTTTTCGGTTCTGCTTGTTGGCAGCTGGTAACGTAACGATTAGGGCGTTGTCTCATGACTGGTTGTTAGGACGTTCGCTCCTAGACCGTTCATTTACTTCTGTTTTTGTACATGTAATTACTTACAAGGGCGACACGGTGGCGCAGTGGTTAGCGCTGCCGCCTCACAGCGAGAAGAGTTTGCGCGCTCTCCCCGTGTTCGCGTGGGCTTCCTCCGGGTGCTCCGGTTGGTGATTGGCAACTCTGAATTGGGTGCGAGTGTGTGAGTGTGTGTGTGCCCTGCGTTGTATTGGCGCCTGCCCAGGGTTGGTCCCCATCTTGCACCCATAAGCACCGCACGCAGCGCACCACAACCAAATGTGACCTCAGTGTAGCGCTTGGGGACGGTACTTTGCTCTTTAGCAGAGGTGGATTTAACGAATTACAAATACTCAGGTTACTGTAATTAAGTAGATTTTTTGGGTACTTGTACTTTTATGAGTAGTTTTTCAAGTGTGTAATTTTACTCATACTTGAGTACAATTTACACTGTGTAATCCACTTTGCTACTCATAAAATCAAAAGTCACTACTGAGTATGCCCACAATTTGAATTAATATTCAAACATCTAATATTAATTCTAGTATTAATATTCATCTGCATCTTTGCAGCCAATAAGGCTGTGCAATCGCGACCGCGCCAATTAATCTATAACGTAAGCAAAGAATAAACTCCGCTGCAGCAGCAGGCACAGGTGTCTGGAGTTACTACACAGTGGAGTACAAACTCATTTATAGACTGAAGATTTGGAGACAAAGAAGCCAAAATGGAGACAGAAGACAACACTGTCAACCGTGAAAATGATGGAGAAAAGACGGAGGACGAGTGCCCGCTGCCTGTTGATCGCAGTGTATTGAGAAAAGTTTAAACTGTTCTATGCATGTTCAAAAACATTTTTGTCATTGTTTTAACAAACAAAATCCCTGCTTTATATCTACATTTATTTACAAAACAAACTGCCTTTCTATACCTTGTTCATCTGAGAAATGTGCTTTGAACGTAGATATTTTATACTGGTGAATCGAATCGAATGCCTGCTATTGACGACGCAATAAAACATCCATCGGTTAAAAAGTAATTAATACTCTGAGTAGTTTTTGAGAAGGGTACTTTGTACTTTTACTCAAGGATTTTTTTTAACACCAGTACTTTTACTTGTAATTGAGTACATTTTAACCAATGTAACAGTACTTGTACTTGAGTACAAATTTTCAGTACTCTTTCCACCTCTGCTCTTTAATACCCGAGTGATACCTTTACCGGTTCTAGGATTCGAACCGGCGACCTTCCGATCACGGAGCAAATGCTCTAACCGTTACGCGATCAACTGAAACTTCATCGGATTTGGAACTTTGTGTTTCACCTTCTAAAAAGCGAGGGATTTTAGAAGATAATCCTGTAACCTCGCCCTAGTTTTACTTTCCACTTGCACGAGGGGTGTGAGCTGCTGAGTTTTTTCTTTAAAGAACATACGGTTGTCTGGTGATTTATTTTTATTTATCTAATACCAAAGCGACTGTTGTCTTCACCACCTGAGCCAACGTAAACGTCTCGGAGCCATCACTCTCCTGTATAAAAGAGCATCAACGCTGTACAAAGTTCACCAGCACTCCGTAAAAGCCGCTTTTTCCACGGCCATCGGGATTCCAGTGTCACAGCTTCCTAGAGACGCGCGAGTAAACACGTTTAAACGGCCATCCCTCTTCCCCAGCACACCAGCTTTTCTCTCTGCCCTTTTTCCCATCCCAGCGCCGTTTTTACGAGCCCCGGCTCACGGTCTCCCAGGCGAATGGACGCTCGGATGGTGGGACGGCTCTCTGCTGCTTTCACGCGTTTCTCTCGATCGTTCATGAAGAAATACGACCTTGTGGAAAAGGAGCATCCTCTCTCTCTCTCTCTCTCTCTCTCAGCAACCGACTCGGAGCCTCCAGAACTCGGGGTAGAATGGCTCGACTCTATAATGCAGACGCATGGGGGGGGGAGGGGGCCGAAGGGAGTCCGAATTTTGGAGCTCTCTTAGCAACGGGCTCCAACGTGCTAATAACACTAATGCGGCCTTGGCTGGAGCTGTCGAGCTGAAGGGAGGGGGAAGGAGTGAGAGAGAAAGAGAGAGAGCATCAGTAATTATCTTTATAATCTAAGACATTAAATCTAGAGTCTTCCATCAGGTGTGTCCTACTTCCTCACTGTCTGTGTCTCTCTTTCTCTGTCCACACCCCCTCCATCTTCATCCCTTCTTTTTCTGTCCCTCTGTCTCTCTCTCTCAGTCACTCTGCCTCTTGTTCTCTGTCTATCTCCCTTTCTCTGTCTGTCCATTTCTCTCTCTCTCTCAGTCTGTTCCCCCTTTTCTTCCTCTTTTTCTCCGTCCATTCCCCTTTCTCTCTCTCTTTCTTTCTGTCCATTCCCTTTTCTCTTTTTCTCTCTATCCATTCTGTCTCTTTCTCTCTGTCTCCATTCCCCCCTTTTCTCTCTGTTTCTCTCTATCCATTCCCCCTCGGTCTGTCTTTTTCCCATCTCTCTCTCTCTCTCTCTCCACCTCCCTCTTTTCAGTCCGTCCACCCCATCTTACGTTCCTCTCTTTCTGTCTGCCTCTTCCTCCTTCTCATTTCTCTTTGGAGTGTGAGACGTGACAGTTGGATCTGTTGGCAGCCAGACTGCATCAGCGTCAGCCTTCAGCATCACAGGAAGTGGCAGCTGTGTGTGTGTGTGTGTGTGTGTGTGAGACACACACTTCGTCCTCCCTGTGTGTGTGTGTCGTCCTCCCTTCCATACCTGCCACCTTCAGTGAGACACCTGTGTTTTTCTTCTGCTCGTTGTCAGGGGAGAAACAGATCAATATTGTTCCCCCTCTCTCTCTCTCACACACACACACACACACCTTCACACTCCGCAGTCTGTAATCACTTCCACATTCCACACAGACCACATACTGCAGACTGTGGGACACATGCACACACATACAAAAAACCTCTCCCAGATCTCCGCCACAGGTTGCTGTGGTTTTGCCTCATTACTGCCATTGATTTGCCCTCATTAAACACCTGCAGAGAGGAGAGAGAGATGAGCAGGGAAGGGGAGAAGAGAGATGGGCAGGGAGGGAGAAGGAAGCTCAACACACTGCAGGTGGACGGGAGCAGGACAGCTGAGGTCTCTGTTGGAAGAGTGTGTTAAAGATGCTCCAACATAGAAACAGACATGCCTTAGAATGCTGGGCCCTGCTTGTTTTGAGTGGGGTGTGTGTGTGTGTGTGTAAGACGGTCCGCTTGTTCACTCGTGTTCCAGGTCAGGGTCAACTCAGCCCCGAGTTCTTGTTTTTCCTCCTCAGAACCCGTTTCACCCTGAACGAGGGATTACGACTGAGATGAGTGAAAGAATTCGGGAGGATCAAGAAGCAGCTTCCTTGAGAGAGAGAGTGTGTGTGTGTGTGAGTGTGTGAGAGAGAGAGAGACAGAGCGTGAAAGAGAGAGAGAGACAGAGAGATGCTGAAAAAGAATATAGAGGAGAAAATAAAGATGATATACCATCAAGGTGCATGTGTGTGAAGGACAGAGAATATAGAGATATCTGGCTATAGAGAGAGAGAGAGAGAGAGAGAGAGTAAGGGACTGAATAGATAGAGATGGATGAGTAGATAGAGAGAGGATGAGTAGATAGAGGGATGAGTAGATGAGAGAGGGACGAGGGAGAGGGATGAGTAGATAGAGAGGGATGGAGTAGATAGAGGGAGGGATGAGAGAGGGATGAGCAGATGGGGAGGGAAGAGTAGATGAGAGAGGGATGAGAGGAGGGATGAGTAGATAGAGGGATGAGTAGACCAGAGGATGAGTAGATAGAGAGAGGGATGAGAGAGGGATGGTGGATAGAGAGGGACAGGGAGGGGATGGAGTGGAGTAAGAGAGGGATGAGTGAGATGGGGAGGAGGGATGGGGGAGGGATGATGAGCAGATGGGGGGAAGGAGTGTAGATGGGGGGATGAGTAGATGAATGGGGGGATGGAGGGATGGGTAGATGGGGGGACGAGGTAGATGGGGGGGACGAGTAGATAGAGAGGGATGAGAGGGATGAGTCAGATGAGAGAGGGATGAGTGTAGATAGAGAGGGATGAGAGAGGGATGAGTAGATGAGGGATGAGTAGATAGAGAGAGGGATGAGAGAGAGGGATGAGCAGATGAGAGAGGAAGAGTAGATAGAGAGAGGGATGAGTAGATAGATAGAGGGATGAGAGAGGGATGAGTAGATAGAGAGAGGGACGAGAGAGGGGATGAGTAGATGAGAGAGGGGATGAGTAGACAGAGGGGCGAGGATGAGTAGATAGAGAGGGAAGAGTGGATGAGAGAGGGAAGAGTGAGAGAGGGGTGAGAGAGGGATGAGTAGATAGAGAGAGGGATGAGAAAGGGATGAGTAGATAGAGAGAGGGGTGAGAGAGGGATGAGTAGATGAGTAGAGTAGAAGAGTAGATAGAGAGAGGGGTGAGAGAGGGATGAGTAGATAGAGAGAGGGATGAGAGGGATGAGTAGATGGGGGATGAGAGGGATGGTCAGATGGGGATGGGGAAGAGTAGATGAGAGAATTGAGAGGGATGAGTAGATGGAGTAGAGTGAGAAGAGTGTAGATAGAGAGAGGGGTGAGAGAGGGATGAGTAGATGAGAGAGAGGATGAGAGGGATGAATTAGATGGGGGATGAGTAGATGAGGGGCGGAGTAGATGAGAGAGGGCGGAGAGATGGGGAGAGGGATGAGTGGATAGAGGAGGGATGGGGGGATGAGTGGATGGGGGGGATGAGTGTAGATAGAGGGATGAGTAGATGGGGGGATGGGGAGAGGGATGAGTGGATGGGGGAGGGATGGAGTGGATGGGGGGATGTGGAGTGGATGGGGGGGATGGAGTGGACAGAGGGATGGTGGATGGAGTGGATGGGGAGGGATGGAGTGGATGGGGAGGGGATGGGGAGGGATGAGTAGATGGGGGGATGAGTGGATGGGGGGATGAGTAGATGGGGAGGGATGAGAGAGGGATGAGTAGATAGAGAGAGAGGGCAGTGTAGAGAGAGAGAGAGAGAGAGAGAGTGTGTGAAAGAGAGGAGAGAGGGATGAGTGTAGATGGGGGGATGGAGTAGATAGAGAGGGATGAGTAGATAGAGGGATGGAGTAGACAGAGGAGGATGAGTGGATGGTAGATGGGGAGGGATGGAGTAGATAGAGAGAGGGATGCATGGAGGAGGATGGAGTAGATGGGGAGAGGGATGAGTAGATGGGGGGATGGAGTGGATGGGGAGAGAGGGGATGAGAGAGGGATGGAGTAGATAGAGAGAGGGATGAGGGGATGGAGTAGATAGAGAGAGGGATGAGTAGATAGAGGGATGAGTAAGATGGGGGATGGAGTAGATAGAGGAGAGGATGAGTAGACAGAGAGGAGGATGAGTGGATGAGTGTTAGATGGAGAGAGGGATGGATAGATGAGAGGGATGAGAGGGATGGGTAGATGGGGGGATGAGTAGATGAGAGGGATGAGAGAGAGGGATGAGTAGATGGGGGGATGGTGGATGAGAGGGATGAGTAGATGGGGAGAGGGATGAGAGAGGGATGAGTGGATGAGAGGGGGATGGAGTAGATGGAGGGGGATGAGTAGATGGGGGGAGAGGGGATGGGGAGGGATGAGTAGATGGGGGGACGGGGGGAGGGATGAGTAGATGGGGAGGATGAGTGTAGATGGGGGATGAGTAGACAGGAGGGATGGAGTAGATGGGGAGAGGGATGAGAGGGATGAGTGGATGGAGAGGGCCGAGAGGGATGAGTGGATGGGGAGGATGGGTAGATGGGGGGATGAATTAGATGGGGAGGGATGAGAGAGGGATGGAGTAGATGGGGGGATGGGGAGGGATGAGTGGATGGGGGAGGGATGAATTAGATGGGGGGATGGAGTGGATGGGGAGGGATGGGGAGGGATGGAGTGTAAGATGGGGGGATGGAGTAGATGGGGGGATGGAGTAGATGGGGGGGATGGGGAGGGATGGAGTAGATGGGGGGGGATGAATTAGATAGAGAGGGATGAGTAGATAGAGAGGGATAGAGACAGGGATGAGTAGATAGAGATAGTGGGAATGAGAGAGAGGGATGAGTAGATAGAGAGAGTCTGTATGTAAGTGTTGTGGGTATAATGAACAGTACTGATCCAGGGTCAGCTGACGGTGAGAGAGCAGCATGAGTCAGCAGAAGTGCAGCAGGTGTGAGTACAGTACTGACTCATGCTGCTCTGTGGGGAAGAGATCAGACCTTAATCACCCCGTCTTAATCTGTCCATCTCTCTCTCTCTCTCTCTCTCTCTCGTTTTCCTACAGTTATTCTGCACCGCCATCGCTCTGCCTGTTTCTCATCAGCCTTCTTTCAGTCTGTCTATTTCTCTTAGGCTGCACATCTTCATTTTTCAGACTCTCTCTCTCTCTCTCTCTCTCCCTGTCTGTACATTATCCGTTTCTTTTTCTTTCCATCTCTCACTCTTCCTCTCACAGTTTCTCTCCTTCTCGCCAGCTGTTTTCAATTTGTCTCTCAGTCTGCCTCTTCTCTCTCTCTTTCTCGTTCCCTCCGTCCGCTTGCCCCTCTCAGGCCACCCGTCTCTCTTTTTCCCCTTTGTACGTCTGTTTCTCTCCATCTCTCGGTCTAACACTGTCACTTTCTCTCCAACAGTCTGCCTCTTTATCCACATCCTTCTTTCATTCCATCTTAGTCTGTGACTCATTTCCTACTCTTGCTTTGCAGATGTTAGTACCGTATTTATGTGATTGCGGTGTTGCTTGTAAAGACGTTGGTGATACGTGCACTCGTTCACGAGTTCTGTCCTTTTTTTCCCCCATAGACTAACAAGGGCTCAAATTCCGATGCTTTAGTGCGTGGCTGTCGTTCTTCACAAAACCACCATATTCGATGTGATTCGAGGGCCCACGAGCCTGTAACCGCCATGACCGCACTCGTCTTTTCAACTGCTTCCGTAGAACATATATGAGATTCGGAACTCAGCTTCCGTGCAACATGGTTTTCGTGCAACAGTCAGCCTGGTTCTAATGCCACCTCACTGAACACACATCTCAATCTGTTTCCATCTGTTTCTTGTGGAAATGCATCTCTAGTAGGGGTGTGTAAAAAAAATTAATCAAATCACGATTCTTTCTCTGTCGATTTAAAATCGATTCATGCATTCCAAAAAACGTAATGGCACTAGTTTACTTTTTTATCGACATGAGTTCAGCTCCCAATCCTATAGATGGTGCAGTGTCGAAGTCTGCCCAGAGAGACCTCCTTCGCATGAGCATGAACGGAATGCAGTCAGTACGTGTACATATGTGACCCTCCACGGCGAAACCAGTCGCTTGTCGCAACAGAGGTTCAGAGAAAAAGGACCGTTTATGTTGCGTGGGGTAAAATTTAGGATTTTTTGTTTTTAGTGTTGTGAATAAATTTGGCTGAAAAAACTTACCCTTTCCATCTAAACGTGACTTTCTTGAGGTGAGAATTGAACAGCAGAATGTTAAAAGTTTCTGTTTTGACCGCTCTACTTCAATATTTACGGTAAATCCACTGGTTGACTAGCATGAAGATATTTCTCCGGAATCCATCTCCGTCTCCCGAGTTCAGTTAACCTAACGCAGGTAGGCTATCCCGTGTAACATGAATGCAGCGTGAGCTATTTAATAAATACAGCGTAGCGACACGCACCAAGCACGTCTGTGCGATAGTCAACTTCAAAGGCAGATTTCTCCGTTTCTCACTTGGCGTGACAGGAGAAACCCGACTCCTTTGAATGTTGATATCTCAGTCATATGTCGTCCCATTCATTCGATATAGGTATCGTTTTGAAGCTTGATTTATGCCCTTTCACGAAAACATAACTCAATTTTGAAAATTTGCGACAAGCGACTGGTTTTGCCATGGAGGGTCACATATACATTATATTTAGTAAACTACTATCGGAATCGAATCGATTCGTGAGATTTTCTGAATCGTGCACCCCTAGTCTCTAGTTCTTGTTCATATTGTTTCTTTCTAACCCACTGTCTGTCTTTGGCACACACAACTCCCTCAAGTACCTTTAGTCTCATTAAGGGCCAAAAAATCTGAACTCCAGTTAAAAGGAACTACACCGTTTTGGTTCTCTGTTCAGAGTGGAAAAGCGCCCAGTTGAGGTTGGTGTTGAGTTAAAACAGGGCTCAAGAGATCAGAAAGTTGTGATTTCTCTCACCTCAAGGGGTATGATGATCACGCTAATAATGATGAAGTGAATGAATAGGAGTGAGAGAATGATGAAACCCATGTTTCTGTTAAGGTTAGCAGACTCTGGAATCGATTGTCTGTCTCCTAGCACACACACGCCCACACACGCTTGACCTCGCTGGACATACACACATCTCTGTCTTTCTTTCAGTCTCCTCTCTAACAGACTTGTCAATAATGCTAATTTAATTAGCTTCTTGCCGACACCTGTACTGTCTGCCTGCCAATCCTAGATGCAGAGAGAGAAAGAGAGAAAACGACAAAGATTTTATGAAGAAAGACTAGACATTTTGTCCAGAATCGTGCAGCCCTACCTGCATCCCATCCAACAAGGGGAGTATGGAGTCAATGGTCATGATATTAGCGCCGCCGCCTCACAGCCAGAAGGTCCTGGGTTCGATCCCTGGGGTCGGCCATGGGGTCTTACTAAGTGGAGTTTGCATGCTCTCCACAAGTTTGCGTGGGTTTCCTCCCACAGTCCAGAAGCATGCAGTATAGGTTAACTGGCGATTGTAAATTGGCCCCGTAAGGTGTGAATGTGAGTGTGATTGTGCGAGTGTGTTTGCCCTGCTGTGTGTTGGCGCATGCCCAGGGTTGTTCCCCGCCTTGCTGTGGTTCCCCGTAACTCCTATAGGGATTAAGCGGTTCGGATAATGAATGAATGAATGAATGGTCGTGATATTTATAATGATAACTAAGGTCAAAGTTAATAATCGTGATATTAATTGACCATTTCATCCGTCCTTGTGTTAGCCTTGGTGACCAGTGTCAAAATGCCATTCTGGAAGGGTTTTTAAATGATGAATGTGGTTAAAAATACCTTTTTTTACACAGTGGCTTTTTCTAGCTGCTACTTCTCATATCAAACCCACTGTTCTCTTGTATTTTATCCAGCTTTCTGACTGAAACCTGAACTTGACTGTAAAGGAAAAGGGAGGATGACACGGACGGCTTTGTTAGCAGAAATGTCAGTCTCGTTAGCGCAGGTGTTTGAAGTTTCTGCTGGAATGATGTCGGAGCGGCGACGGGAAGAGTGACGGAACGTTTCATAACATCTGGTAGAGTCGGCGACGGTGCAGGCGAAAGGAATTGATATCATTTTGTGAAAAGACGCTTGCTTGTGTGTGTGTGTGTGTAACGTTTTCCAGCTACTGAGGGGGCCAGTGGTAAGACAGTATATGAGTTCTCACATTAGGGCTGGCCAGTTAATTGAAAATGAATCAAAACTGACATTCAGAATCTCTAATCGATGTCATCTTTCTATAACGATTGTTAAGAATATATATTTTTTAATTTTGTTAATACTTTCCCCAGTTTGTGTTCATGCACATGAAACATACATGGAATAATTCAAGCGTCATCCTCGGCTCCTAAGAGCAAGAGGGAAAAGGGTTTTTCTTGTTCATGTTAGTATATGACGTTTAGTACTTTTATAAGAATGATTTATTTTAGCCATAGTATTGATACGTGGTTATCCCCAGTATCAAGCAGGGATCTACAGACGGGGAGAGTCAGCATCCGTGCTACCTGCCATAGATCTGTGAGGAAACATGAGAAACCACAGCATCGGAGTAGGATGGAAGACAGTTCAGTTGTTTGCCTGTTCTAGTTCTGTCGTGAGGCGTTGATATGGAAATGATAGTTTAAACTAGCAAACAAAGTTGAACATCCTAGAACACACTACAACGCTGTGTCGTCACCTGCCATCATTATTATTATTATTATTGTTGTCATGGTTACCGTTGTCACTAGTGGTATGAAATGGGATTTACGTTATTTAAGGCATGCACAGGATAGAACTAAACACGTCATCGTTTTAGGAAAACATTGTTTTACCCGTTTACACGGAAAAAATCTTCACTTTGGAGGGCGTTTTAAATAATATCCCTTTGAGCTGGCTAAAACTCTGTTTATGTTTTAACGAAAAGCCCAAACGTGTGAAAATAAAATAAAAAAATAAGAATAAAAATAAAAATATGCGCTTATAAAAATATCTACATGCGTGTAAACAAGCTCTTAGAGTTGATACTGATATGCAATGTGCTTGTTCTTTATTCTTAACATTTTACGTTACACTGGAATAGTAATTTCGAACAGTAGTGGCGCCATTGTGCGCACAGAGGCAACGGCTGTAAACGACTCAATTTGTGTTGATACCACAAAGTTTGATACGATACGATTCCGATTCGATACGATTCAGGACTCGATACGCGAGCATATGCAGATTTGACTATCACTTCCCTTCATATCAAATCCAAGGAATAAGTTTTGAAAATGAGGTTTTATCGTCCAGCTAGCACCGGATGCATGTGGTAGATCAGAAACATCGAGCACTAGCCTTTATTTACTTTAAAGCCTCCCGGCTGAAGTACGGCAAGGGGACACAAAGCCTTTTCCCACAATGCCGCTCTTATCTGGCCAATTAGCATGTATCTCAGCTGAAGGTAACGAGCGTTTATCTGAATGTGACTTTATGAAAGCGCTCGTTACGGCTTGGGGGATCGGGTTTTATAACCACAGACACACACACACACACACACACACAGGAAATGAGTGGATAATACTGTGTGTGTGTGTGTGTGTGTGTGTGAACAAAAAAAAGAGAGAGATTGTGCACTCATGAGGGTGTGCAAGTGGGCAGTTGTAAGTGTGTTTCTGCATTTGAGTGGGGTGTGTGTGTGTGTGTTCGTAACTACAGCTCTATAAACTCCAGCCAATGTGGAAAGCGATGTGAAAGCATTACAGATTACACAACCTCACTTCAGCAAGCAGTTAGCTTTAATAGACTGCAATAAAGCTCGGTTGCTGCTCCGCACACTCGCACTCACACTCTCACAACGAGGAGACGCTAAAGCGCCGGGACGTGACGTCCTCAAAACACCCGTTCTCATATAAGCCGGATTGGCGTAATTGATCCGGTTTGACACGAGCAAAAGCGCCGCTTTGAAAGCAATTTCGCCTCCTTTCTTCCTGCGTCACGCGGACTTGCGGATCGTGAGTGTGGTGATCCGCGATGATCCGAGCGGGCATTAAGGATGGGCGGCGTGCGAGGAGGCCCCGGCCCCGAGGACCCGGCCGGCTCAGACGAGGGCAGGAGGGAGATTATGCTACGCGGCTGTAATATCCGCCCGCTCATGGGCCACAGCTGCCAGACGGAGGCCACGCCGGGGTTACGAGGGGCCACGGCGGAGCGCCGTCCTGCGTTTTTAACATTATTACGTTCATATAAGGAGCCAGCTCGGTCTAAGACGATAAAATAGCATAACGTTGTGAGGTGCCACAGCAAAGTTCCATCCCATGTTATTATGACATTATAACCGGCTAGTGGACTCTATGCTAATGAAACAGAACGCTGTGCTACTCGCTGTTAACCTTTTCAAGGTAAAATAGAGTTGCTCAGACATGGCCCCGTTTCTAACCTGCTTACCGTGGCCCCAGGTCATCGGTTCAAGTCCAGGATGGGAAAAGGTAACATTGAGGCTGACCTTACCCAGCAGTGGTCCCCAAATGGTGGACCGCGGGCCAGATCGGGACTGAGCAAGGAATATATCTGACCAATCGCGTCACAAACGTAAACAAAGATATTCGCTCCCTGTGGCCATCTGTGATTAGCGATCTCCACGTCAGTGGGATTACGTCTCCGCTAGTCATTGAGGGTGAGTGAAAACTTAACGATAACAGTTGCGGTAACAGACTTTGAACTTACCGGACATTATATTCATTCCTCTGCATGAGACATTATTTCTGAGTAATTCCGTGTACAAAAACTGAATTGTGTAAAAACACATGAATTGCATTATTTGGGATGTAAACACGCGTTAGCACTCGCGACTCTAATATGGAAAGCCGTCACAGGCAAAAATGTAGCTCTCTTCCAGAAAGACCAAAAAGAGTTAGTTTTATATAATAAAATAAAAACTAAAAAATCTGCACTTTTATACTACATAAAGCTAAAACAAATAATACCGTATATCTTCCAATAGTCGCCCCGGCGGTTATTCAAAAAATTATTCGGACGGCCTGGCGTTTAAAAGAGACCGGCGGTTGTTGGAGACCGGCTATTATTCGCCTCATAGACGGAATGGTGATGGGTAAACGGAGTTCACTTGGCAGTAAAATGCGGTATGGTACTGTAGTTACGGCCACAAAATGTAGGCAACAACACCGGATGAACATTTCAGGATTTAATGAAATTATCAGTACAACAATACAGTATTATTAAAGCAGTGTACGGTATTACCGTAATCATGAAAAACAGCTACGGTAGACGTCTACTGAACTTTCTTGCCAGTGATGCCACCAGCACTGGCCTGCACCAGTCCGAATTTCGCACGAAAGCGCTCATCAGCCCGACAAGTCCCCTGCGGAACGTAAGGAAGTGCAGTAAGCTCCAAACTTAACAGGTCACCGAGGAAGAGGGCGCAGAGTTTTTCACGTGATCTTTTACTACAGCCCGGCGCTTAAAGGAGTCCGGCTACTATTGGAGACCGGCGTCTATTTGTTGCGACATCTCTTCAAACTCTTCATCTCTTAGACACTTCTAGCTACTCGTCATAACATTGTTAAAACTCTGTAATAACCATGTTATAACTGTTACACGGCTTTAGAATTCCACACTCTTAGATCAGCTAGTAGCAGTTGGTAGCGCAACGGTTCAGGCGAACAAAAGGTCGCTGGTTTGAATCCCAGACTGGTAAAGGTACCACTGAGGTACTCATGAGCAAGGTAGCGTCCCCAACCACTGCTCCCTGGGCGCCACATTTTGTTGAGTGTTCACAATGACAAATGATCACTCGCTCTCTTTAAAGGACGGTACAAAGCGAGCTCGTCTTTATCAATCCAAACCCACAAAGCATAACGAAAGCCTCGTTTCCCGTCTTCACATCCTCTCTGCCCTTCTGCATTCTCTTCTGTTGTTGTTATCCTCAAGGACAATGGACAATGAAGCGGTTGTGTTTAGAGAACAAAGCAAGTCCTCCCTGCCTCTCCCTGTCTATAGAACAAAGCGGTTGTAAGGCAAAAATGAATGGGAGCATGAAGTTGTAAACATGGACACCAATTTATCTGCAATCCGATCATATCGCTTGATAGTATCAGTACACCGATTCCTCAGTCCAGCTCTAAAACATGGGCGTAATCCACCTGTTTTTCATCAGGAATGGTTTTCCAGGTTTGCTGGAACAACCTCCATTCCCTCTTACGCCCTTACGTCTGTTGCCGAGCCTCGGAACTGTACAGCGGAGTGCGTGCTGGGAAGAGGCTTTGGGGTGTAATCCGGGGGATTGGGGTGTAAGCCTAGTAAAGCGGGTCAGAGACGCCCCATATCCTGTACACGCAAGCTGGAATGTTCCAGAAGGTTTCTCCACTGCAGGCTGCCACAGCTGGACAGCACCTTTACAGGGCAAGGGATTAGGGAAGTGAGAAGTGAGAGTGAGAATGTGTGTTAGGGGATTTACAGACTGGTTAAATAGTCAATTAACCCTTAAACTGTCGACTAGTAACTCATATTATATTTTAGGCTGTAAGTAAAATAGTAAAACCAGCTGCCTCCATGTTCTCTTCTTTAGCAGTATTCAGACGGGATTCGTTTTACATGAGGATGTGGGCTAATGTTATTTCACCACTGGACGTCTGTAACTAGGGAAGCATCGATCCAACTTTTTCAGTTCCGATACGATACTTAGGCGTTGGGTATCGGCCGATCCTGAGTAGCGATCCCAAACCAGTTTTTTAACCTTCACAGCCTTGAGAGAATTTGGGGCTTTTTCTATAGCTTTATAGTGTGTGTAAATGTGAGCCATACATGCTTCATGTTGTTGTGTTCAGGACGTCCTGCACTGCTCAGATTTGTCATAGTTTGATGTGTAAATGCTGACAGTCTTGAAATCAGTCGATACAAAAATTGCGTTTGAAGAATTTTTTCTTTTTTAGCTTTATGTAGAATAAACGTTCTGGAACTGTACTAGAAATAGTAAGAACTAGGGATGCACCCATTGCAATTTTCTTGGCCGATTCCGATTAACGATTTTTTTGTAAGTGTGATCGGCCGTTACCGATTTTTCCGATACCGATTTTTTTCCCAGATAACAGAAAATTAGAGCTGCTGCGAGTAGTCGATGACAGACACAAAAGAACGGGTTTCAAGTTTAATGTAACGCGGTATTTACTTTCCCTGTTTACTAGTTACTTTTATGATAGTGACATATACAGTAATAGTGGCAGCTCTACAGCAAATACAAACAAAAACCTAATTTGGGTAATTTTTGAGCAAATTTGGACTCATTTGTGGCCTATAGGTCATTCTGGAACCCTTTCTTGGAGAGAACATTTTTGACATGATGGCGTTCCACATGAGTCGTTTGGCGTGATGGCGTTTCACACAATAACACTACGAATGCACTGCACTGAAAATAAAGTTTATGTCTGTATTGTGAGCAAAATGCTGGTTGTTTTTTATTATTTATCAGCTAAAATATTTTGTCTGTAATAAAGGGGGAGGTTTGGCTGAACTGGAACGCTTTAGTGAATGTTGGACGCGCGCATTAACAACACAGCAGCGAGTAACACAGAGATTGCGAGCGAGAGCTGGTGTTGTTAAGGAAATTAAACAGTATATTCGTGTGACTTGCTTTTGGGGTTGTAGTGTGTCGCGTTGCTTGTTCTGCTCACCGTTATATCAACACGTAGAAATTAATGCGAATATCCAACAATAAAGCAGGTTTACTGCAGTAACACTTCCGATGCATAAGGAATAAAGCGTGCACGCATACGCAAACACAGATAAACCTACAATTTACACATGTGACCCGATCTGCCGTAATGAGTCGGAAGTCGGCGTTCTATTTATTTAGATACAGGCCGATATTTGTGATGTTTGTCAACATAATCGGCCCGTATCTAAATAAATAGAACGCCGACTTCCGACTCATTACGGCAGATCGGGTCACATATCGGCTCCAGAGATCAGCTCAATGCGCAAGAGTTCGGGCGAAGATCGTTGGTTCCAATCCCAAAGCGGTAAAAGTTACAACTGAGGTTCTCATGAACAAGGTACCGTCCCCAAGCACTGCTCCCCGGGTGCTGCCCTGCTCACTGCTCCTTCACGGATGGGTCAAGTGCAGAGGTCACATTTCGTCGTGCTGTGGGTGTTCACAATGACAAATAATCACTCACTTAATATTGCGATTATTGAAATCAGTATCGGTTTTGAAAAAATGCTGTATCGTCCGAGCTCTAGTGGAAATCTAGTGGAACGTGTATCTGTCTATTGCCAGCGTATGCATTGTCACAAGTTTTGCCAACACATTTTGAAGTCATGTTATCCCTAGAGACAGTATGTGTGTGTGAGATGTGTGTCTGAAGTGTGGTTTTTGTCTTCGTCTCAACCTCTCAGATGCACACATTAAAAGCTCAGTAATTAACCTGTTCTATTCTTATCTCATCGAGGCAACCGTCTTACTGTCTATTTCTGAACGCTTCTCTCCCGTTTCCATAGATGTGCTCCCATGTTGTCACGATAAACAAACATTACTCATCTCGGCCTCGACTTAGACAGTCTGGCGCGTTCTAATCTGGCGTTCCGTCAGGTCGCCTGGGCTTTGCAAATGTTCCGACTAATCACCTTAAAAAGGACGCATAGGTGCCTCCTATTTGCCTGATCAAAAATAAATAAATAAACAGATGACTGAGATTGCACTGTCCAGACTCACAAAACTCAAAAAAAAAAAATTCTTCCGTAGCGTTCTCAAGGTTCCAGAACAACAAGGAAAACACTGGCGTAAATGACAGCCATACTGATAAAGACAACGCAAATAATAAAAATCTTAAAGGAATGACCATGTGAGTGGGTTGGACGGACACGTTGACCTGTAGTGTGGTCATTTTTGGAAATTGGAAATTAAAGGTGTAATATTATTAGTCTTTGTAGTTGGAGAAATATCTAAAAGGGTTCCATTACTGAATTAACTTTTCAAAAGCGACCCACGGTTCTTGCGTAGATTATTGATTAGTTTTTTTAATAACTAAGTATCCCTTTAACGTACAGGAACCTCACATATACAGTCAGAATCTTCAGACTTAATGGACATTATTATTGATTCTGCTGTATGTGAAAATATTTGTGCACAAAAACAGAAATGTGTAAAATGACGTTTTGCATGTGTGTGAGCACTTGCGACTGTCATGTGGAACGCCATCGCTCACTAAAACGCTACAGTTCAGTCAAAACCTCCCCTTTATAACAGACAGAACTCATATTTTAGCTGATAAATAACAACAACCAGCATTCCAAGCACAATACAGCCATTTATTGATATGTCCCGGTTCGGGTTATTGTGACGTGGCTCCGAGTGTCATGTGGGGGATTGTGGGAAATGTATTTATATTCCAGAAAAGCCAAAAGCAGCTCATTTTATAGGCCAACATGAGTCCAAATTGACTCAATATGACCCAAAACTTCAGTATTTCTCCATTTTTTCAATTTATCATTTTTTCCCCATTTTATTATACTAGAGAATAATAATTAAGAAACAATAAGTATAGAAAATGCATTATTTGTTCTCAAATAATTTTATTCTGTAAACAGATGGATACCAAATGGATAAAGAAGTGTTTCCGCCTGGCACTAACTTTATTTTTCCTCACAGTACTAAGCCATGGAATGTCTCTGCATAATAACTCTGCAAGCAATAAAACAGACACTATTCTCACTATTTCTAGTAGTTGTATCTACAGTTTTATACTGACATTTTTAAAGGTGCAGGTGAGTTTTCACCGGAAATGTGCTTATTTCAAGACCGTGTCAGCAATTACACATCAAACTATGACAAACCGGAGTAGTGCAGGACGTCCTCGACACAACAACATGAAGCATTTATGGAGAACTTATACACACTCTACAATAAGATATATATGTAAAGGTACCACTGAGGTACCACTTGGGGAAGGTACCATCCCCAAGCACAGTTCCCCGGGTGCTGCCCATGTCAGCTGCCCACTGCTCCTTCATGGATGGGTCAAATGCAGAAGTGACATTTGGTTGTGGTGCACTGTGTGCTGTGCTGTGGTGTGTTCACAATGACAAATAATCACTCGCTTTCACTTAGATGATAGATGATGTGCTTTATGCACTTTGTCTGGTGTTCTGCTGTAGAAACACACACACACACACACATGCAGTCTTGATTAATGCAAAATATATGCAACTCTAACTCTAACCGTACTATGGATTCATAAATGTCAGTAGCTGCGTATCACTGTAGCATGAAATAGTGCTTGCATATGACTGATCATGCAGTTCGGTAACACATAATGACCGCATGAGAAGACGAAAGAGAGAGAGAGCGAGGGAGGAAGACAGGGAGAGAGAGAGACTCCTGCTTCTCTTCCTTTCGGCATCTTGCCTTTATTTGGACTCTCAGTCTCAACATCTTCACAGAGGAAACGGAAAATATCGGTAAAATCTGATTTAAATAATGCTCGTCATCATGGCTTCATACACTTGTACAGTAAGATGAGACGTCCAGACTGCAGTTTTTACTGAATACAAAAAAGGGACATAGATTTCAAGTTTATAAATGGAAAATTAATCCACACTCCACACTATGGCTGTTGTGACTAGTTGACATGGTCAATAAACTGAAAATGCCCATGTTAGCTGCCCACTGCTCCTTGGTCAATGGGTCAGATGCACAGGTCACATTTGGTTGTGGTGTACTGTGTGCTGTGCTGTGTTCACAATGACAAATAATTACTCACTTTCACCTTAATCGTGGCAGTTGTTGCCAAATCTGGTTCGGCTGCTAAAGAGGTTGAGTGTGGGGTGGTGGTGGTGGTCTAGTGGTTAGGACATTCACCCCTAGACTGGTCACTTCTGTTTTTGTGCACGTAATTACTCACAAGGGCGGCAGGGTGGTGCAGTGGTTAGCGCTGCCGCCTCACAGGGCCGCCGGGGCCTTTCTGTGTGGGGTTTGCATGCTCTCCCCGTGTTGGCGTGGGTTTCATCCTGGTTCCTCCCACAGTCCAAATGCATGCGCTGTAGGTTTATTGGCGACTCTAAATTGGCCCCGTAAGGTGTGAATGAGATAATAATTACTTGCATTGTTTATTAATTTATTTATTTTTACCAAACACTGCCTTTTCTTTTCCTTTCTGAGCTATTTGCCTACTATTGTCTTCCGCACTGTCTTATAGATTACACATAAATGTGAACAGTTATTAATAAATTATTTTAGATTAATTGTATTAATAAATATCTCTTTATTTATTATTTGTTTTATCTTCATGTAGTATAAAAGTGCTGAAACTGTAGACATAACTACCAGAAATAGTAAGAACAGTGTCTGTTTTATTCACTTGCAGAGTTTTTATTTTATTATATAAAATGAGCAGCATTTGACCTTTCGGGAAGAGAACTACGTTTGGCGCATGACGGCGTTCCATATTAGAGATGCGAGTGCTAAAGTGTGTTTACATCGCAAATAATATAATTACTACAGTTTTTGTGCAAAGAATTTATTTCAGAAATTATTTTCACATACATAGGAATGAATATAATGTCCGGCAAGTTTAACATCTGTTATCGCAATTGTTATTGTTAAGATTTCACTTTTAATGCCTAGCGGAGATGTCAACCCACTGGCGTGGAGATCGCTAATCACAGACGGCCACAGGGAGCGAATATGTTCGTTTACGTTTGTTGCTAATGTGACGTGAGGGACCCGATAGATCGCTTGCTCGGTCCGGATCTGGCCTGCGGTCTGCCATTTGGGAAGCACTGGTGCTAAAACTAAACTAAACTGTGCTATCGGTAAAATCCATTTTTATCTTTAGACTGAAGATGCTGATGTTGGACTAGGACCTTGTTCCAGAAACCAGCCGTGAAAAAAAAAATAGATAAATAAATCACACCGATTTAACACCGTTATAGTAACACACGCACACACACACACTGTGAGAGATAAAAACACTTCAGCCTGCATGGTGTACGCACATGCACGCAATAAAACTAGGAAAACCCGATCTCTGTGCTGGTAGAAATGTTCTTCATCCATATAAACAGATGGAGATAGAAAGTGTGTTGAATGAAGAAGAGAGTAATGTTCTTTTCTCGTGTCATTGCTCCTACCACGGTTTGTGGGTGTGTTTTAGCAGAGGACATGTGGAAGAGACTCGTGGACCATTGCACCTACACACACATACACCCAGAGAGACAGCGAGAGAGAGAGAGAGAGAGAGTCAGTGGGAGGTGTGATGACTCCAGGATTTAGTTACTGAAATTTCTCCTGCTGTCTAGTGCCGGTGGGCAGGTTTTTTTGAGGTTATTGTGAGGACCTAAAAGAGAAAAGAGCCTGAGATTTGTCAGGGTTTGTGAGGACATTTTGTGTACGTGAAGACCGCCATCATAAGAAAAAACAGCTTTTCTAAAAAGGTTGCACTGGAATAGCTAGAGATGCATTTCCACAAGACAACGTGATCGCTCAAGTTTTGTGGCTGTGACATGAAAACTAGCCGAGTTACAAGAGACATTTTAACGTGACTAGGGAAAGAAAGAGGGATGATAAAAGCAAGAAAAAGACGAGTGTGGGCTAAGATGATGGGCACGACGTGTTGGGTGATAAGGGCTGATGATGACCGAACCTGCAAACAAGAACAAGGTTGAGGTTAGACATCGATGCTGATGATTCTTTAAAAAGCAATTATCGATCAACTCCGATATCATCGTGCATCCCTACTACACACACACACACACACACACACACACACACAGTCTTTGGATTAATGCCACTAAGGTTTTGTACACTCCTCTTCAGCCTCTCTCTCTCTCACACACACACACCACTAGCAGCTGTACTGTTAATGGCGGGTTGATGTGCTAATTTAACATGATTGTTCCCTGTAGTCATGTAAAATCCTCTGATGGAAAAACACCCCGAGGCTCACTTCAGACAGTTTCAGTGAGGAGAGACACCTGCAAAATCACACACACACACACATACACATACACACGTACGTTCCCTCGGTCGGCCATTAACTCATGTACATAGAGTATTTACAAGGCAGACCGGACCCTTTTTAGTTTTAATTGTGTTGAAGTTTCTTTTGAGAAAGTTATAGAAGTTTGCAAACATTTTTTTGTGTGGGTGAAAGAGAAGCCACCCATTTTTCCTCATAAACATACACTCCTCCTGTCTTTTTTCCTTTCTTTATGTTTTGATCTCCCTCTCTTTCTCTTTTTTAAATCTCAGTAACTAAGTTTTTTTTTATTGTTAGGAATGCGCGATAATATCAGAATCATATCGGAATCGGCTGATAATTGCTTCTTTTTTTTAAAAAAGTGATCGGCCCGATGCGTAGATTTGCCAGATATTTTTATTGCATATTATTTTTTGCATTAACGTACGTCGGAAAAATACTGCCAGTGCCAGGGATGTCCAAAGTTCCAGGTAGGACTTAAAATGGCCTGCCGTGTCTTAAAACTGGGGCAGATGTAGGCGTACACCCAGTGATCAGAAGGTCTCTGGTTCTAATCTCAGACCAGTAACAATACCACTGAGGTACTCATGATCAAGGTACCGTCCCCAAGCACTGCTTCCCGGGCACTGCCCTCGTTAGCACTATTTTTGTGGCAAAATTCTGAGCACACAGTGGAACTTTGGTGAGCAAAATATCTTTACGCAGTCAACTCGTTTGCGCTCAACTCATTTATCGGCATTGTTATCGACATCTGCGGATATAAGCGTGAAAATTTCGGATCTTGTCGTCGGCCAAAAATTCCCTTATTGTGCATCCCTAATTTTCCTAATTAAATCTACAGCCTTTCTAGAAAAGGCCTTTTCAATTTGCCGGCGTTGCGAAGAAGGCATCTGTGCAGTGAAAATCTAAATCTGTGCTCCATGTTAGTCTACGGGGGAAAAAAACGGACAATGGTCCGAATTTGCAAACAGGTGCATGTATCAAAAACCCCACACTGCAACAGGCCACCGGGTTTAGAGTTGGAACGACATTTCTAGCATTAAAAAAACACAGTCAGAGTAGAATTCAGAAAATCAGATACCGTATTTGTGATTGCTGAGGTTAGGGTTAGTGTTTGGCATCAGCCTGACGCCGATGATTTTTTAAAAAGCTATTATCGCCCGATTCTGATGTCATTGTGCTTCCCTGTTTCTAGAAAAAGCCTTTGCCTGAAAAGTCTTCAAAAAGCCATAAAAATCCTCAGGTTGTTTTATCTTTCAGGACACAATCAGGTCGACACAAACACCTAAAAACCTACACACACAAGACAACGGTAAATTCTGTTGACCCAGCAACAGCAGGCTAGACTAGATTCTTATCTGATGTAACAGTAAGGACGGAAAATGATGGAAAAAAGGAAAGTCCACTGACCTCAGCACTGTATCATTTACACTCAAGCCCTTTAAGTGTTCTGCACTCTTTATAAGATTAGACTGAAATGCACACGCAATGTTCTTCCACTTTACGTGTGTGAGTGTATGGGTACCAGTGCAATTGAATCAAATCGTGAATCTTTTTCTGCATTGATTCATGCATTCCAAAAGAATCTATTCATAACCCTAACCTACATTTGAATCAGTGTGATATTTCTGTTGATCAGAGACAGTCAAATGGGAAAAGTAGCTTAACACAGCAGTCTGGAAACAAATTCCTGTATGTATTGAATCGTGAATCGTTTATGAATCGTGAATCGGTTTCGAATCAAATGGTGAATCCATGAATCTGAATCTGGATCATGCATCCCTAATGGGTACGCATGCGGGAAATTTAAGTGTGTGTGTGTGTGTGTGTGCGCATACTAACATTGTGGACACTTATGAGAACATTGTGGACACTTATGAGAACATTCTTAACCTCTAAAAGATGTCATGTTATTATAGATTTGTGAGGACACGACTATATGTGACCCTCCACGGCAAAACCAGTCGCTCGTCGCAACGGAGGTTTCTGAGAAAAACGACCATTTATGTTGCGTGGGGTAAAATTTAGGATTTTTTGTTTTTAGTGTTTTGAAACAGTGGAAGGTCTATACTGTACTGTTGTGAATAAATTTGGCTGAAAAACTTACCCTTTCCATCCTAAAAACGCGACTTTCTTGAGGTGAGGAATTCAATTCCAACAGAATGTTAAAAGTTTCTGTTTTGACTGCTCTACTTCAATATTTACGGTAAATCCACTGGTTGACTAGCGTGAAGATATTTCACCGGAATCCATCTCCGTCTCCCGAGTTTAGTTAACCTAACGCAGGTGGCTATCCGTGTGGCTGTGAATGCAGCGTAGGCTACCGTAAATGCAAACGTAGCCGCGACCGCACCAAGCGTCTGTGAGTGCTACGGCGATAGTCAACTTCGACGGCAGATTTCTCCGTTTCTCACTTGGCGTGACAGGAGAAACCCGACTCCTTTGAATGTTGATATCTCAGTCATATGTCGTCCCATTCATTCGATATAGGTATCGTTTTGAAGCTTGATTTGATTTTGAAATTTGCGACAAGCGACTGGTTTTGCCGTGGAAGGTCACATATGTAAGAGCAGGTTCTAAAAACATTGATAAAAAGTGTGAAAAAGTAGTGGAGTGAAAAGATTTGCTTTGTGTTGTACGAGTCTAAATGGAATTACCTGACAAAGCTGGTAAGACCAGTGTGTGTGTGTGTGTGTGTGTGTGTGTGTGTGTGTGTGTTTTCATTTGAGGAAGGGTAAGAGGTATTGATTAGTGTATTAGAGGAGATAAGAGTTTTGGCCAAGCTGCTGTTATGAGCTACTGCAGAGCCAGCAGCCTTCACCTTAACAGCAGGGCATGGAGATTGTTGTGTGTGTGTGTGTGTGTGTGTGAGTGTGTTTAGTCTATTCAAAAGAGCAATGGCCCAAAATGTACCCTTATTCAGACAAAGTGAATAAAGCACTTTCATTAGCCGTTATTTACCCGGATCCCCGGCTCTGAGCTCAAGTCTGTCAGAACACGCAGCAGTGTGTCAGAGGAACATCACCAGCACCACCACCACCACCAGACTCAAACCAGGGCTTTGATCAAAACCGTACGTTTAAATACCAAACAAAACAAAATGCTCAGGTACCGACAGGTCTCACAACCACCTCACGTTCTGGTAACTCCAGTTTGAGTGTGTGTGTCGTAAGCTGCTTGTGAGGATCTGATTGTGTCCTAAAACATAAGGAAGGCCAATTTTGGGGGGGGAAGTGAGGCTTGGTTCTCATCTAGTGTTCATTCATTCATTCATTATCTGAACTAGTGATGCACCGATCCACCTTTTTCAAGTTGTTATCGGACCAACATCCGATTCACGTTTCTAATCTAGCTTTACAGGTTGAAGGACAGCCATGCACAACAAAGCACTGCTGTCCATGACTCTGGATAAGAGCGTCTGCTAAATGCTGTAAATGTAAACGTAAGAAACTAAAACAGATATTTGTTGCATGTGGAGACCATGACCGAGAGGAAGACAGACTGTGAATTTGTAAGTGATAATAGTTTGGTGTAGCTGTTATGGGACTCAATTTAAGGACCTCAAAAAGACAGCAAGATGTTTGTGTGTGTAAGTGAGACTCCATGTGTGACCCTCCATGGCAAAACCAGTCGCTTCTCTCAGAATTACTATGAAAGGGCATAAATCAAGCTTTAAAAAGATACCTATATCGAATGAATGGGACAACATATGACTGAGATATCAACATTCAAAGGAGTCGGGTTTCTCCTGTCACGCCAAGTGAGAAACGGAGAAATCTGCCTTTGAGGTTGACTATCGCCGTAGCACTCACAGACGCTTGGTGCGGTCGCGGCTACATTCGTATTTACGGTAGCCTACGCTGCATTCACAGCCACACGGATAGCCTACCTGCGTTAGGTTAACTGAACTCGGGAGACGAAGATGGATTCCAGAGAAATATCTTCACGCTAGTCAACCAGTGGATTTACCGTAAATATTGAAGTAGAGCGGTCAAAACAGAAACTTTTAACATTCTTCTGGAATTGAATTCCTCACCTCAAGAAAGTCACGTTTTTAGGATGGAAAGGGTAAGTTTTTCAGCCAAATTTATTCACAACAGTACAGTATAGACCTTCCACTGTTTCAAAACACTAAAAACAAACAAGCCAAAATTTTACCCCACGCAACATACACGCTCGTTTTTCTCTGAAACCTCTGTTGCGACAAGCGAGTGGTTTCGCCGTGCAGAGTCACATATCATTTACTATAGACGTGGAGGTCCTGCTGTGAGCAGTGAGAGTACAGTGAAGTCAGAAAAACTGCTGCTGGAATTCAATTTATTGCAATTTAAAGCAGTTAAATGAGAGCAGGGTATGCAGAGGAACATGGGAGCTGATGCAAGTGAAAATCTATCCCATTATAGATTATATATCCCATATATAGCAAAACTGTACACAGCAGTGTAAATAGTAGTTAGAGCAGGGTATCATCACATAATTCCAATTTCGATTTAATTCAAGGAGCGTATTATGTCAAGGTTTTTGATCTACTTTGATCTACACAGGGGGTGGTTAGTGCTGTTGCCTCACAGCAACAAGGTCCTGGGTTGGATCTCTGGGTCGGCTCTCCGTGTGTTCACGTGGGTTTTCTCTGGGTGCTCGGGTTTACTCTCACAGTCCAAAAGCATGAGCTATCAGTTGATTGACGACTAAATTGTCCCGTGTGTGTGTTTGTGCCCTGCCCAGGGTTCATCCCCGTCTTGCACCCATAGTCCCGGGATAAACTCCGTTTGCCACGACCCTGAGAAGGATTAAGCGGTTCAGATAATGAATGAATGAATGACCGATCCATACAATCAGATATGGCAATTTACAAATTAATACAGCACTCTATTTGGTCCCTTCAGGACTTCACGGGCCTTTTGTTGAGATTGTTGCGGCCTCAAATGCCTGATTTTGCGACAGCTTTTCTAAATAAAAAAAAAAATTGATGAAAGTTGCGTTGTTTTTAGGCGTTTGTTGTAACAAAGTTGCGGGAGAATGTTAAAGTTGCGTAAAAAATAGCTATTTTGTCCCCCTTTATAATGATTCTTTAACAATTAATTCAAATGAAAGGAACAAAACCATTATTTTTATTAACCCATAATCATTTAGTTATTTTTTAGAAGGTAAACGTCAGGCGTTTTTCTCACACGTTTCCTGCGTCTTCTAAACATAACAAGGGAGTGAGTTTCCTGACGTATGGCTCAACGTTTTTGTGGGAAATGAAAATGGTCGTCAAAAATTGCGGAAGGTTTGTGGTAATTGGTCAAAAAGGCACGGCAGTAATGAATTTGTGGGAAAAGACTGAATTTGTGTTAATAGTTTATTGTTGCGAACACGGACGCTTATTAGTGATGCTTATTAGTGATGCTTATTAGTGACGTTTTCAGTGGCATGATCAAGACCCGATCCCTGAGTATTTGTGAGATATTCCGTGCACAAAAACAGACGTAAATTACATTTTTCACACTTTTGTTTGTGAGCACACATGACTGTGTTACAACGCAATTACTCGCTAAAACGCTACAGTTCTTCCCCTTTATTACAGACTAAACAACCAGCATTCTACTCACAATACAACTATTTATTGAGATTTTCAGCGTTTATTCCAGAATGTGTTTCAGTTACATCTCAATATCTTCTGCAGAAACATTGGCTATATGTTTAATATTATTATTGTTTTGCCATTTTTTCTTGTGCACAACATCATTTACAGATGAAAGTCTGATACTATTCCGATATACAGCAGTCAGTGTTGAGTAATGCTGTAAGGTTAACCAGGTTTCAAAAACTGAAATGGTTGACGGTTGAGAAAATTCATTCAAAATGTAGAAAAGTAATCCAAAAGTAATCAAATGTAATTAGTTACATTACTTTGTTAAAGTAACTGAAATAGTTACGCTACTATTACATTTTAGATAGGGTAACTTGTATTTGTGACACATTACATTTCCAAAGTAGCTTTCCCAACACTGTTAATCAGTGTTAATCCGTACCTTTTATGCTTGAATTTTTTTTCCTTCAATTTTATAATGTTAGAGAGAAATCAATGGGGAAAAATAAATATAGAAAATGTATTTGTTATCAAAATAGATTTTCTTTTCTTTTTTAAAAAGAATTGATTACTGATTACTCGATTAATCGATCAAAAATAATCAATTACAAAAAGAATCGATACCGGCAGCTCTGTATTGATCATATTACAGCAGAAGTAGAGATGACAGACAAAGGTCGGGTCAGTTTACGTTCTACAGGAAGCATTAAGTTGTTTCTCTTTAAAAGAAAAAAGCATTTTCCCTCGTTAACAGCTTGGTCACTTCCTTCCTGTAACAAGTCAGATTGCACCCATAAAGAGCACTGGAATTACTCCACACCTTCCGCAAACTCCCCGAGACGAGTGAGGAGGAGGAGGAGGAGGAGGTTGTGGTGGTGGGGCAGCAAGTTAAAGGGCAGCGATAACCGGAAAACAGCGTCCTCATGACCCGTGTGGACCGACGGCTACTGTTCACCCCAAGTCTTTAACGAGATAATTGTAGCCTTTCAGATGTGGCCGCGTTATTGATTCCTTCTCCTTCTTCATCCTCTTCTTCCTCGAGCGCTGATCAGCCTCGGGGAGATTGTGGAGCTCAGCGTGAGAGTCTGGCTTTCATTAGCGAAGCCGACCCTGAGAAAGCGGAGGAGGAGGAGGCGGCTCGTTATCGGAAACTAGAACGTAGGCTAGACGTCGCTGTTCCAGGGCTTGTTTTGAGAGGGTGGGATAGGGAGGAGTGTGTGTGGGTTTTAATAGGGGTTCTCGAGTGTGATTGGGGTGTGTGAGGTCACCGAGAGGGGTGGAAATGAAGCAAAGTGGTGGGACTGGGGTGAAAAATGTGGAGATATATATATAAGTGGGCCTGGGAGGTTTTGCTCTGTGTGTGTGTGTGTGTGTGTGTTACTATGGAGCTCCTTTGCTCTCCTACATGTCAACATTTCCGCTCTGTGGCCTTGGGTGTGCGTGTGTGTGTGTGCTTGTGTGTGTGTTTGTGTGTTTGTGAAAGGAGATGGAAAATTGAGGTTTCATCCATCTTTTAATATGGCAGAATTGATACACACACCCTGTCAGATTCACACAGTGCTGTCTAGAACACACACACACCCTCTATGATCAACATAAAACACACACACACACACCCACAGTGAAACACTATGATCACTACATACCACACACACACACCTAATACTATCATCACCTACTACACATATACACACCTTATCCTATCATTAACGCACACACACACACACACACACACACACAAACAGTGAAACACCATAATCACTACATACCACACACACACACAGCTAATACTATCACCTACTACACATATACATATCCTATATCATTAGCACACACACACACACACACACACACAAACAGTGAAACACTATGATCACTACATACCACACACACACACACACACCTAATACTATCATCACCTACTACGCCACCTCCTATCATTAGCACACACACACACACACACAAACAGTGAAACACTATGATCACTATACCACACACACACACACAGCTAATACTATCACCTACTACACATATACACACCTTATCCTATCATTAACACACACACACACACACACAAACAGTGAAACACTATGATCACTACATACACACACACACACACACACCTAATACTATCTCACTACACACACACACCTTATCCTATCATTAACGCACACACACACACACACACAGTGAAACACTATGATCACTACATACCACACACACACACACCTAATACTATCACCTACTACACATATACACACCTTATCCTATCATTAACGCACACACACACACACACACACACACACATATCTATCATTAACACACACACACACACACACACAGTGAAACACTATGATCACTACATACCACACACACACACCTAATACTATCACCTACTACACATATACACACCTTATCCTATCATTAACGCACACACACACACACACAGTGAAACACTATGATCACTACATATCACACACACACACACCTAATACTATCATCACCTACTACACATATACACACCTTATCCTATCATTAACACACACACACACACACACACACAGTGAAACACTATGATCACTACATACCACACACACACACACCTAATACTATCACCTACTACACATATACACATATCCTATTAACACACACACACACACACACACACACACACACACACACACAC
>JAVGVS010000254.1:423084-478084 GCA_032718565.1 Distichodus sexfasciatus | reverse complement strand
CTATTCTTCAAAACAACAGGCGTCACCTTAACTTTCACCATTTCCCAAAAGATGAAAACCTACAAAAACCTGGGTGAGGTTAATCAGAAGGGGCGAGGCTCCGTCATTTAATATACTTCATGGAAGCGCCTACATCTGCAGCTTAGACTTTGACAGTAAAATTTTTACATATCCAAAAGCGGTAGAAAGCATCTGGCTCCCAGTGCTGGCCGGGTCCAGTGCTGCGTGTGAGGGTGCGTCCTAACGTTAGCAGCTCTTGAGGAAAGTAGGTACCCATAAGGTTATAGAGGAACCTAGTTCTTCTTCCTCTTCGACTTTTTCGCCCAGGGGTGCACAGTGAATCATCTGTCTCCATTTAATCCTATCCTCTCACGTCCTCTACCCCTCCACCAACCAACTTCATGTCTTCTTTCACCATCATAATCCTCCTTTTGGTCTTCCTCTCAGCCTCCTGCCTGGTGGCTCCAACCTCAACACATCCTTCTACCTATGTAATCATTGTCTCTCCCGCACCAGAAATGTCAAACCATCTCAGTCTGGCCTCTCTGACTTTATCTCCAAAACATCTAACATGAGCTGTCCACTCATTGGCTCCTCCTGGATCTTATCCATCACGTCATCCCAAGAGAACCTCAACATCTTGAGCTCTTGCAAACTCCAGTTCTGCCTCCTGTCTTTTCCTCCATTGGCACCATCTCCAAACCCTACAACATGGCTGGTCTCACTACTGTCTTGTACACCTTTCCTTTCATCCTTGCTGAAACCTTTTATCACACATCACACCTGACACTTTTCTCCACCCATTCCAACCTGCTTGCCCTTCTTCACACTCACCATAAGAGAACCTAGTTATTCCAATAAAACCTCCGCGGTGCTGCTCCTAATTGTAAACCTAATTTGCATGTGATATGACTTTGCTGCAAATTTGCGGCAACATTGCCAAAGACTAACGGCAACCGTTTGCCAGAAGCCTAAAATGTTTGTAAGGGTTAAAAAGGCTGAATTTAACCTCTTTATTTTGAATGAAACCCTAAAGCTGAAAAACACCAAAACTGTACACTGCTAATATGTGTTTAAAATGTTTAAACTGGTCAAACAAAAGCGTGCACCCTTAGTCCATGTTTTATACGAAATTGAAAAATTACAACATTTAGAAACAAGTTGAACAATTCATCACTTAAACAGTATTTTGATCATAAAACTCAGAAATCAACCATTTATTTTTCCTGAACTCAGTGTGAAATGAACTTTAATAATAACCATTGATTCATTGGCATCCCTATCTGGGGATCAAAAAGCTGCTTCGTCATTTCATGCATACGTAATATTTTTATAAGGACTATTGTAAAAGTACGGAGCACACTGAACAAAACTGAACAGTTAAGCACTCCTAACAGTATTTTTATATCAAAAATTAAACAATGTAATGGCACTACAACTCATGCAGATACTGTACTTGCATACATCCACCACAGACTGACTCTCAGCTCACAGAAGCTGGTGTATTTGTGAACTCTCTCTAATTGGCGAGTCTACGTGTCTCCAGTTTACACTCAACATCAGCTTCTTTAAAATCAAATATTCCACCCAAAGGCTCTCCTTTTTTTCCATCGTTCTCAGACAGTCTGCATCAAAACAGTGCGCTGATCAAAGGCTAACCTGAGCAATAAGACAGCAGGCCGGGATCACACACATCTTCAGTAACAGAGTTAGTGCACAGTTTTTCATGGTCATGGTGAGAACAGTGCAGCATGAGTCCATTTTCCTCTGCAGCAGATGAGATTTTTAAAACTTTGATCTCTGTCTGGTTGACTTGTGAGATATACACAAGAGCTTGTCTGATTTAGGATTTTTTAAATCATCACAGTTTGTTTTTGGGGTAAAATTATGAAAAATGTTCCACAAACATGACGCAATTAAAAAAAAAACTAGATTAAATTATTTTTTTATAAATTGTACTTTGTAAAGCAAACCATCTTACTTTGCTTTGGGTTGCAGTCCTGCCCTCTAGTGGACAAGCTACACAATATCAACACTCATAACATGTTTCAAGGATCCATCTTAAGTGAATTTAAGGAGCAGTGAGCAGATGACGTAACCGTCTGGGACGCAGTATCTTGCTCATGAGTACCTCAGTAGTACCTTTACTGGTCTGGGACTTGAAGCGGCGACCAGCCAGTCACTAACTGCCCCAGTCGTCCACCTTTACTTTTCATTTTTAATTGACTTGACCCCTACGGCACAGTTGCTGTGGTGCTTGAAAGTTTCTGAACCCTTTAGAGCTTTCTATATTTCTGTATAAATATGACCTAAAACAACAGATTTTCACAGAAGTCCTAAAAGTAGATGAAAAACCCCTTGATTAAAAATAAATTAAAATATTATGCTTGATTATTTATTTACTGAGAAAATGAAGAAAAGAAACTTGGCGGAGTGATGGAATATGATTTTTTTTTTTTTTTTAACATAACAGTTTTACCAAAGAAGACACAAGAAACACCTACAGGCGTGCGCTATAGATCTGAAAGATATACAGAGAGAGAGAGAGGCATACTGATAATTAAAATACACTGTCACCACATAATATCTCCAAATGCATTCCTATTGGTTTTTGTGTTATTTGGTAAATATACATGACTTAGCCAGGGCCTCTTGAACAGCCACATCCACAGCTTACATAATAAGACATCACATGTGTAAATTTGTAAGACATCGCATTTGTAAAGTCTCACCCCCGCTAATAGAGTGTCATGATGGTGTGATTGTTGGCTCCATCCAACGATGTGGAATGAGATACAGTTTGAAAATCTGATCCACCATTCTCTGCGTCTTCTCCACGTCCAGGGTGTCCCAGTGAGAGGCAGTCCTCTGAGGCTGTCTCTGCACACCCCTCTTCACCTCCCACTCGTTACCACAGCACTTCCTTTACAAACAATACCTCTTTGTGTCCATTGTGTTTTTGAAAAGAAAGCAACAGGCGTGTGAGGATAGTGGTGAAGAGTGAGATCGTGGGATCAGTCATAAAGACAGACCAACTTTGTACCATCCTGTAACAGATCTAATTAAGAAGTATAATAAGACGTTTATAACATGGTTATTACAACTGTATAACAGGGTCATAAATAATTGAGCGGAACCTGACCGAGAAAGTCAGCATGTCAGTGTTGCATGGACTGATGTGAGATAAATAAACCGTGTCATCTCAGCTATATGTAAGTATATAAGGAGGCGAGACGATGTGGCTTCAGTTTTTACAGAGTAGAATGTGCAATTTCCCGAACCCTCGTGAGCGATATCGAGCGACAAATTGACTTTTTGATTCATATTATACTAGGGGTGCACGATTCCAAAAACCTCACGATTAGATTCAATTCTTGGGCTCTGGTGATTCAAGAATTGATTCACGTTCATGATTAAGCGATTCACAATTCAATATGTGCATGAATATGTTTCGGATTACTGTTTTGAGTTACTTTTCCTTTGTTTGTAGCAGATCTAACCGAAACAATCACACTGGATCGAGTGAAGTTTACTAAATGTAATGCATACTGCAGTGTTTCCACCAGTTTACAGCTTTACGAAAATAAATGTTCTCATTTACCAGGCGTGCTTATCCGACATTTGTTTCAGGGACAGTTCCCCTGAGAGCAACTTAGGGTTAAGGGTCTGATGTTACCACCCAATGGTGGTAACATCAGAGGTAAATATCGAACCCACAACCTCTTGATCCAAAGGCGAGGGTCCTACCACTAGACCACCAACACCCTCACACTACAACTTACACAGATTTTCAGCATTAAGTACGTGTTTTTTTTTTAAATACTGTCAGGGATCTGGTTAGGATGTGTCCGCGAAAACCGGGCGTTAACAATTTTTCCACAGCGGCTGGAGCTGGCTGACTGTCGAACTGCTTCACGAGTCGGATCTGGTTGGGATTTGAACCGAATGCCGAACTTATACAGTTCGTCAGTAATCTGGTTAGGATTTGGCAGACTGCTACTCGTTAGCCGTCCAGCCCATGTGGCGTGTTGAAGTTGGCAAACTCTCTTCACCATGAAGAGCGGGATTTCCACAATAAATCCGGCGATTCTAACAACCTAGAGCTAAAATGATTGATGAATAACTCAGATAATTTGATTACAAAAAAATGGTGGGCAATTTTTCTGGTCAGCTTCGTTTAAGAATCATTTAAATCGCTACAGCATCGCGGCAATGTTTCACACAGGCGCTTATTAATAATAGCACAATAATATTTTCAGTGAAGCGATCAAAGGCGAGAATAGTCCCGCCTCTGGCATGTGAGCGTGTTGTAGAGATATTCCGTGCACAAAAACAAGTAAATGCATAAAAGCATGAATGACATTTTGCGATGTAAACACGCGCTCGTTTGTGAGCGCACCATTACTCGCTAAAACGCTCGTTCAGTCAAAACGTCCCCTTTATTACAGACAAAACGCATATTTTAGATGATAAATAGCTCATAATACAGCCATTTATTAAGATTTTCCCATCGATTTTTTTTTCATAGTTACCGTTCCGGAACGCGCTGAACCCTTTATTATGACGCGGCTCCGGTACTCCGAGATTGTGGGAAGTGAAGTTCTCGTCAGAAAGGCCAAGCAACTCATTTTATTGGCCAATTGGTTCCATGTTACTTGAACTTCATGTTTTTCATTTTCAATTGAATACAACAACATCAGCGTATATGGCTAGCTTCTCACAGTAGAATAAAGCCTAATAACAAATGTATTGCCATTTTTATTTACTTTTTTTATCCGATTACTCGATTAATCCATAAAATAATCGATAGATTACTCGATTACAAAAATAGTCATTTGTTTCGAACAACACACACTATCAAAGAGATAAACCCAATAACTGAGAATACTCACAGTTGATGCGTCAAGAATTCGGAAAAGTGGGCCGGGTGACTCAATGGTAGAGCAATGCGCCGCGAGAAAATCACTCCTTTTACACACTTTGAACGGCGACCGACCACTTCCGGGTCCTACTGTCGGTCGCGGGAGGCAGTGTGCGTGACAAAAAACAACTTGCGCAACACTATTTTAGCATCAGAATAAGACTGAAAGCTGAAGTCAAGAACGTTGTCAAATACAAGGAATTTCCTTTGGATCTGTTCCGCGTGTGCTGCGCGCTCTTGTTTACTTTGTTGATCTAGATCCCGGGAGATTTTCTCATTTGCGGGGCATCGGGGAGCCGCTACCAGCATGCGGGAGACTTGCATTATTAAATCTATATTAACGTGTGTGCAATAAGTAGTAGGTAATAGCGCTGTAACAACATATCTATTTTTGTGTGTGTATTGTGTATTGGGGCGTGTATGAAAAGCGGTTTTATACGTAGCGTCGGCGGCGATGGAAACACAAGTCAGCGATCCTAAGAGAGTCGACAAGTCGTCTTATTATTACACAATGCAATCTCTGCCTCCTGATTGAAAAGCTACGCTGACCTGCGTACCTTGACTCAACCAATTATTATAGTCACTTCATAAAAAGGGCGGGAACGTTGGCGTGAGGGAAATGTAAACACGAGGCTGCAACAAGACGATGTTTTGTTTGTCATGTTGACTGTTAATGTTACAGAGAACTTGCTAAAGTTGCTCATTATTTGGAAACCTGTGTTCCTCCCCTGCGTCTGTGTATTGACATCATCAAACGATTAGGTGTGACTCAACCTCGACTTTACTGTGGATAAGTCGATCTGAAAAAATATGAAGTCGTTAATGCCCTAGTGTGTGTGTGTGTGTATGTATATACATCATCAATCAACAAAATGCAGTGAATGAAGAAAAGAGAAATCTAAATCAAATCAATATTTGGTGTGACCACCCTTTGCCTTCAGAACAGCATCAATTCTTCTGGTACACTTGCACACAGTTTTTGAAGGAACTTTCGGCTGGTAGGTTGTTCCAAACATCTTGGAGAACTAACCACAGATCTATAATCCTAAATCCTACAAAATGCCTGACTTTGTGCAAGTGTACCTAGAAGAATTGATGCTGGTTTGAAGGCAAAAGGAAAGTAACACCAAATATTGATTTGATTTAGATTTTTATTTTGTTCGCTCACTTTGCATTTTGTAAATTGATAAAAATAAACAATCATTTGTTTACAGCATTTTTTTACACCTGCCTAAAACTTTTGCACAGTACTGTGTATACATTATATATATACAGTATATATATATATATACACACACATATATTTTTTTTCCTCCCCATATTGAAAATGGCATCACACTGGTGTTGAAATAAATATTTAAAAAAAAAACTGACATATTTCAGTTGTAACAAAGTCTGCACACAATCAAATAAACACACACAGTGAACTAAAGTATCTGTGGTGAATTCTAAGAAAGTTTGCTGAGTAGTGCATGGCTGACAGAAATCAGCAAAAGGCCTGAGTCACCACTCTTCCTGTGTGTGTGTGTGTGTCCCTGTCAAAATGTGAGTCAGACCACCTCATCTGTCGTAATGTGTGTGTGCGCGCGCAATTTCTGCCACTTGTTATGAGTGTATGATTTCTGATTGATTGGCGCCGGGTGTATTTTGAGCCGGAGCAGATCTTTAAGCTCCATTACCAGCTGTAGGCAGGCTCCGATACGGCCCTCTAAGAGCTTTAATGTGTTTTAATGGAGACGGTGGAACGCTCGGGCTCTCTAATGCACCTGCGCTGGGCCACATTAGCACTTTTATCTATTTTCATTTAGCCTCTCTGGGGGGAATTGGCACCAAAAAAAAAAAAAAAACTCAGCAGCAGGGCTCGTATTCGTGTTAGATCATGATTAAGCGAATAGCAAAGCCTTCACTGTGTCAGCAAAAAAAATACAACTTCTGTGTGGGGAATAAAAACGACTGATCTCTCTCTCTCTCTCTCTCTCTCCCTCTCTCAGCTCACACCATCTCCAGCATTGGTGGAGGTGGAGAAGTGAAGCCTCCTCCTCCTCACGTTACTCCGGCTGGCCGTTCCAAACAGGGAAGAAACTCGGCTCCACTCACTCTCCCCACCTTCACCGTCTTCATCCTCATCCTCATCCTCGCCCTGGGACTGCAGTGGACCTTGAACTGAAAGCCCTTGCACAGGCGGACACACACATTCTAAAACAAGGGAACTTTGTCCGCCCGGCTGCTGTTCTCCTATGGCAGTCTTAGCCTAATGTCCAATGAAGTCATGCTCTCTCTCTCTCACACACACACACACACACACACACCACATTACCCTCAGTCGCAGAAGGAAGGAAGGAAGGACTGAAGCGGGAAAAATGTCATATAAGCCAAAAGCACTTGAGTTAGCAGCATTTTATTATAAAAACTGACAAAGCAACGAATGTTATTATTGCTATTAAAACACACACACACACACACACGCAAGCAGTGTTAATTTAGCGAGAACGTGAAATACGAATGCTATGCACAGTATAGTATGTATATAGTTGTGTTTGGAGTTGATTTTTTAAGGAAGAGTTTTACAGTAAAACTATGTATGTTTTTACAACTTATCAAAGCTACCTATACGTTACACGAGACAATATTCATCCGCGAAAAATCGCGCTCTCCCTGAAACTACATACGCAGTGTGTTTCCCAAAAGCAAACTTGCTAACATATTACTAACTACGTTAGCAACACTATGTTAGTTGCTAACGTGCACTAATGTTAGTTGCTAACGTACACCATGTTAGTTGCTAACATGCACTAATGTTAGTTGCTAATGTACACTAAGTTAGTTACTAAAGTTAGTTGCTAACATACACCATGTTAGTTGCTAATGTTAGCTGCTAACGTACACTATGCTAGTTGCTAATGTACACTGTTAGTTGCTAACGTACATTATGTTAGTTGCTAACGTACATTGTTAGTTGCTAACGTACATTATGTTAGTTGCTAACGTACACTAGGTTAGTTACTAAAGTTAGTTGCTAACATACACTGTTAGATGCTAATGTTAGCTGCTAACATACACTATGTCAGCTGTTAACGTACACTATGTTAGCTGTTAACGTACACTTTGTTAGATGCTAATGTACACTATGTTAGTTGCTAATGTACATTATGTTAGTTGCTAACGTAGACTAATGTTAGTTGCTAATATACATATAATATAACATAGTTAGCAACTATGCTTTTGGGAAACGCACCCCAGATCGACTCATTAAAGTTTGAACGTCTGGCTTTTCAACTGCACGGAGAAGTTTAATCAATGTAACAGCAGAAATGTTGAAGCTTCTCGTATGCATTTTGCTTGTTAAGGAAGAAGCTTAAACTGCAAACTGTGCAAATCCATCAACTGAGTTAAACATCATGCAATGTTGTCCCACTTCTGGTTAACAACAGAAGTCAAGTCTCCTTCACCCTGCAGGAAAATAAAGACTAGAGATGCACCATCTGGGAATTATCGTCCGATGTTGATATGTGATATTTTAATGCCTATATCTGCCGATGTCGATACCAATGCCGACAAACAAGGACGGCACACTCGAGCATGCGCGCAGACAGCGTTGAATTCTGACTGGCCAGTGAGAATTCAACATTTTTTTCTTTGTGGCTCTTCAGTTGGATGGTTAGTTGGCTACTGTTTGAGCTTAATTTCATTGCTAAGATTCACTTTATTGCTTTGCCTCAAATATACATCCCTCAGTAACTTCTCTTTAACAAGATGGAGAATATTACGTATATTCATATATCAGCTTAATAAACATCTGCAACCTAAAAGGTTTTCATTAACACAGGCAACGCTGCAGCTTTAGAAGAAATATTAAAGTATCTTCAGTACGAATTCGTTTCCCCCCACACCAATCAGTTTGGCCACGTCTTCATTTCCCCTCAAACCCTTTTTGCTTTTCTTTTAGAAGTTGAATATCACCCAGAAGAGTATAGTATTGATGATGCCTTGCAGTGACATGACAAAACCGTAGCGAGTCGCCATATTGAGTACTGCGCTTGCTTCCAAAGAAAATGAGTCCCAAATCCGCTCCAGACTGACAGCTGGTTAGCTGCAAGCTAACGTTACCTGTAAGGCGCTCACTTCAGTTATCAGTGTTATGGGTAATTCTCATTCTGATGCCTGAAAACTTAAAGGCATACAACTAAAAGGTCGCTATTATTGGACGGGATCCGTACAGAGACGTTTTCCATCAACTCGCATCTGCTGACACAATACCTGACTTTTACCTTCCACAACATTTACATCTACCTGGTACATAAGCCATCGTTTTACAAAATATGGCATCTCAATGAGAAGAAAATTTTGTTGCTTAAAGGAAAGGTAAGTTCTTTTAATCAACTTTGTGGAAACACTTGCTAGCGCTATCTAGCTCTTGTTAGTGCAGCAAAGGGGTAGGCTAGGCTAAGTCTCCAATCACCTGTCAGATTGTAGAGCAGGGTTAGGTGGGTAAACTGAAGGATGAGTGATGTAAGGCTGACGTGTACGCGGTTTAGTCTTGAGTAAACCAGTTTTGGAATTACAAGAGGTGGGTGAACTAGCCTCCACGCTAGCGAGCCACTTAGTTGTTTACACGTATCAAACTCATGCGCTGTTGTCTGTAAACACTAACACTTCAAGACAAGCCCGGTACTCAATATGGCAGCGGCTACAGTTTTGACGTGTTTATGACGTCAGCTCCAAAGCATCAACAGAGGATGTGTCATTTGTTATTTATAGGTTAGCTATTCGTTTGAGACAGGTTGACAGACCTCAGCTGACTAGCGTCGGTTCAATACTTAGAAAAACAGCTTAAAAAAAAGAGCATCATCAAATGAGAGAATAAGGCATGAAGTTAGATATCATCCGAAACCTTGTCAAAACCATCACTGGTAAACTTGATCAGTTTGACTTTCGTCTAATGTGGACGTCCACGACGTAGATACTGCTCTCTGGAAAGTTCGCGTCCATGGCCAATCGTTTTCCACTGTATTCAATTTAAATGCAATTTGTAAAGAAGAGTGAAGATGTTTCACTGATAAGTTCTCACATCATTCTTTGAAGCAAAGGACTAGGTCTAAAAAAAGGTCTAGAAAACATTGCACAAGAGTTTAACAAATGTGAAGACAATTTTCCATCATAGGTGACCCTTCTCTTCTCACAGTTTCCACATTATATGGATATGAAAATGCAGAGAAAATGGCTTAAACCTGCCAAAAGATGCTAATATGGCCAATGAAGAAAAGCTACTGCGGACAGAATAAAAAATGAATGAAAGCTGATTGGTCATTAGCGTCCCCTGCTACTCGTTTAACACAGCTCTGACCGCCATCATTGTCTTTAATTTGCATTAAATGCACAAAGAACTCTTATCATAGCATGTGTATAAATGTGTATATACTTATATATATATTTGAAGTCACTCACTGTTCATTTCTGTACATTGTTTATTTTTTTCTTTTATATTGTGAAAGGTTTGAATGAGAGGAATATTTGATCCTGGTATGGCTTTTTAAAGGACTGGAAGAAAATAAAGAGGCTTCATTGATAAAAGAAGTGGTCAGACTGGGTTTTTTTTCCTCCCAAAAGTCCTAAGCACGATATGAGAATTATTGGCCGTTGCCGATATCCGATGTTTTTTAAATGCTTAGCTTATATGTGCCGATAAGGGTCGACTGATATTAAGCATTTTGCTGACTGTTGGTATTGGTGTTTCATTTTGACCGTGACCGATATTAAGTAGTTACGAGGTGCGCTACTGTGGCTCCACATACGTCTCTTGTCTCTGTGCTGTTTGCTCTGCTTCATTTAATGTCACGCCCACAACAGTCTCTGATCGGCTATATGTCACATGAGCTCTAGGTTGTGGTGCGCTGAGCAGCTTTGCTTTCTTCACCACAACCTGCTGCTGTTTAATTTGGAATACTAACATGTCTGTTTCAAATTTAAGTTTCACAGCTTTATAACATTACTAAAATGTGACTCTGCACGGCCAAACCAGTCGCTTGTCACAAATTTTCAAAGTTGAGTTATTATGTTTGGGCATAAATCAAGCTTCAAAAGATATCAACATTCAAAGGAGTCGAGTTTCTCCTGTCACACCAAGTGAGAAACGGAGAAATCTGCCTTAGAAGTTGACTATCGACGTAGCGCTCACGGATAGCCTACCTGCGTTAGGTTAACTGAACTCGGGAGACGGAGATGGATTCCAGAGAAATATCTTCACGCTAGTCAACCAGTGGATTTACCGTAAATATTGAAGTAGAGCGGTCAAAACAGAAACTTTTAACATTCTGCTGGAATTGAATTCCTCACCTCAAGAAAGTCACGTTTTTAGGATGGAAAGGGTAAGTTTTTCAGCCAAATTTATTCACAGCAGTACAGTATAGACCTTCCACTGTTTCAAAACACTAAAAACAAAAAATCCAAAATTTTACCCCACGCAACATAAACGGTCGTTTTTCTCGGAAACCTCTGTTGCAACAAGCGACTGGTTTTGCCGTGGAGGGCCACATATATTTATTTCATGTCATTTAAAGTTAAACTAAAAGGTCATTTGTGTAAAACTTTAATTATTATTATTTTTTAATGGTTATTTAAAAAGTTGTGTTAAAATTCAAAATTTCAAGATTTTCTTTTCTTTTTGTATATCGGTTCCAAATAGTGCTTATTTTCCCTGTTAACCAGCAATAATCTGTATCGATATCGGCCGACCTCTAGTGCCGATGCCGATGCTTATGGCGATAAATGAGGATGGCAGAGTCGAGCGCGAGTAAAAGCAGAGTTGAGCGTGTAAAGAGCCATATTTTGCTCGTCAAAGTTCTACAGTGCGCTCAGAATTTTGCCACAGAAAAAAACTATGGTGCCATAATTCTGACTTTTCTAACAGTAAGTTTAATTTTCATTTAAAAAGTTTTTATTTGTATTAATCATTTATCCACATGCTGTGCATGCACATAATTTTTGGCTTGATGAGTGTTACTTACTAGACTTGTGTATTTGTCCATTCCTTAACTTGTTATGGAAATACATCTGACACGTCTTAATCTGTCTGAACCTTTGTATGTTATAAAACCCAATAAACAAACTTCATGAAGTGCAATTAAAAAAATACAAATAATAGCAATTAGCACCATAGCAGCGCATTATCTACCAAGCTGCTTGCTAGTCAGATCAGATTCAGAGCCAAGAACCAACTCAAAAATAACAAACATGAGCCAAATGTGCTCTTATTACCACGAAGTAAATGTAAGACTTAAAACTTGAATGCTCTCTTGATTAAATAAAATATCTATTTTTTCATATTCATGCACTCTTTCATCTAAAGTAATTAACTTAACAGTGCTGAATTGGCTGCTGTGTGGTCAGTGAATGTGCCAAAGGTTTGACCTTTGCCCCTTGCCCTTACAGCCTTGACTTCCATTGATCCCAAAGCACTCAATTCAGCACAAGTAAGACTTTAAGGTCTGTAAAACACTGCTGATTTCAATTCAGTAAAAGTTCCCTGTTAAAAGTCTATTAAAAAAAAAAGAAAATTTTCAAGAAAATTTATCTTGTTTTAAGAAGTCTTAGCAAGTGCAATTTTCTTGCTGCACTGGCATATAATTTTGCTTGAAATAAGTATTTTTTTCCTAAAAATAGTACATTTTTTCTTATTTTTAAAAAGGCATTTTTTGCAGTGTGTAGATGTTACTTAAAATGTGCATGTAGACCTGTCCACCAATCTGTAAAATAACACGTCATTTTTACACAGCCCTTTAACTACTGATCCCTAATTAATTTAGAATAATTTACAGCCGTTTAAAAGGCCAGTGTGATCATTAGAGGTAATGACTAAACGGCTTCTGCAGATTTACTACTACAGAATTTTACAGTAAATCTCCACGCTGCAGCGCTCTGCTGTTTGATGTGTCATGACCGGGGTCATTTCACCCTGATGGAAAGAGAACTTTCTAACCTCCTCGTCACACCATTTGTGCTTTTCTGTCTTGTTACGACTGAAAGGAGTTTGCGTCTGACGGCTCGTCTAGCGCTTTGCTGTCCTGTGGAGTTTGTGTCTCTGTTTGTCATTTGCAGAATGTGCTTTTTGGCCTAAACTGTTACAAATGTCACTTGCATTTTGTAACTGTGTGTGTGTGTGTGAGAGAGAGAAAGAGAGAGAGCGAGAGAGAGAATGTGAGAAGTGTTATTTCTGTTTCCAGGAGGAGTGTGTATCACATTCTCCTGTTAGTTGTGCTGACGGGTCAGTCTACATTCCCGTGCAGGACAGTCTGACACACACACAGCCAACGTTCAGTGGCCAGCCTACACTGGGTTCCAAGAGTAAAATGGCGATTAGACAGACAGACGGACGGACGGACGGGAGTGTGCTTGGATAGACAGAGGAATGGATGGATGGAAACGTAAATTAATAGATTGATGGATGGATGGTTGGATCGATAGACTGGTAGATATTTGAAAAGGATGAATCGACAGATGGAGGAATAGACAGATTGACAGACAGACAAACGGATAGACGGAAAGATGGGTGGAAAGACAGATAGATAGATAGATAGATAGACAGACAGACAGACAGACAGACAGACAGACAGACAGATAGATAGATAGACGGATGGACAGATGGAAAGACGGATGGATGAATGAATGGCTAGATGGATAAATGAACGCTCAAGTAGAAAGTTGAGGTCGACCGATATGGGTTTTTCTAAAGCCGATGTCGATATTTAGAAGTCAGGGTCAACCGATGGCCGATATATGCTGCCGATATTTTTTTGGCCAATAATTAGACATTTCCCCTCTGTTTGTGTAGTAAAATATCACACTGATAATAACAAAGGATACACGAAATTTCTCAACTTAACATTTATTTAACACTGACTAAACATAAATAACATAAATAAAACTGTAAATGTCTAAACAATAAATAAATATATAAGATTTGAACTTGACTAAGAATTTGTAAACAAAACAAAGTTTTCAAGTCACAAACTATTCCTGAGGAAAGATAAAATTGTAAACAACAATACAAAAAGGAGAGTGCAAATAATCTTTAGTTTTAATCTCTTAATCCAGTCCCTGAGTCTTCTTCACCCCACCCAGCCTGAATATCTGTGTACTAAACTCGGATATCGGCCGATGCCGATATCATAAAAAATGCTAAATATCGGCCCGACCTCTATTAGAAAGATAGATGGGAGGGTGCTTGGATAGACAGAGGAATGGATGGATGGAAATGTTAATTAATATATCGATGGATGGATCGATAAGATATTTGAAAAGAAGGATGAATTGACAGATGGAGGAATAGACAGATTGACAGAGAGAGACAGACAAACAAATGGCTAGATCATAGATGGAAAGACAGATGGACAGACAGACAGAAGGACAGATAAATGGACAGACAGACTTTAGAATGAATGAGTGTGAGTGAGAGAAGGAAAGAAAAAGTGGGAGAGACTCGTTCAGAAAGAAACAATAACTTGGCCATCACTTGGCAACGAGAGAGAACGAGAAGTAAAAGAGAAAGAATGAGAGAAACAGACGGAATGAGAGTGAAACAGATAAAAGCCACAGAAAGAGTCATAGAGGAAACACTGAGACAAAGATGGCGAGTGTGAACGAGAGACACAGAGACAACAGGAGAAAGTGAATAAAAGAGAAACAGAGGAAGAGAGAAACACAGACGGGTCAAAGAGAGAGAGAGAGAGAGAGATTTGGAGAGAGGTGACTGTTAGACTGGGAGACAGAGATTCGGACGAATGGGTCGGTCAGCTAAGAAAGAAAATGGATGAGAAAGAGGACAGTGTGAGACAGACCTGGAAAGAAAGAAGGATGAATGTAATAAAGTGCACTGAAGCTTCCTCCAGCCTTCGGAAGGGCGCTGCTGTGGGACGGTCACTGCTGGAAATACAGAAACACCCGGCAGGCTTTTGACCCTCTAGGTCGGTCAGCTGTAAGCTGGACATCTGCAGCGGCTAAAAGCAGCAGCGTCTCCTGTCCCTTTCACCGCCTCATCACTCAATCAGCTCCCACATGACTGTTTACGTTCACAGCGTCTACCTTTAAATAACCAACGTCGTTGGGCTGTATTTTAATGGCAGAAGCATTAAGGGTTCAAGATTCTTTGTCACGTGCACAGTTATACAGGTTCAACATGCAGTGAAATGTGTCCTGAATTTATACACACACACACACACACACACACTACATTATATATATATATAGAGAGAGAGAGAGACCCCGATATAGTTTTTTCAGGGCTGATATCAATACTACAACAGCGTTTTAGTGCCACCTTAAAAAAAAAAAAATCTAAATAAACTCGTAATATTTCGAGAATAAACTCGAAACTATGAGAATAAAGTCGAAATGTTACGAGAATAAAGTCGAAATATTACGAGTATAAAGTCGAAATGTTACGAGAAAAAAGACGATATTTCGACTTTATTCTCGTAAGCTTTCGACTTTATTCTCAAAATATTACGAGTTTAATCTCGTAATCTTAGATTTTTTTTTAAAGGTGGCACTAAAATGCCGTCGTTCAATACAGATTATCGCTAGTTAACGAAGTGATACGCAAAATAAAAAAAAAATCTGTCAAAATTTTGACTTTTGCAAACACTAAGCTCAGCTGAAATTCTCGCCTTCTCCTTCTTCACGCTGCACTCGTGTGTGTGTGTGTGTGTGTGTGTGTGTGGTGACAAGGCTTCAACGTTGACTGACTACTACTCCTGTGCCGTAGCCAATTGGGGATGCAACGTCTTCGGTTATTTTGTTAATTGATTTATCTGATTATTTTGTCAATTAAGTGATTATTAATCAGATTGGTCTATTTAATTTTCAGCATTTTTAATAAACCAAAACCAAACTGTCTGTTTCTATATTTATTTTTTACTCTCCAACATTATAAAATGTAAAGAAAATATTTCCTGATAAATTGAAAAATGAAAAAATATATAAGTTTTGACCGTTTCATGTTCTTAGAAGCGATTGTGAACTGATTTTCAGAACGATTTTCTACATTTTAATTGGTCGTACTGTTGTCGGAAAGCAAATCATCTTCCCAAGTCTGTGACTGGCTGGTTTTCAAGTAAATTTACTTCACTACCATGTTTTAATTAACGTCTTAATTATTTATAGATGTGTAAATGATGTAATCTCCACCTTGCTCATCGTGAATTTAGCACTGATATAACATCCCACATCTAATTAGATTCAATGTGCAAGTGTGTGTGACAATTGCCTGTAACCAACTAACTGGGGTTTAACAGCTGCTGCACCCGTGCCATAATTTCCTGCTGTGATGTTGCCAGGAACTCCAAAAAAATAAGATTCAGAAAGTCTACAGTTGCAGAAGCAACTTCCAAAAACTTTTCTTTCAAGCCATGACTGGGATTTATGTATGTAACAATATCTGAATGGCGGTGCTGTTAAGGTGTTTGCAGGGATCACTGTGGAATTTTTTTGTTTGTAATGCTTGTTGTGATAAAACCCCCTTTAGACTAAAATCTACGGCAACATGTTGCAATGTTGTTTCTCACACACAGAAGAGCAAGAAAGTTGACGATTCTGTTTAATCTTCAATGGAAAACTTAGGAATTCAGACCGGAATCAGAGCTCCCCGAGTTTATTTTATAGACATTTTTACTTTATTTCAGCACACAGGTAAACACTTTGGAGAGCCCGATTACCGCCCCACAGGTAAACACACGAAATTACAAATTGGGCTGCAGGTTGGCGTCAAACGGATGCCAAAGTAATGCCTCACTGAAGTCAATCAAGCGCAGCTACAAAACGCAACGTTCAGAGCACGTTCATTTATCCAACGCCCGTGTGGACAGGGTCTTACATTCCACTTTTACTGGTGTAACTATTTGTTTGTGGCAAATAAGGGATGTTTAATCTCGAACCTGCTTCCAGCATGTAACCCTGAATCTTAATCCCAGTCAGAATGTTAAAAGCAGGTATAGAACTTTATAATGATGCACTCTGCTATGACTCACCATTTAATTTTTTTATTTTTTGCATCTAGCATCACAGATGGGATGAATCTATTTTTTTAACACGCATAAAGACAGGCTACTGAATCTGACTCCACACACCCTGCTGCGACTGAGAGATGAAGGTGTTATTTTTGACTCCGATTTGACTTTGAAATCCCAATTTATTACACACTTTCTTTTCTTCTTAAGAGCACAGCACACATTAGACGTGATCTCATATTGCAGGATGCCAGGCTGACTCATAGTTCTTTTCTAGCTTTCTGGAACTTTGTTCACACATCAGACCAACAAAAAAAGAATATAGAACGACAGTAGCTTCGTTCAGCAGGAGGAAATATAGGCACAGCAAGTTCAATTCAATTTTATTTGATTCATGCAGAGCTCTTAACAACAGTCATTATCACAAAGCGCTTTACATATAACCGGCCCAAAGGCCCCACAAGGAAGCTTGGGGCAAGTGTGCTGTTGTTTAACAGGGTTCCTTTTCCATTTCGAAATTCCGGAAATTTTCCATCCTTGAATTGCGTCACTGCACATATGTGACCCTCCCCAACGAAACCAGTCACTTGTCGCAACAGAGGTTTCCGAGAAAAATGACGTGGGGTAAAATTTAGGATTTTTTGTTTTTAGTGTTTTGAAACAGTGGAAGGTCTATACTGTACTGCTGTGAATAAATTTGGCTGAAAAATTTACCCTTTCCATCCTAAAAACGTGACTTTCTTGAGGTGAGGAATTCAATTCCAGCAGAATGTTAAAAGTTTCTGTTTTGACCGCTCTACTCCAATATTTACGGTAAATCCACTGCTTGACTAGCGTGAAGATATTTCTCCGAAATCCATCTTCGTCTCCCGAGTTCAGTTAACCTAACGCAGGTAGGCTATCCGTGTGGCTGTGAATGCAGCGTAGGCTACCGTAAATACAAACGTAGCCGCGACCGCACCAAGCGTCTGGGAGTGCTACGGCGATAGTCAACTTCAAAGGCAGATTTCTCCGTTTCTCACTTGGTGTGACAGGTGAAACCCGACTCCTTTGAATGTTGATATCTCAGTCATATGTCGTCCCATTCATTCCATATAGGTATCGTTTTGAAGCTTGATTTATGCCCTTTCATGAATTGAAATTTTGAGAGAAGCGACTGGTTTTGCCATGAAGGGTCACAAATAACTACACATTTATTTAAATTAATATGGGGCAGTTAGTAGCGTAACAGTTAAGTGTTCGCACCGTGATCGGATGGTCGGCAGTTTGAATCCCGGAACGGTAAAGGTACCACTGAGGTACTCATGAGCAAGGTACCGTTCCCCAAGCACTGCTCCCTGGGTGGTGCCCATGTGAGCTGCCCACAGCTCCTTCACGGATGGTCAAACATCACAATGACAATCACTCACTCACAATCCCAAAAGCAAACTGCATGACTATACTTTTTAATGTCCTTAAGTCAGTTATTTCCTTAAGCATAACAGAATAATCTCAGTCATGAATTTGGGGTTGGGGTTGGGGTTGTTGGTGGCCTAGTGGTAGGACACTCGCCTTTGGACCAAGCGGTTGTGGGTTCGAATCCGACCTCTGGCGTTACCAACATTAGGTCCCTGAGCAAGACCCTTAACCCTAAGTTGCTCTCAGGGGAACTGTCCCTGAAATTAGTAAATGTAAGTCGCTCTGGCTAAGAGCGTCTGCTAAATGCTGTAAATGTATTTAGACATTTATAACATTATTTTCTGTTTACAGAAGGCTGTATTGATTTTTTAATTGGGTCTGCAAATATCCAATTCAATTTAATTCAATGTCATTTATACAGCGCTTTACATATAAGCGGCCAAAAATCCCAACAAGCAAGCCTGAGGCGACAATGGCAAGGAAAAACTCCCTCTAGCAGGAAGAAACCTTGAGAGGAACCGAGACTCAGAAGGGGACCCTTAATTTACCACTTTTAAAGAAGTGAAGATATAAAAATAGTCCAAAAGACGCTTTCGAATCCTGAGTTGTTGCTGGGGGCCACTTGCTAAGAACCATTCAGCAACATTAAGCTAAAATTAGTTCAATATTAACTTAGGATTCGCTTCAAGTCCGTAGGGTCCGAAAAAGTCCCAACTGGTTCCAGATCCAGAGGTCTCCTAGAGTCCAAGTGAGGGTTCAGAAATCCAAATGTACATTGGTATCGGACATAAAACAGTGCCATGTTTAATTCCTGTTAACTTTGGACTTCTTTTTATCAGATCAGCACTCAGCATGCCCAGGCGTCAGTATCAAAAAAGCTGGATCGATGCATCCCTTCATTACAACACACTTACATTGTGGGAAAGCGTCTGGCGACTGGATTTAAACTTGGCACCGTTAAAAATTGTTTTATGAATACTACAGTCTGTGTGTGGGTGCGGCAGCTTCGTTACTACTATAGGAAGCAACTGGCAGTTGGACCTCTGCTTTTAAATGCTTTGTAGTTAAACCCTAAAACATGGCAGTGAAAGCAGTGCAAGAAAGGTCATAGACGACAAGCGGTAAAACAGCTGTTAATCTGGGCTGAACTGCCTTCAACACGGAGGGAAAGATTAGTTTGTAGGCTTAGCAAACATGAAAATCCGTAATAAATATGCACACAGTCAACATTAATCACCGAGGACTGTTTTGTTACAGGTCCAGCTGATCATTGGGACATTGTGATCATAAACCAGTATTCTGCTTTTGCTCACAGTAGTTATTATTCAGATTATCCAGAACTAGTGCTGCAACATACAACTATTTTGTTAATCGTTTAATCTGCCGATTCTTGGGGGGGATTAATCGATTATTAATCAGATAAAAAGAAAAAAAAAGATTTCATTTCCAGCATTTTTTATAAACCAAACTGTATGTTTCTATTTTTCTCTGTTTTTGTAATTTATCAGCTAAAATGTAAGTTTTGTCGGTAATTAAGTGGAATTTTTGACTGAACTGGACTTCCCTGTTAGAGACATGTGCTAACAATCACAGCAGGAAACACAGATTGCGAGTGAGAGCTGGTGTTGTTAAGGAAATTAAACAGTATAATTGCGCATGATTAGCTTTTGGAGTTGTAGTGAGATGCGCTGCTTGTTCTGCTCATTGTCATTTCTTTATGTAGGAATTAGCGTGAATGTTGAACGAATTGAGCGTGCACACACGCTAATGTAGAAAAACCTACAATTTACAGATCGGCTTCATGCCACCGATACCCGATCCAGCTGCTTGAGTTGATATCGGACTGATATCCCATCCACGTATCGGATCGGTGCATTTCCAGTAATTACCACATTCTTAGACACTACCTGCTCACTCGAGGACAAAAAGTTGCATTGATGTATTGGTGGATGGATGGCAAGAATTGACAGTTATATAAACATACAGTGAATAGGGCCCTATGATTTCTGCGATGCGGACGGAATCTGATCTCACTGATATCGGTGTGTGGGCAAAGCAAAGCAATGGTTTCTAATCAATTTTGGCTGCTGCAGCCCCCTGTACGTGTTGCCAGTTGAGGCGGGACTCCACACACACAAACGCACAGACACAGAGGGAGGAAAGTGGACGGTCAGCTATGGCGAAGAAATTACGGAATTCAACTGTTAGTGCTAAGTTTAGAGCAGAACAATACTCAAATGATTTTTATGAATCGGGAGAACAACTCTTTTGTAAGTCTTGCCAGCGCACGACAGACTGCACCCGCAAGAACACGTGACGACCACTTACAGTCAAAAACTCACATCAGAAACGTTTCATTTTGCACAAAAAATGAATGTTTTTTGTTGTTTACAGGTAAATGTTTTACCAAAGCAGAAAAACCCCAGCACTTGAATAACAGTCACATAATGTGATTTTTTTTTCTATTGCATTGTTCTTTTTTCCCCATCCACTAATTAGACACTTTTTATGAATTTAATATGATTATAACGTAAAACACAGACTTCAGAAGAATAAAAATGGAAAAAAACAGAATTCAGGAAAAAATAAACCGGAATTTAGGGCCTTTAGTCAAACAGCTAGATAAACAGAAAGACCGGTAAACAGGCACATTGACGGGTAAACTGAAGATCACCAGGTAGATAAGCTATACAGTAAGATATACTGTCAGACATATAAACCTATATAAATATAAACCTATAACTAGTTATACAGATAGACCAATAGACAGACAGACATAAAGAGTCATATTCTCGTCTTTCGTTTGCGATTCGTTCAGCTTGTTAACATTCTCTCCATTTTTCTCTCATCCCACTATCCCTTGCTCCTCTCATCTATCTCCTTCTCTCTGTCCACCCACCTGTACTCTTACCATCTCTCACAAACATCCACCTTGCCCTTTCTCAGCCTAATTATCCATCTATCCCACCTGTCCACCCATGCATCCGTCCGTCCTTTCATCCATCTCCCCAAACACATCTATTTTCACGTCAGTGAAGAGCCATGGCCTGATGTCTCATGACATGACTTTTGTAGGTGCCAAGATTCAAAATATGACAAGATGTTCAAAAGTATCATGTGTACAACAAGACCAACAAGGCAATTTTTACACTACAACACAGTACAAATAATAATGTCCACAAATGCAGCTCCAGTGATCCAAGCTACAAAAAGCATGACAACAAGTTCCATGCAAACAGTAATAATGACAAATGTAATGCCACGTTTTAAAAATTACACCTCAGACAAAATTAGCATGTCCAATATTTAGAAATGAATGAAATCACAGGAAAATATCACGCCCATATGAACAACCACAATGTGCCATACTTCTTAAAACTACAACCGCAAAAGGTGCCACATCCACACCACAATCATAATTTAACAACACAGTCAAACATAACACTTTCACAACAATAAACCAAACTTTGAAAACTTTAAAAATGATTTCAATCAACAACAAACTTCGATGAAAAACACTTTAAAGCCACAAAATAAATCATCCACAACAACCACAAACAGACAAAGTTCAAAAACGCCATCTCTACACCAAGCACAGCAAAAACACAAATAAACCCACGCTAAAGAGCAGCGCGACTTTAACGCATCAAAACGGGCGCGACGTTTCAAAAACACTCACAAAAACACACAGTGACCAGAAGCACAGACATGAAACCGTGGGGAAAAGCTGTGTCTGACCTTGTAGTGGACACACACCGCCAACGTTAAATCACACTTGTTCCGCGTCTCCGTCTGCAGTGTCCAGTTCGTTTGTGGCACATTTTCTTCTTCCAGATTCGTTTCTTAATTTTTTACACAACGTGCATTTGCTTGGCGGTTCAGACGAATTTCTTTTAGGAGTGTAACGCGACTTTTTGGTGGGTTAGATATTAGATATTAGATATTATTTTCCTTCTTAATGACTCCACCTGAAAAGCGCAGCCAGCGCCAAGAGCGCCTTAAATCTGATTGGCTACAGGTGCGCAATAATTAACCAATCACAACTCACTATCTTTTAAAACGTCCCTAAATGCAGCCAATAAGAGAAAGTCATGTTTACCTCGTGACTGAGATGATCTGCATTATTATTATTATTATTATTATTGTTGTTGTTTTGTTATTGTCGTTTTTATTATTATTATTATTATTATTATTATTATTATTATTATTATTATTGTTGTTGTTGTTTTGTTATTGTTGTTGTCGTCGTTGTTATTATTATCATTATTATTATTATTATTATTATTATTATTATTATTATTATTATTATTATTTGTTGTTGTTGTTGTTGTTGTTGTTCGGACTGTTGTGATTAGTGATATTGTTGTGATGATAGAAATCTGTTATCATTACATTATATAACTCTCCACATTAGTGTTTTTGTATTAGTCTTGTTAATAAAAAGTATTAACTTTATTGTTGGATAACACAAATAACTGGTTATTATTAATATTAATATTAATATTAATATCAATATTAATATCGATATTAATATTAATCTCACATCCAAAATCTTAAACCACTCTTTACACTGTACACTTTGTATACTGCACAGATCAAGTCATAACTCTAGGGGGGTGTGTGTGTGTGTGTGTGTGTTTGTCTATGTAGGGATTGTGAGAGTGTGTGTGGGAGAGATATGAGATGGAGATGCATGTGTGTGTATTCAGAAATGTAAGAGGTGTGTGATTATCAAGAGGTCTGTGAAAGTGTGTGAGCAGGGAGAGATTTTAGGGGTGTGTGTGTGTATGTAGGGATTGTGAGAGTGTGTGTGGGAGAGATATGAGGTGGAGATGCATGTGTGTCTATTCATAAATGTAAGAGGTGTGTGATTATCAAGAGGCCTGTGAAAGTGTGTGAGCAGGGGGAGATTTTAGGTATGTGTGTGTGTGTGTTTTAAGATGGGCGTGTAAGGGGTGGGGGTTCTTAGTGTGTCAGAGGTGTTGTAAGGGTGTGAATGCGATGTGTGGGGAAAGATGTGAGATGAATATGTGTGTTTTTAATGAGTAAGTACGAGGTGTGTGTGTTGTGGTGCCATTGGATCATTGATTTGTCATGTTTAAGGATGCTGGGGCTCCGGGGAGCAGCTCACCTCACAGGCCTGAGGTGGCAAATAATCAATACTGAGAGAGGTCACTCTGGAATCACACACACACACACACACACCTGAGTTTATAGAAAAACATCAGTCAAATTGTAGGTGCTTTTCCGGATCGTTTCCCAGTTCAGTTCAACTAACACACCCACGCACACTCACACACTCTGTCTCACACACACAGAACGGCCTACACAACAAGTCTCCAGCGTCCTTCATAAATGTCAGAGCTGTCTGGTAACTTTCATAATTCTCCGTCATTAGCCTTGTGCTGTGCGTTCATATTTGATTTACAGCGATGGTGCAGGCTTGAGTTTCCATGGGGACGACGAAATATGAAATAAGACATGATTCCGGTAGGAAGGCGCTTGTAGCACATGTGTAGGATTTGAGAAATCTGGCATAGACAGACAGACAGACAGACAGACAAACAGACAGACAGAAGGACAGACAGACAGACAGACAAACAGATAGATAGATAGATAGATAGATAGATAGATAGATAGATAGATAGATAGATAGATAGATAGATAGATTCTTCTATTCTTTGTGTTCTCTCTCTCTCTGTCTCTGCCAGTCTCTCTGTGTCCATAACTGTCTTCAATTTGGATATAAAGAATGATTTGTTATAATGAATATTAAAATATGACTAGAATGAACATGTTTTTATACTGGACTAAACAATGTTTTTATACTGGTTCTGTTTTCCCCCGTCTTCTTGATTTGAAACTCTGGAGAAACTATAGTGTGAAGCCGAGTTGCCAAGTATGTGAAGAATGAAAAAAAATGAAAGGAGGAGAAATAGAGACAAAGCTGAGAGATTATGTGGGTCGGCTGATAAATTGGCTGCAACACACACAGACACACACACACACACATATATTGTGGGAAAATAATTAAGTTGGTCTAGTAGGGGGCTGAGAAACACATGACCCCTTCTACAGTAGCCTCAACACACACACACACACACACACAGACAAACAACACACACACTTCCTTTGGTTCATAGGTTAATAAGTAACACAGGGGAACATAAGTGGTATGTGTTGAATCCAATGGGCTAAACAGTACTGAACATTTGTAGTCAAGTACAAGTACTCTGACATTCCTGAAATAAGACCAAGGACGAAGAATTGCGTGTAGAGGATTAAACGTGTCCTCACCAATTAAAGCGACTGCTGAACTGTTCCCACAAATAACTTAACGCTCCGTGAATGTCTAACATAACGCATCTAGGAAGACAAATGGCCAAATGGCGTTCTCTACTCGAGTCCCACCTCCCAAACACAAATCATGATTGGCTGTTGCATTTTCCTGCTGACCTGTGACAGGCTGTAGCCACTTTTGGTTGTTGTTAGTGGCAAAGACGAAAAATTATTGCATGATATATATGATGATATATAGAAAGCAAAGTCAGGAAGTCTTTATCAAACTTTGCGGGTTAACCTTTGGCAAAGTTGCCGCAAATTTGCAGCAAGGTAATATTTTCACATTCAAATTAGGTTTATGGCAAACTTGTTGTGGACTTCTAACAAACTTTGAGGGAGAAGTTATTGCACCGGGCAAATTTTCACCACAAGTACACTACAAGTTTGCCATCACCGGCTAATTGTTTTGACAAATCACTGGCAAACACATTTGCCGCTAATGGCAGTTTGTCATTGTTGCCAGAAATGTCAAACTTGTGGCAACATTTTCTGGCAAATCTGCCACAACAATGTTTTTGAAAGGGGACACACTGAACATTTGGGGTAACCACCAGAGAAAACACTGCGAATCGCCACTGTTTATTCATTACAAGTCATATTGTTATTGCCACATTCAGCAACATTATTGCCAGCACTACTTCCAAAATGTAATACGTTATCGGTTACTTGTTACTGTACTGTTACTATTTCAAAGTAATTGGTTAAATTACAATATTACTGTATTACTGCATTATTCGGTGAGTTACTTTCACCAAAATGACTGAAGTAGGACGTAGCATTCTAAAATGCTAAATGTGAGATTACTGCAGTTCATTCTACATCCAGTGGAGGGTGATGTGACAAAGATGTCACGAGTTAGGGCTCTTTTTTAAATAAAAACAAAACAGCACTAAATTTTGGGTTAAACGTGAGGTGTAATGTGTATTACTGAGATATGTTACGAGTATAATATTACTGAAAATGTATTAGTAATTCCTTACATTAATGCATTACCACAAAAAGTAATACACTGTAATTTTTCTGCTCCCAACACTGGTTAACGCATACCACATGCTTCCCTGATATTGTGTATGGCTGGTACAAAGTACTCTCCTTAAAAAGTACGAGTCTTGAATAAATCAATGCACTCTGAACGCCCTACGCGTTGTCGTTGCGTTTTGTAGCTGCACTTGATTGACTTCAGTGAGGCGTTACATTGGCATCCATTTGACGCTGTTTAATTGCCAAACTGCATTTACCTGTGGGCGCAGTAATCAGGCTGTCCAAAGTGTTTACATGTGTGCCGAAATATAAAAAAATATATATATACAAATGTAAAAGAGGAAAAAAAAAAAAAAAACAAGTTCTGTGGCACATGAAGGAAATTAGTCTCTGCTGCCCAGTTGGTTTGGCGTAATGACATCACATGGAATGGGAGTATTTCTTGTATATTTTTTACAAATGAAAAATAACTTGTACATGCATATTAAGTTATGAGTATTAAAATTAAGTCTTGTGGCACATGAAGGACAGTCTTTGCGCTGCACAGTTAGTTGTACATCACCCACTGTGTATAACAGGAATATTAAACTAACTTAACGGATTCATGGGATATATTCGGTCCTCCAGGACGTCGACCAAACGCCGTGTAAACGCAATAGCAACATTTTCTTTACATTCGTCTAGATTTCGGCAGGAAAACGTTGCATGCGGCGTTTATTTGACGGCATGTGGACGCTCTGATTCACTTCAATGAGCAGAAACGCGATTGCACTCACCTGACGCCACGAACTCCAGAAAAATGCCCGATTCTGATGTCCATGTGGACTTGGCCTAACAGACACACATGAACACAGGCTGCCGAAATGCTGGCCAGAATATTAATTCAGTAAGAAACTGTCATTTTGAAAGTATTGAAGCTGAGTACAAGTAAAATTAGACTTCAAAATGTACAAGTAACCGAATAAAACTACTTAATAACAGTAAGGTAAGTAGTTGTAATTCTACTTCCACTCATGGTTAAATTACTGACTCTGTGTGTGTGTGTGTGTTACGGCTACTGCACTAATACCACTTAATCATTTGGCAAATAAACTCTGTCCCGTTAGCTGTTATCAACAGTGCTTTGTGAGAGGGGAAAAAAACTCAGTCCGAACACTTGTGAGATGGAAAATTTCGAGTCTGCTCTTGATCCCGCCTAAATCCTTTTTCCAGCGCAGGGAGAAAGTTTAGCAGCGGCTAAACTGGAGGCGTGTAATCTCGAGATTAGGCTAATAAATCTGAGATTAGGGAGGAGAAGAACTGCGATGATCCACTGCATCTCCACCAAACTGGCGCGAGTCTTAATCTCGGGATTATCGCCATCAATTATCTCCCTCTCGCTGTCACTACCGGCAACACAAGGAAATGTGGGCTGTGAGAATTTTAGGGGGGGGTGTGTGTGTGTGTGTGTGTGGGTGTGTGCATGTGTGTGACAAAAAGAGAGGAAACAGCCAGAATGACTGAGAAAGTATCTGTGTATCTATATAAAAGATACCAAGACAGAGACGACAAAGCTAGAGAGACTGCTAGAGAGAGAGAGAGAGAGAGAGAGAGAGGGACTTAGAAATAGTCAGACACATAGTCTATTAAAAGAGCCAAAGAGAGAAGGATGAAGAGAAAATGAAAGTAAGAGAGAGAGAAGGACAGAAAGAAAAAGAGAAAAAGAGACATACATACAGATAAAAACTGCTAAAATGAGGGAGACAGATAGACAGATAGAGAAACAGACAGACAGACAGACAGACAGACAGATAGACAGACAGACAGACAGACAGACAGATAGATAGATGGATAGAGTATGATTTTGACTATAGACCGTATAAATGATTAACCTCGATTTTTGAACCCTGATAATCCTCCAGACGTGTCTATTATAGTGTAGTAAATGTCAGTGTGTAAATCACCCTGCCCTGCCCTGTAATAATCTCTGTGCTGCAGCGGTCTGAGGAGAGCTGCTCCAAAACAGTGGCACGCAGATGCTAGTAAAGTCCCCACACGTCTCCTACACCATTAACAACATACACACACACACACAAACACACACACACCTGCTCCTCATTATGGGGGCGGCTCTTTCATGGTTATGTCTAATGAAACTTCAATAGGTCTGTCTGGACCAAATCTGCAGCCTCTGGAAACTTCTGGAAGTGTTTGAGAACTAAATCTGTCTGAAGTCTTCCGCACTCCACTCACAGAGCCACCACCGAACAGGTAGCCAGCTCCTGACACAACAAACACAACAATAACACACAATAGTATACATCAAATGAGACAAACAGTTAGAGATGTATTCATTACTCACGTACATAGTTCATGAAACTTGATTCATCACATCGTATATAGATGGACGCACACACAAACGGACGGACAGACACACACACAGATAGATAGATAGACAGACAGACAGACAGACAGACAGACAGACAGACAGATAGATAGACAGATAGACAGCCAGACAGACAGATAGATAGATAGATAGATAGATAGATAGATAGATAGATAGATAGATTTTAGATTTTACTTTTAGAAACCGTGAAAGAAAGCATCACCACTCTTTTATTCCACTTTTCAGCATCACCCCATCCTCCGCACAAAAAACCATCCACGTTCTTCTTTCCATTTTTTGTATGTCCCTTCCACAAATAGCTCAGCGCTGAGCAGTCCAAGTGCAATTAATCGATGTTTAGATAATTCACACTTACAGCTCTTTTTCTTTTTTTCAGATTTCTGTTTTTCCTGCCCACCACGCTCATTACTTTCCATTTTCAGAGCCACAGTCTGTCCCTCCATACCGGACCGTGTCTCTTCGGTGGCTATATTAGTCCGAGGCCTTCCGGTAGCCGTGTGTATGAGTCAGCTGGACTGTAACTCCACCCCCTCGTGCCACCATGTGACCACAGGAAGGGGGCATGGGGGCTGCTGAGTCCCAAACCGCTAAATGCCAACTTATTGCCCCCCCACCATGGTCTTGAGTCACCCAGCGACAGACACAAGAAGCCAGAAGAAGACAGAATGCTGAACTTTAAACAAAGCAGCTTACATTCTACAAACTTGTGCAGATTTTGGACAAGAACAACACTTAAGTCGGCACAAGTTATTTAGAATACAGTATTGCCAGATTTTTTGGTCATATGATGATAGCGTTACAACAAAATAGTAAAAATATTTTACATTTGGCGCGCCAGGCAAACATAGCAGCGTATGCAGTAGGAAATGTTGTGATGCTGCCGGGGTGTACACATCTCCCGCCTTATGAAATGCCACACTCCCGCCAGCGATCAACACAGCTCAGTTGTCTCATTACAGCTCATACAGTATTTTTCTGTGTTTTTTGGTGTTTCAAACCCTAGTTTTAGTGAGAATCAAGTATGTCTCCTGCTGGTAATGGTAGTGACTGCTGGTAGTATGTCTCGGCATAAAATGTTTTCAAGTTACAATGGGGTCATCGGAACACATCTCTGTCAGGGACTATCTGCGTGTGTATATATATTAATGCATTAATGCAGTAATTATAATGCTTTTTTATTAAATCACAATAAATGCAATAATAATAATCATTATCATAATGATAATCACAAATATTAATTTTAATAGCAGTTACTTATTTAATTATTTTATTTTTATTATTCGCAATGTATAACAGGAGTTATTGTTGACATATGTGTTGCTGTCATATAAAACAACAACAACAAAAATAATAATAATAACAAATATTATTATTATTATTATTATTATTATTATTGTTGTTGTTGTTGTTGTATTATTGCTTTTATACCCAGCCTTAACACCAGCAATAATAATTGTTAAATGGTTTTAATTAACCATTATTAATGAATTTTGCTGTTGTTTACTCTGTTTAATACCTTTCATGTCTACATATTTATAATAAATATAAGAGCAACAAAGTTATCCATGAAAGTTATCTATCCTTTTATTAACCCTAGTTATCTCTCTGGGTTTAAGAATACATCTGACAACATTCTGAAGGCAGCTGTCACTCTTCAAGTCACATCAATCCAGCCTCCTCGTCCTCCTCCTCATCTCTCAAGGCATCACGTCAAGCAGCTCTGCATAGCGTCAAGACACGGTGCTTACAGCACCAGTTTGTAAGCTTAGGAGGAAAGCTGAGCAAGGCGGTGACCGTGTCTCTTGAGACCCATCACGTGTTTACAGAGGGAGGCGCTTGAAGATCATAAGAGCACACCCAGAGAATAAAAGACACTTGCATCTCATTTTAGAATGTTTTCACACAGCAAGTTCATACACACACACTCACACACACACACACACTTTTCTCACACATAAATGTTCTTGGCTACCGCTGCTGCTGTGGTGTTGCTCTCATGATGTCCGTGTAGGCCTAGAGTGATTTTTCTTTTACTTGTAGCGTCATTAAGCTCCTCTTAGCTTCTTATACCAACCTTCTGTTCATCTCTTTTCTCTCTCTTTTTCTCTCTCTCAGCTTTTTCAATCCGATCTTGGCTCTTTCGTATATATAGCCCTCTTTCTTTATCGTCTCCGCAGCGTGGTAATGTCGTGTTCCTGATGCATTGATGCCAGAATACTTTGGGAAGTGCTCACACACTCGACCTGTTGAGGTTGAAGCTGACTAAAGGCCGGGCGAGCGGTGACTTGCTCAGTCATCTATGACACCTTTGATCCGTGTCAGGATTCGACCTGTCCACTGGAGACCGAGTGCAAAATGACACAAAAAATCTAACACAAATAATAGAAAAATCAAAAATCTCTGCTCGTATTTTACACATAAGTAGCAAAAACCCCTTTTTTAACGGATAGTGCTCCAAAGACCGGCCAAGTCAAGCTGTAAAAAGTTTCACTGTAAATTGACAGAACAATAGTTATATTTTGCTTTAAAGTAAAAAATTTTACAGTGTATTCATTCATTTCAGTTCATTATCCAAACCGCTTAATCACCAGGGTTAGAGGACCACAGCCTGTCAGGGGACTGTGGGCACAAGCGGGGACAAGCCTCCTGAGGACCTGGGCGCCGCAAACCACAGAAAGGCCTGCAGCCAGCCGGGAGCTCGAACCCAGGACCTACTCGTTGTTGTAGAATCTTTATTATTATTATTATTATTGTGTGTATTATTATTATCAATTAAAAAAATGATTACTCATACATGAAGCCACGCCACAATCCAGCCAACCTCGCCCCTTAGAAGCCCACTTGATCCGTCACCCCGCGCTCCCGGGAGCGAAGCGCAGTCTCGGCGTGTGAGCGCTGTATTAGCGCAGTAACGTGCGCCTCCTCCGCGCTCCCGCTGCCACCGACACTCGGTACGGTTCCGTTCTCACCGGACAACTTCACTGCTTCTTCCACCTTTAACGTGCGTTTAATCCTTGTTTTGTCTTTTATCCTAGGCGAGATCTGGAATCGGTCACGTTAAAAAAAAAGAATCAAACACCGGAGTTTCCGCGCAAAAGTGGAGTCCGTCCCGGTTCACGGAGTAAGCTACCGAAAAATCGCTCCCGGGAACCTGCCGTGTTTTTGACACCACTCCGTGTCCGGTGCATCTCCCAGTTCTACCAAGCGGAAAGACCTCTGAGCGACTCGCTCCGTTAAAAACCGGAGAAACGGATCCGTGGACAGAGTATAACGCTGTAGGGAATCTGTACGAATTAAACCGGCGTCTTTCTCTTGGATTTGAACCCAGCTTTTTTTTCTCTCGCTGTTACCGGGATGGATTTCCGTGCCGTTGTCGTACTTATTGCTGTGCGCCTGACCGGCCCGGTGCCAGAACGCCAGCAGCAAACCGAGGAGCTGTGCCGATGTGCGGCAGTTCTACAGCGGCAAAGGCTTCGGGGTGAACGCGGTTCCCCAGACCGAGTTGTCCGGTGAGTGGAACTGAGCAATGAACACGCGATGCGCCCTGCGTCCGGGCAGGTTGGATAAAGTGTGTTGGTTGGGATAATAAATAGATGATGATGATTAATAATATTATTGTATTATTATTATTATTATTATTGTGTGTGTGTATTATTAATAATAATAATAATAATAATGCGCATATTTGCTTTAACTGGTGAATAACGGAATTTCTGTATTTTGCGCATCATGAATTATTACTGAAATTGGGGGCCAATACACTTTTTTATGCTCTGGTTTGATTGGACTTCGTGTGTGTGTGTGTGTGTGTGTGTGTTGTAGAACCCTGTATAGCTTTGTGACCGCTGTGTGTGTGTGTGATTATTGTGCTCGTTTGAAATTGTTTGACAGGATATAACTTCTCTCTCTCTCTCTTTTCTCTGTGTGTGTGTTTTTGTGCTTCTAGTTCATTGAATATATATCACTGAATAGAAGCATAATTCTCTTCTCTTGCTGTGTCGGATAATTCAAATTGGATGATTCAAGTAGCAGTGTATTGTAATTTGTTAAACACCTGCAAGAGACGCTGGATATTTCCTTGACACTTGGCTTTGCTTAATTGTTTTGAGAAAAAAAAAGTGTTTTACTCAGACCCGGCCTGTAATTTGGCTGGACGCGGAGAGTGTGTGATTTTGGGTAGTGCAGCTGTCACAGGGAGTATCCTTCAGTCTAACAGGTTTTGTTTTAGTTCAGTTTTACACATTTTTGATGATTTCACTCTGTACCCTAAATTCTCACCAGCTGAAAATATTGATTTATTTTGCTGTTCTGATCTTCGCATTTGAGGTGTCAGATGGTGGAGATTTAAAGTAGAGCCAGTCCCTGGTGGTGTCAATCAATATATGTATTAAGATCGTTAGTGTGTGTCTGAGCAGGTTTTTTGAGGTTTGTGGATACATTTTTATCCTCTAAAAGACAACACAGTTTGGTACAAGATTTAGTAGGGTTTTTTAACCGTCCGGATATTTTTTCTATGTGGTCCCGGACCTCCTGAGGAAAAAAAAGCATTTTCTAGAAAAGTTGCAGATTTTATAATAAAACGGAAGGATTGGTAAAAATAACTTTTGGTTACTGAAGTGAAGGTTAGGTTTAATTGTAGTTGTAATAATATGTATGTTATTTCCATCCAGTCATTATGGGATTCAATGAAAAGGACCTCACAAAAGACAACCAAGATACAACTGTATTATTATTATTAGTAGTGTTCAGAACTAGCGCTTCCAAAAGCCAATTGTCTGGAGACTGCATGCATGTTCCTCATAATGTGCTACCCCTGTGCACTGTCCTAAAGAACAGACCACCCTTCTCTCTCTCTCTCTCTCCTTCTCTCTCTCTCTCTCCTTCTCTCTCTCTCTCTCTCTCTCCTCTTTCTCTCCCCATTTTCTGTCTCTTTGTCTCTGCCCTCTTGAATCTCTATGTGAGAGCATGAAGGTTTATCAGTGTTGTGTCACTCATTCTACTCATCCCATATATATATATATATATATATATATATATATATATATATATATATATATATATATATATATATATATATATATATATGTGATGGATCAACGTCTGTGTTCTCCTTTAATTTACAGCAGCTGAGATTAGAGCCGTTCCATCTCGGCTCATCCCACCCACAAACCCCTGATTATCTTTCCCACCGCTCTAAATACCACATGATACACTCCTGTAGTGCTGACACAGAACACACAGCTCTCCGGTACGCTGAATTTTGTGTAAAAGAGCTTAGCTGCTAGTCTCCAAACTAGGCCCCTGCCAAGCTGGTACTGATATTATTCACCGAACCAAAAAATGACATTAATTGTTCAACATTTTAATAACTAAAATTACATTTATATATCTATATTTATATGTACATTCATATATTTATACATTTGTTTATTTATATATTTCCTTTTATATATTTAACTTTTCTTTAAAGTAATTTTCTCAGTGGTTAGTTAACAGTGTCCACACAAACAGACCTATGCAGGGGACCTATGCTCGCGGCTCCTTTCTGATCTGGGTTCAGCGTGTGGGGTTCATGTTAATTCCAGCCACCCCCTTAAAACTGTGATAAAACATCTCAAGATTCATGTCTTAAAAATCAGCCATTAGTTTCCAGACACTTATGAGATGAAATAATTACGCTCGTAAAAGTGTCACCCTCTACTGTACATTAAACACGAAAGCCTGCGTCGCTCGAGAAGCGTTTTATCAAGCTGATTAATAGTCAAGCGTATATCAAGAGGACGTGTTAATGACAGAATCCGACGGCTTTATGACTGATGTACGTCATGAGAGCGTTACGGGCTGGCACCTGGCCGAACACTCACAGCCGTAAGAATTCATAATGTTATTTTTTTGCCTCTTCATGGTTAGAAGAAATTTTAAGGTCAGATTCGGTTGTGAAGTTCAATTTGGGCACCACAATATTGGATTTATTTTTCAATCATTCACTCAATCATTCATTATCTGAACCGCTTAATCCCAACCGGGGATGCCTATTCCGGGAACTTATGGGCGCAAGGCGGGGACCAGCTACCCTGTAGGCGCCAACACACCAATTTATTTTTATTTAAAAAATATATATATTAAAAAAAATACACATCTGCGATAATTTTAGAATCCACACAACTTGTAATACCTCCATTTAGAATGATTTTATAATTCTAGAGTAAGTGGGTGATTTTAGGAGAGTTTTTCTCCAATGACAATAAAAATTTAAACGGTCTACAGGAGAGTTCTTCTACATAGAAAATAAAAATAAGAAGGAAAACCGCCAAATATAGCTCCAAGAGGCAATATAGCAGGGTCCAAGCAAAAGTCTCAAAAAGCAGCTGATGCAACAAGCATCGAAGAAAGGAGTCAGTGAACCAGACTGCATAAATATATGTAGCATTTTAGCGGTTGATGGCGGTTATAGCGGTTGATGGTTATGTTTGTAGGAAATGCAACGCAGATCCAATGAAATAGCTTAAACCTGAGGTAGAATGAAATCCCGGACGTGTGTGGACACTTTTGTGTGTGTGTAGAACTCAATTCCAGTGCAGTAATGTTTTAAGCCCGGAAGATCGGGCGAATGTGACGTCACGGCGTGTTGTGTGCATTGGCGCCGCGCTAAACCAGACAGCATACGTTTCTGTAGCATTCCTTAGAGACTCCTAGAGGTCAAAACACTTTTCCTTTCCCAATTTCACTATGACCTCGTGCTTGGACGCCTAATAAGCAGAGCTCATCTACATAGGAAATAAAAATAAAATTTACAAATAGTTAAAAATAGTGACACTGGGGAATTTCATTTAAACCCTTTTCTCAGAAAGTTTTCTTCCAAGAAACAGTAAGAGTAAATTAAAAACACAGAATTTTCTTGTAGATTTTGTCAATAATCATAGTAGATTAGTATATTTTTGTATCAACTGTAAACCCAAGCCTAACACTAATCTCCGATGTTGGTATGATATAGTGTGTGGCTTTTGGGAAGCATAATATGCTGTTTTTATGCCGCCTGTATTTAAAGAGTGTTAAAAGTAGGGTTCTGGTGTTGCCTTCAAAACATTTCAAACCATTTCATTTTTTTTTTAAAAACCATTTCATTTTTACTGGGGTGTAAAGTCCGCTGGTTTATCTTCATGTTTGGACATGATGTGGCCTGTCAGAGTGTTTCCATGCCATCCGTTAGCCTTAAAGACAGACGGGAGAAGTTTGTAGATGTGTGTGTGTGAGTGTGTGCGTGTATGTCCCAGCATCGTCCAGGCTGCTGACACACTTAGCCATCCATGCATGAGTTCTGCAGCAAGCTGCTGTTTTGGACGATCTGTGAAAGTTTCATGAGTGAGGTAAAGCATCTGGGCAACAACGATGAAGTCAGATTGGCCTTTTCTGTAAATCAGAGTGAATCTGCAGAGGGTTTGTGTTTTGAATGGAGTTTGGGGGAGACAAATAGAGAAGAAAGAGATAGAAAGAGCGATAGAATTAGCGAAAGAGGAAAGAGAAGCGGTTGCAGGGGTAGAGATACGGTATGTGAGCTGTGAAAGAGCAAGAGTAGAGAGAGGGACAGAGGGAGGAAGAGAGGAATAGAGAGACAAAAGGGAACAGAGAGAAAGAGACAGAGAAAAAGAGAGGGGGTAGAGAGATATAGGGAAAGAGTGTGTGAGGTAAGAGATATAAAAGGATTGAGAGAGCAAAAACATCTATCTATCTATCTATCTATCTATCTATCTATCTATCTATCTATCTATCTATCTATCCAGTTTCAGGGATTATATGGGTTAATATTCTATATTGCATATAGAGACTTATAGTAGTAAAATATTGTTTTACACATAGAATATGGACATAATTAAATAATAAAGCACAGAATAAAATAATGAAGGAATTAATTGACTACGAATAAGAAATACAAACTATGAGCATGCATTGACGTTGAATATTAAAATGTGTGTGTGTGTGTGTAAGACGTTATTTTGTGTATTCAAGAGGGGCCTTTAAAGGGTGAATCCCATGCTGTAAAAATCAATAGAGTAAATGAAAATCTAATGCAGTCGCTTATCATTAAAGTCAGTTAACACAATTAACGCTCAGCATCATGGACTCGCATTGCGTGAGTGTATCCGTGGAGATGTTGTTGCGTGTGTTTATTAGGGCTAACTTCAGTTTGACAGATTTCCTCCAAGCTGACTCACTGGTCACATCACATTCTTGCACAACTGTTCATGTGTTAGTGATGGTCACGCTCGGAGGATGAGTGAGTGTCCAGTCGGAAAACACGCAAGCTCTCAAATCACATTCTCTTTTCCACTTTACTCTGGTCAAACTGACCAGACATTGGTGGGACTGTGGGTCAGTTTGTCTATCTGTCCATCAGTTTGGCTGACCAAATAATTTGTGTGCCAATATTAACAATCAATATAACCTCAATGCTAATTAATATTTAATTTATTAGTACAGCACTGCTGCCACGATTTTGATTAGATTCACTTCACCATCTATCCATATAAAAATCTATCGATCTGTCTATTGATTTACCTATCCATCCATCCATCCATCAGTCCCTCTATCTATCCAAGCGTCTTCCCACCCATCCGTCTTTCTACTCGACCATCCATCCATCCGTTCCCCAAAGCATCAACCAACCCATCTATCCATCCATCTAACCAACCATCCATCCATGCATCTGTCTATCTATTTATTGAACTGTCCATCCATTTTTCTGTCTACTGATATCACAAAGTCTGCCACAATTTCGATGAGATTCAGTTCAAGAGCCAGCGATCAATATGAAACATTAGCATTCAAACAGTTACTTCCATACATTTAAAAAAAAACCCATTTAATAATTGTATCATTGAATCAATACAACGTTACTGATAAATGAGGAAGGAATACAGGAGATGGATTCGTAACTATGAGTGTTGTTGTTGTTGCATTAGTTTTCCAGACTCCAGTGTTATTAAAACCTTTACGTATAGTTTGATATTGACTGATAATACTGTGGCTGCAAATAATGTTTATTTTCATAATTGGTTAATCTGCCGATTTTTTTTTTTTTTTAACGATTGATTGATCGGTTATTAATCAAATAAAAAAGGGGGAGATTATTTCTTTCCAGCATTTTTTAAAAAACTAAACTGTTTCTATTTTTCTATATTTATTTTTTAGTCTCTAACATTGTAAAAAAAATATTTTCTGATTAATTGAAGAAATATTGAAGTTTTTTCCATTTGGACTACATTTTTGTGCAAGATGGTGTTCCACATGAGAGTTGCGTCACAATAATGTGTCGGAATAATCAGTGAAAATATCAAGTAAATGTCTGTATTGTGAGTAGAACGCTGGCTGTTGTTATTTATCAGCTAATAATGAGTTTTGTGTGTAATAAATGGGAAGATTTGACTGAACTGGACACTTTAGTGAATGTCTTTCGGGAGAGAGTCGTGTGCGCTAATGAACAGAAAATGTGTTTACATCGTGAAAAATCTCATTCATGTGTTTCTACACAATTACTTCAGTTTTAGTGACGGCAAGACAAAGACACGGCACTGGTTCTCGTCTCCTTCTTATTCTTCTTTTATGGCGGTCTGCGTCCAGCTTAATGCCGCTTTACTGCCACTGCGGCTTTGGTTAGCTTACTGACCCCACATTAGAGAGTAGCCACTTTCCGTATATGTATAATAACCTAGGCCCAACTAGTCAATTATTAAACTATCTTAATAATCTTTTTCAATCAATTAGTTGTTGCAGCCCTAGATAATACAGTTTTTTGTGTCTTTACTCACTGTGAATTAATCGCATTTTTGCAGATAATATAAACAGCAAAAAGAATGTGAAACTGTCATTATAAAGATTAATATAGAAAACAAAATTGTGATAATATTTTCGTTCGTTCTATGGTTTCGGCTAGCGCTGGTCAGCACCCCCTGGCTGTGAATACACGAGAGCAGCTGGAACCTGACAGAAACGTGGGAAGACTCGGACATCGGAACAGGAAAGCTCCAATTAGCTTGGCGACCCGCGCTACGACCTTTTCCACATCCGCTAATGACGGACGCTACAGTGCCTAGCACTGCAGACGAAGAAGTCAGACAGGCATAGAGCTGGGAGAGACTCGTGATGGCTCCGAGGGAGGGGGGCGGAGGAGAAGGGAGGAGGAGGTCGGGTTGAAGGAGGTGGGGAGCTTCTTCAGGAATACACACTTAAAACACACACAGAAACACACTCTTATAGACGTATGAAGGGAGCTTTGAGTCAAAGAGGAGGACGGAGCCATTTAGCCCCAAGCAAAGAAATATACACTTTTATACTTGTTTGCGTACTTCAGATCATGGTTGGGAGTAGGGCTGTGCGATATGGCAAAAAAATCATATTGCGGTACATTTTGAGCCCTAGGCGATAGACGGTATATATTGCGGTATATAATTAGATCTGTAAATTTTAAAGTAACAATTCTTTCCTTGTTTGTGTAAAACATTACTTTATTGAGTTTTCTTCAGTTCTACAGCCGTGTAAAAATATATTATTTAAATGTCAACTTTTTTTAGACCAAAAAACATAAAAAAAAAAAAATTGCACAAGGTGAAAGTGGCCCAATGTCCTTATCATTTAACTTTCATTCAAATGTTATATATAAATGTAAATATTTTACATTCATGTTTTTACTTCGTTTTTAGCTTTATTTATTTACTTTCTCAAATTTCTTACTTTTATTTACAGTGACTTGCTCAGTCTCCCGAGGGAGCCATGTGTTCATTTCAGCACATTATGCCTGTAGAACTAAGCATGTGGCAAATAAAGAATCTTTAATCATTTCTGCCATTAAATAAAAAGGACGTTTCTGGTCAAACCCGTCGATCGGACGTGGCGTGGCGAGCGGCAGACGGAGCGGTTCCCTTGTCGAAACATACAGGCCCAGGCCGGAAAAGTAATGGCGCATTCTTTGGCTTCTCTCATATTCAACAGCATATATTTTGCAGATTATGTTTTTCTGCTCAGTATCCGAGACCCTAAATCCAAACCATGTCCAGATTATGGACGTTGCACCGGTCTTATTAACGAGCTGCTCTTCCGTACACTCTCTTTCCATTTTCTGAAAACAAATGCCTCGTGGTCTGGTTTTCGTGCATTTGACGCGACTTGATTACGTCATTTTCACGGGCGAGGAGCGGAAATTTCAGCGGTATGCCGGTATGATCAAAATCTCCGTCGTTGGCCAAATTTATATCGCATACCTTTTATACCGTTTATACCGTCCACTCCTAGTTGGGAGGTGGATGATGAGACGCATGAAGGCCAGTGTTGGGGAAGCTACTTTTAAACAGGAGCTTTTCAAGTGAAAAAATACTTGTGATTACAAGTAGGATACTCTTATAGTAAATGCATTAAAATATGAGAATATATTATAGCAGTGTAATGCCAGATCGCAATAAATCACTTACGTTTTGGAGTTAGAGCAGATTTCGATTTTCAGCTTTATACATTTTGATAAATATGGCCAGAGATTCTTGCTTCCATGTTCACCATGGTGGATTCCATTTCCCGGCTCCACCTCACAACTGCCAAAGAGGGCGCTGTGATGCTACGGTCTATCACAGTGTTTTTCAATCCCTGTCCTCGCAGACCACTGCTCTGCACAGATTCGAGTTTCCCCACCCACAGCACAGCTGAAGCTACTGATTAGCTCATTAGCAACATGGATCAGCGTGTGGCGATGCAGGACACAGCGAATCTGTGCAGAGCGGTGGTACGCGAGGAGAAACGCTGCTTTATCAGATGCTGCTTTTGCCAATTCAACACCAAGCAGAAACATCTGGTAGTTGAAAATGTCTGTCTTTGTAAAGAGAAGCAAAACCCATTGTAACGAAGTCACATTTTGTCACCCTACAAAAGCTAGTGTTTAAAGAGTTGCTTCGCTACTGGTAAGCTGCTAAATAAAGTTTATTTATTCGTATGGTGTTAGACTCAATAATATTCTTAAGAATAAGTTTGGGAACCATTTCTTTAGAGGACTATCAGGTCATCAGCTCCACTTAAAAAAACCTGCTCACAATGACAAACCCACACACACACACACACACACACACACACACACTTACACACACCGCTAAATCCATAAAGTGATGAATCAGCTGATTGGTGCAATAATAATCTCAGAGAATGAAGAGCACAAAGCAGATCTTTTGTTGTGCTCTTGACACTACTAAAAGAAAGGAAGAAAGAAAGCCAAGCGACTACCTGACAATAACAATACAGAGCTTCTGCTTATCTGTGGAGCTGTAGTTTTTAATTGCCTCTTTTTTCTGATTGCTTCCCTCAGAGGAACAGACGGTTTCATGATTGCGATCTGCGTCTCTCGAATTTTATCCTCCGACTTTTATTTCTCTCTCGTTCTTCAGGTTCGCCTCAGAGATGCTAACGTCTGATTCGAGGGCTGCTAAAGTGTATCTCTCCTCTCATCTCTCCCGTGCTGTGTGGTCCGCGTAGCTTCGCTAGCCGTGTTTCTTCCCAGACTAACAAATCACAACGAATCGTTAGCTGTCTTGGTCTGGAAATGGAACTAACGTTAGCACTAAATTAGACTGATTTTAGAAGCCTTTTCCACCCAGTTTGAGGTCTGATTGTGTTTATGTTTTTTGGCCATCTAGTCGCTAATTCATTGCTAAAGATTATAACTGGAGATACGAGAGTTTGAGATAATTCAATGAAGGGCTGCAAATAACATATCTTTGATAATTAATCTGCCGATCATTTTTTCGATTAATCGTCTATTAATCTGAGTAAAAGGAAAAAAACTTTTTCATTTCCAGCATTTTTAGTAAACCAAACTGTCTTTTTCTAATTTTCTATATTTATTTTTTAGTCTCTAACATTATAAAATGGAAAAAATATATTTTCGTCACAGAGAAGCATCTTTTGAAGGATCTACTCTCAGTCCATCATTCCGTCTGTCTATCCATTCCAACACTGGCAAACCTGGTGGAGTACAAAGCTCAAGCCCAGCTCTGTGTTATATTTGTGCTATAATCGCGAACAAAAATTAGGGCAATGCAAACAAGAGCACGAGCAGCGTAACTGCAAAGAGAGAAGCAGAAGAAATAGATAGACAGTACCATATTATCAATATCCAAAGGACAAAGACTTTACATGACTGCGAAAATCATTCGTTTGCAGTTTTTATTTTTGAGGATATATTTTCCTTAATTGAGTGAAACTTATTGACACTTTTTTGACACTTAAAAAGTTTTGTGTGATCGTTTTGGCAGAAATCTCATTCCATGGAGAAGTTTTGGATCAGAAAGTCTGTTTGGTGAGAGAGAGTCATTTTTGGATTCGTGCTGAGTCTTTGTGTGTGTGTTGTTGGTGAAAGCAGGCACATGTTGAGGCATGTCCCTAATTCACAATCTGAGCAGTGGACTCAGAACCTTGAGTGGACGATGTGACCTTCAGTGAGAAGCGTCTTTTGATGGATCTGCTGTTATTTATGTCTGCGGAGAGAGAGAGAGAGAGAGCTGTCCATCTGAACATCGTCTATCTGTCATTTAATTCTATCTGTATAAGGAAAAAGAAATTTGAACCAGAGACACCAGCATATATTGAGAGAGTGTGTGTGCAAGGGAGAGAAAGAGGATCAGACCAAACCCAATCGAGATGGTTTGGGATGAGATGGACCGCAGAGTGAAGGCAAAAGGGCCAACAAGTGCTCAGCATCTGTGGGAACTCCTTCAAGACTGTTGGAAAACCATTTCAGGTGACTACCTCATGAAGCTCATCGAGAGAATGCCAAGAGTGTGCAAAGCAGTGATCAAAGCAAAGGCTGGTTATTTTCAAGAATCTAAGATATAAAACATGTTCTGGGTTATTTCACACTTTTTGTTTACTACAGAATTCCGTATGTGTTCATTCATAGTGCCTTCAGTGAGAATCTACAGTGTAAATAGTCATGATAATAAAGAATAAAACACTGAATGGGAAGATGTGTCCAAACTTTTGACTGGTAGTGTACATTCATTTAAAAATGTCTATTTTGTGGACGGAGTACAAAGTGCAGCCCCTGGTGAGCAGTGGTTTGGGACGGTACCTCGCTCATGAGTACCTCAGTAGTACCTTTACCGGTCTGGGATTTGAAACGACGACTTTAAGGTCACGTGGCCGACTCACTAACCAGTACACAAGCAACTGACGACTAAAAAGAAATCGAATAGGCAGCGCGGTGGTGCGGTGGTTAGTGCTGTCACCTCACAGCAAGAAGGTCCTGATTTCGATCCCCGGGTCTGGCGTGGTGTTTTTGGGTGTATTCGCACCTGCCTTGTTTAGTCCGTTTCCTCCCTCCTCCCTTGGTTCGGACCTTTTGGGCAGGTGCGAACACAAGCCCCCGAACTCAGCTGCGGATCAAACAAGCGTACCGAGACCCAGCTGAAGAGATGCCTGAAAGCTGCCTGACCTCGATCCAACCCAGTTGCAGAAAGTATATCTTTTTGGATTTATCGGGCTCCCGTTGTTGTCGCGCATTACAGGAAATAATTGTTTGGATAACTACACAACACGCACAGACGCGTATAGCCAGTGCTAGAAATGAGCCGAGGGTTAACGTGGCGCTCACCTTCACCACCATCTTGCAGCACGTCTTCGCCGTTACTAAATTACTAGCATCATATTGTAAAACTGACGTGGCATCAAACGCTCTTGACGCTCAAATATTTCCGCAAACTTATGTAACTATAGAAACCATATTGCTCTAAGGACAAGGAGAACAGCACGCAAAATCTCCACGATTGTGTACTTTCACTTTGGGCTTTACCCGACCCCACGCGTTTATGTCCAATCACTGAATGACCGTAGCACACATGAGGTTTTGTTTTCAAGTTCTGGTCCATTTGCAAGGCCTACAATGTTGAAAGCGAATCGCACCAAAGAATAAAAAATAAACATTTTATTTGGTCCGGACCACAGCAAGTGATCTAACAGACTTTCCTGGTGTGAATACAGCCTTTATGTCTGGAGTTTGTGTGCTCTCTCAGGCTGTATTCACACCAGAAAAGTCTGTTAGTTCACTTGCTTTAGACCAAATATTACAAGAGACAAATTAGTTATGCCAAGATCAGAGGATAAACAAAATGTACAAAATCCTATTTCAAAAAAGACAACTCAAAATGAAAGAAAAATAATGTTGAAAAAGAATCTCTTCTTTTGGCATTTTGATATACTTATTAAAAACTTAGTTAATACTTAGTTAAACTAGGACTTAGTCAATTCACTAGCTGAAATCTTGGCTTTTTTAAAGGAGCGTTAACCTCAGAGCCCCTAACCACAACAGTTAGCGATATACATCATTTGATAAACATTCTCATAAGCTTTTAATAAAATGTTAGATTTGCGGTGTAGCTTGTTCCATTAATAATAATGATCTATAGCAGGCCTGTCAAAATGTGTCTTTACACATAAACACAAAATATAAGCAGATCATATATTTCTCATTTTCTGGGACATTTTCTCTTTTGGGAGCTCTAAAACACCATCATCTGGGATTCGTGAAGTGCCTAAAATATCTGGGCTCTGACTTTGCTGCCATATTTATGACTTCCTACAGTCATCGTAATATTTTTTATGGATTTCTCAGTCCAGACACATTTTATTTGTCCCAATAACAATGTTTACTTTGCCAGTTCTCTCGTGGAGGATGCTGACTTCATACAGCGACATGAGCATGACTCCAACATTAGCATAAAAATACCACAGAGAGTAGCAAAAAGTGTGAGTAAACAGATAAATTAACCAAGAATCTGTGTAAATGAAAAACCAACGTACTTCCAGCTAACTCCAAGCTTGAGCTAAAGTAGAGAAACCCTAAGCTAAACTGAATATTTTGTTAAAAATAAATAAAGAGGTAAAATTAGCTGTTTGATTGTTTTAGATAAAACTGATGTTTTTTTTTAAACCTGCATTAAAGGGCAGCTAGGCATGCCACTTGATAACTAGGTAAAGCTAACATCCATTAGCTGCTGCTAATTTACATGTTTAAATGTTTTCAAAAGAAAACCTATTAGGAATTAGCAATTAGCTTTTGCAAATGAGTTTTAGTTAGCAACTAACAAGTGAAATTTGGTTCTGTTTTATATGTATTCTATTAAAAACTAAAATAAACTGATAAACAATAATCTACATACAGTATATAATAGTTTTTTTTTAGAAAAAACTATCTAAAGTTTTTAGTATTTAGTGCTAAACTCAGTCTCTAAGTCACTAGCTGATGCTAATTTCCACTAGCTAGCTACTAACATGCCAGTTTCATGTCAATAATCTTCAGGAATCCTGGAGAAAGAGAAGCTAGCTTTCATTCTAGAGATTTGTTTTAGTGCCAGACTGGGAAAGCAACGGAGAGAAAGAAGATAATCGTGCGTCAGAGCCGTGAAATGCCTGCTGAAAATCTGCCATGGTTCGTGCAAACGTGTCGGAGTGAGTCAGCGCGAGGTGAAATAAGATAAAATATGAGAGATTTGTCTAAAACAGAAACCGCCGTCTGCTCCGGGGGTCAAGCGCCTTCAGAACAAACGATAAAACCTTAATGTGGATCATTACAATTATTTATGGAGTGTTAGTAAAATACGGTTTCTGGGTCGTGTTCGGGAGCATCAGGGGGGATTTCTTTTGTCTTTGTGAAGGCCGGCGGTCCAGAAACTGACATTTTGGGAACAACTGTCATGGTCCCCTTGAGGAATAAAGCTTTTATTAAGTGAAATTTTAAATAATAACCATTGTTTTATTTTAAGATCTTAGGTGAGTGCTTAATAATAGAAACGGCAGCGGAGAAAGCCTGCATCGAGAGCAAATATGACTGTGTGTGCATGTGTAAGTGTGTGTGTGTGCATATGTGTGTAAAATGCAGTGTGTATGCGAGTCGACAGCTCTGGAATCCTCTCCACAGCCCTTTTACAGCGTTTCAGTGTAGTTTGTCAGGCCTTTTTAACCCAGCCATCACTCACCAGCAACTCTCTCTTCACCCCTCCATTTTTCGATTTTGTATAAGTGTGTGTGGGTGTGTGTGTTTGTAGTGGTGGTGGTGGTGTGTGTGTGTTGCACCCATTTCATGTGGGGTATTATAGGTAGGATTAGCAGTGTGTGTGTAGCATCACACAGACTCATGCTGGTAAAATAACCTCCTCGCTCCTGGGATTAAATTTAGCTCAGTCACGACACACAAGCACACACACACACACACACACTCATGCTGACTTGCTGGCCTCTACACACTTCAGAGCTGTAGGAGAGTGTGCTGGATGCTGGGGCGTTTGGAGTTTGAATAGAACAAAGGTGAAAAGCAACAGCTCTAGATTCATTCACGGTTATTTAAGTGCATTATTAATTACACACTTAATAAACTGTCCATTAAACACTTAGTGCCCACTTGAGCTCAATAAACTCAATTAAAGTCTCACTCTCGAACTTGAATTATTTCCAGGTTCCCTATAGTTACAAAAACACATAAATAAGTACACATATATGACTTTATGCATTTTACTTTAAATGTATTTAACTTTATATGACCCTACTGTATTACAAAAAAAACTAAACTTTGATGGATACTTAGGTTTAAGAAAAATAGATATAAAGTAAGGGTTAGTAGGTCAATTGAAAAATATAAAATTTGTGTGTATATAAATTCTTGCAAGAATTTATTCTTTTTTTGGGGGAGAAGTACAAAAAAACACAAATTAATACTATATATACAGTACCAGTCAAAAGTTTGGACACACCTTCCCATTCAATGTTTTTTCTTTATTTTCATTACTATTTACATTGTAGATTCTCACTGAAGGCATCAAAACTATGAATGAACTGTGTAAGGGCTATTTGACCCAGAAGGAGAGTGATGGAGTGCTGCGCCAGATGGCCTGGCCTCCACGGTCCCCTGACCAAACCCAATCGAGATGGTTTGGGATGAGATGGACCGCAGAGTGAAGGCAAAAGGGCCAACAAGTGCTCAGCATCTGTGGGAACTCCTTCAAGACTGTTGGAAAACCATTTCAGGTGACTACCTCATGAAGCTCATCGAGAGAATGCCAAGAGTGTGCAAAGCAGTGATCAAAGCAAAGGCTGGTTATTTTCAAGAATCTAAGATATTAAACATGTTCTGGGTTATTTCACACTTTTTGTTTACTACAGAATTCCATATGTGTTCATTCATAGTGCCTTCAGTGAGAATCTACAATGGAAATAGTCATGATAATAAAGAATAAAACATTGAATGGGAAGGTGTGTCCAAACTTTTGCCTGGTAGTGTATGTATAAAACTTTTTTTTTTTAATAGGCACTTACCCTATCCATAAGAAAAAGAAAACATGAAGCACACAGTTTTTAAAAAGTTGTATTTGTGTGTCTTTTAAGTCATACAAGACAGCTGCAATCTCGTTATGGGCTAAAATACAAAAACAAACACAAAAATACATTAAGTAGATACGTAAATAACGTTTAAAATGTCTTTAAGGTATTTCTTAAATCCTGAGGATAATAAGTTTTTTGTGTTTTTTTTGATCACTTTTTGGTCTTCTCATTCTTTTATAAAATCTAGCATCTGCACTTCTTTATGTATTTTTTTTCTCATCCCATTACTCTGAACTTCAATTAAAATTAATAAAACATCATGATTTTAAATATCAAAAGGCCCCTAAGCTTTAGTTGCAATGAGACACCAGAGCCAGAAAAATAAACATTTAACCATGGTGGCTTTTTAAAGAACATGAGTTTTACTTTCAGCTGTAATAAATCAGGATGCTGGGGTGTGCTGAACGCGTGTTGAATACAGGAACAACATTTCCATGCAAACAAATGACGTTGGGGCATTTCAGCCAATGTCAGTAGGAGGTCAAATGCGGCTTAGAAAGGAGACTTCATCACTCCGTCACGTAACGACAGCTGGAATAAACACCCACAGCACCTGGAGCATACCAGCGTAGTGAGACGAACGCACACACACGTAGCTGTTTTATCCATTTTTGAGCATAAAATGAGAAATCTGAAAACAATTTAACAATTATTTTGTTATTTCATTTATCTTAAGAACGAAAACTAAAGATGATTTTGGATAGTGGTTGTTGGTTGTAATTTAAAAATTCAACGAACAAACATTACACAGATTGAAGATGTCCCGTGTGAGTGTATACACAAATAGCTAGGCGGTGAAGTTGAGCGTGTTTGTGTGTGAGTGGAATCGATTCAGACACAGAGGAACAAACATGTCTTCATTAGACGTGTGTCTGGCACATCAGCAGATGACTGGCACTAATCAGCAGTGGGAGAAGGAGAGGAGGATGAGGGATGAGTGTGCGATGGGAGGAAGAACGAGGGACCGGCCTGTAAGAGCAACGATGGAGAACAAAAACCACACACACATCCAACACGTAAACAATATAAACCGTCAGATAAAACACAGCCTGTTAGTCTAAAGAGACAGTCAGAGAAAGAGAGAGAAAAAAATAGATAGAGAGAGAGAGAGAGAGAGAGAGAGAGTATAAATTGCTCAGACAATCCTAAATAATCTGTCCTTTCCTCAGCCTTCCATTATTACTTCTTATTTTGTGACAGCTGGACAAAAGTACTTATTGCAGCACAGTGTGCGCTTGGTAGCTGCAAGATGGAGTCAGAGGATAGAGTCAAAGATGGAAGCAAGAATCTGTGACAGTATTTAGCATATTTTTAAATTCTGAAAGGCGAAATGGACCGAATTTGAAACATTTGACTATAACGTATGCAACCCGAAAATCAAAACACTCTCGACCCCCAAAATGTGATTGTAACTAATTTTACTTCAATTTTCATATTACTTTTAACTTCATGTTTTACATGTTTTAATTAATTTGTTGTAAGAGTACTCCATAGCACAAATATTAAGCATTACTGGATGAAACAGCTGGAATGTAGTTATCTGCGAATTTTCTGTATTTTGTCATTTAGCAAACGTATTGGAACTGTAGGTTGGTTGTAGTTTTTAACCCAAAGTAGCCTGTAGCTTGAGAAGTAGCTTCCCCAAACTGACCCCTCAATAAATCCCTCCATAAAAGACACAAATGATTTTTGAGATGTTCATGTAGCTGTACACAATTACCTACACAATAAACTTCTGCTTCTACTTTTCCTCCTCTAATAAGCAGCAGGTCAACGTGTGTGTGTGTGTGTTCCCTGGACAGGGTTTAGTGTTTGGACATTAAGTCAACATGCAGTCATCGTCTGGAACGACCCAACACAAATCCGCTCCAAATCCAAACTTTAACGAACGTCTTTCCAACTCAGCTGCTGACATTGGTGTTGGTTGGAGCTGGAAATAAGCAAATTACCAAATGCAGTCGTTAATAAGAAATAGAAACTTCAAAAGTTCCCTCTCTTTCTTTATCTGTGAAATTTTTAGGACAAACACAATTTCTGTATTTTCCAAAATCTATACTATTATTCTCCTTTTCTCTGTCACTCCATCTCTCTCTCTCCTGCCACTTTGTCCATGCCCTGACCACCGTAGAAAGCTGAATTTAACTGCATCCCAAGCACCTGTGTGTGTGTGTGTGTGTTATGGGGTCACGCCAGAGAGTGCCACATGTAAAATCCCACAATGGGTCTCGTTAGAGCCGGACGGTAACATTCTGACACCTCTGCCTAATATCCAGAGATGCTGAGACCCACAAGAGACATGATGAAATAGGAATAAACACTTCAATTATTCCTTTGGCACTGCTAATATTTTAAGCATGACATTCTCAACTGTGTAAAAAACGCCATTCATTCATTATCCGAACCGCTGAATCCCAACCGGAGTCGCGGTGGCGGGGGGACCAAAGCCTATCCTGCGAAATTACGGGCGCAAGGCGGGGAACAACCCCTGGGCAGGCGCCAACACACCACACAAAACACACTCACACAATTCACACTCTCATTCACACCTTACGGGGCCAATTTAGAGTCACCAATTAACCTATATTGTATGCTTTTGGACTGTGGGAGGAAACCGGAGCATCCAGAGGAAACCGGAGAGTCAAAGACAAAACACGGGGAGAGCATGCAAACTCCACACTGGAAGGCCCTACAGCCGACCCGGGAATCGAACCCAGGGCCTTCATGCTGTGAGGTCAATTTTCTAATTATCGAGGCATGAAAAAGACATCAATCCCAAGCCAGATGCTAAAGGAGCTAACAATGAATGAAAGCTAATGGGTGCATGTTAGCATCGCTGCTTGGTGAATGTAAACTTTGACTGATTTTTTCAAACGATTGACAAGAATTCCTGACAGACCATATGTAAAATCTGACGAACCAACAAACTAATTTTAGATAAAATCCTGAAGATTAATCTTGATGCACATGAACCCAATGAGCGTTAGCAACTAACACAGTGTACATTAGCAACTAACATAGAATACATTAGCAGCTTACATTATCAATTTACCTAGTGTACATTAGCAACTAACATTAGCAACTAACAGTGTACATTAGTGACTTACATTAGCAACTAACATAGCGTACATTAGCTACTTACATTAGCAACTAACATAGTGTACATTAGTGACTTACATTAGCAACTAACATAGTGTACATTAGCGACTTACATTAGCAACTAACATAGTGTACATTATTGACTTACATTAGCAAATAACATAGTGTACATTAACAACCAACATGTACATTAGCAACTAACATAGTGTACATTAGCGACTTACATTAGCAACTAACATAGTGTACATTAGCAACTTACATTAGCAACTAACATAGTGTACATTAACAACCAACATGTACATTAGCAACTAACATAGTGTACATTAGCGACTTACATTAGCAACTAACACAGTGTACATTAGCAACTAACATAGTGTTCATTAGCGACTTACATTAGCAACTAACATAGTGTTCATTAGCAACTTACACTAGCAACTAACATAGTGTTCATTAGCGACTTACACTAGCAACTAACATAGTGTACATTAGCGACTTACATTAGCAACTAACATAGTGTTGCTAACATACTTAGCAATACGCTAACAACTATGCTTTTGGGAAAAGCACCCTTGACCTTTAGACCCCTAGATTAACAAGTTTGCATGATGCTAATTCAGAGGCAGTAATCTTCCATTACCACTCAGTAAGTCTCCACTGCACATCGTTTGGATGCCGAATGTGGGCTGACTGCCTACAAAATTGGCAGGAAATTTGCATAAATTAGACATTTATTCCTTAAGCATTCTTTAATACACTACACACTACCAGGAAGGAGACAACAGCAGTGTGTAGGCGTTTCCATGAATTCAGACGACGAGTTTATAAATCTTCTGAGCCGTTTCAGATTTTAATCTCCTGTGATGGTTAGAGGAGGATGGAAACCTTAAATGAATAATAAATTGATGAGAATTCTTGACGGATCATAGGCCTGTACATTCTTTCAAAATGTGTCCGAACCAAATACAAACAGACATCAGATTAGAAGACAAACATCTCTTAGTCAAAATTCACCACCAGCAAACGTGACGTGGTTTGTCAAATCACAAGTAATTCAGTGATAGTCATGAAAAACCCGAACTCTGTAAATCACATCAGTTTGACCAGAAACGAGCTGAAAATCGAACCCATCAAAGCCACTTCTACGAAAATGATAAATGTCTGATCTATAGCCCAAACTGAGCCATGAGACTTAGACTCACGTCCTTCTGGATCTGTTCCATTCAAACACACCCCTCTTATCACGCTGTGCTAAGTCAGGCCTAACTCATGAGCTTCCGATGTAAACCGCATTTCAGAGACCATTTCCTCAGCCCTGTGTGATGCGGGTTAATGAAGCATGAAGGAGCTGATCAGGGTGTGGCAAACTGGGATAAACTGGGGCTTACAATCACATCCCACACCCAATTTAGTGTGTGTGTGAGAGAGAGAGAGAGAGAGAGAGAGAGAGAGAGAAAGACAGAGGGGAAAAAGAGAGACAAAGAGAAAGAAAGTCAAACCCGACAAAGAAGAAAATCAAGAAGAAAAGAAGAAAATCAAACCTGACAAAGGTGGTTAGGATTAGGGATGCACTTATCCAACTTTTTCAGTTCCGATGACGATACCTGAGCTTTGGGTGTCGGCCGATCCCGAGTACCGAGCCGATACCAGGTTGTTGTTTTTTTACCTTAACAGGCCTAAGAGAATTTGGGACGTTTTTCTAAACCTGTGTTTTGAGGTTTATTATAGTGTTTATTATTAACTTAGCCATACATGCCTTATGTTGTTGTGTTTAGCACGGTGTCTGTTTTATTAGATTTGTTAAATTAGATTTTTATTATGTAGAGATATTTTATGGCTTAGTACTATGAAGAAAAATAAGGTTAGTGCCAGACGGAAACATTTCTTTATCCATTTGGAATCCATCTGGATATAGAATACATTTATTTGATAACAATTAATGCATCTTTCTATATTTATTTTTTACTCTATAACACTATATAATTGTTTAGATATGATTAATTGACTCATTTTGGCCTACACCTCATTTTTGACATGATGGCGTTCCACATGAGAGTCGTTAGGCATGACAGCGTTCCACACAATAACGCGACGAACTTGCGCCTGTAATAAAGGGGAATGTTTGACAACTGGAACGCTTTAGTTAATGTTGGACTTCTCTGTGAGAGATGTTTTCAGAAAATATATGAATGGGAGTCAACAGAGAGATCAAATTTATTTTCTGGTCCCGTCATGAATTTTACAAATGTTGCTGCTCGCATTTTAACTCTCATGGATCTGTCTTTATCTCAAATGTGCCTTTGCGTTTCGATTGACGGAAATCCGTCACAGCTAGAGTCCAATGGGCAGAAACCTGACGTAGCGATCGGGAACTTTTAACCTGAGAATGTGTGCATAATGACCACGTTTTAAATTATAGTTTAATCTCGGGAGTACCGAACTATCACGGCTCACCTGGGTGTATCGAACCGTACAGGGCGTACCGAACGTTTTGGTACAACAGCGAAAGCCGTTGCATCTCTAGTGTAAACGTGGTCTCCATAATGGCCATGTTCTTAAAAAAGTGTGTGTGTGTGTGTAGAGGTGTTGAAGTTGAAATATGTGTGTACGTAACAAAGACACAGAAAAGAAAGACATGATTGAGGATGACAAATGTGGTTGTAACTAAGAAACAAGAAGGGAAAACAAAAGAAGCAAATGTGTACCGAGAGAGAGGGAGAGGGAGAGGGAGAGGGAGAGAAAAAGAATAAAGAAGTGAAGCAGAGGGACGACGAGCCTGTCACTGTAAATCTGACATAATGAGCTAGATTTGTATTCATTAAAAAAAGAAAAGTATATTTCTTATCTGTTATGATGGCTTCAGTTCCACACACAATACATGTACATGCACTTACTCCAGTCTGCTTACTCTCTCTCTCTCTCTCTCTCTCACACACACACACACACATCCTTGTACTTATATAGTAGTGAGGACCTCCATTGACTTCTATATTACTGTATCTAAATAATACTACACCTAACCCTAAACATAACCCTAACCACAACCTCAGTAACCAAAAGTTAATCTTTCTACACTTTTAGTTTTGCAAATAAACTTGTATTTTTTGTGTAAAAGCAGTTTAAAGAAGTGAGGACCACTAAACAAGTCCTCACTTCCCAAAAATGTCCTCACTCTGCTGGTTAAAAACTCATTTTGGTTCTCACTAAGTACAAGAACACACACACACACCAGATGTGCATGCAAAGCAGAAGCAGTGAAGCCCTTGCAAACAAAGGCAGGCTCAATTTAGTCATCTGAAATATTAATGATGCCATCTTAGAGTCAGGAACGGAGGAGGAGGAGGAGGACGAGAGACAGACCATGAAAGATGCAGACACAGACACACAGACGTATCATCTCTCATCACATATGATGCAGGAGGACACATGTAAAACACACACACACACACTTTAGCGTGACACACAGACACAGTTGGAGTCTGAAGCTCATATGTATAATTTTAGCCTTCAGCTATTTTCTGGAGCTAAATCCAACGTCTATCTTCTTCGCATCTGAAGCTTAAATCCTTTCCCTACAGTCATAAAGGAAAGAGAAATCAGTCATCATCTTCTCTATCTCTCTCTTTTTTTCTCTCACCAAATATTCATTCATTCATTCATTCATTATCTGAACCGCTTAATCCCTATTGGAGATTTCGGCACTCTATGTGCCTTACTTTGTCTTTTTGTACTGTGGAAGCTGGAGCCACGTCGTCTCACCTCTCCGCATGATTCAGTTTGCTGAGTAGAGGAAACAGACCTCAGCAAATGAGGGTACTGTGGACTTGCAGGTTAGACTGAGATCATTTGCTCCATATGACAATAAGATAATAGATAATTTACTCCAAAAATGTCTGAAAAATTTGAAATAAGCATGGTAAATTTATAAAGCAACATTAACTTGTATATTTTACACAGACACACAGCCACACATTGCAAAAACAATGAATCAGAAATAAAGTGACATAGTCTCTTATTTTTTCATGAACTGTATTTACATCAGGAAAAAAAATATTCCAGCTTTATTATGAAAATATTTACAGTACAAGCCTCGTTGGCGAACTTAAGGGCAAAAAACTAAAAAAAAACTCAAAACAAAATATTTCTTTGTTAATCATAATCGGCGTAAAATGTCCAATTAATCGTGATATTGATGGTGAGGCGACATCGCCCAGCCCTGATCTGAATCGCACCATCTAGACCTCATTGATAATAGAACACTCACTTTCCCAAGAATGATCTTCTGACTATATTTTATTTTCTTGCTACAAATTCGAATTCGAACTACTCTATAAATAACGTCTCATTTTTATTTTCATTTTTAGACCTTAACCTGTCAAACTGAGCAAAGCTGGTCGTGATCATTTTCTCTAAAATGTACAAGTTTTCTTAGAAGGGAAAAGTAATTCTTGGGGTTTGGTTAAATCTCTCTCTCTCTCTCTCTAAATCCTTCTCTATCCCTCCTCTCACCATCTCCCAACACAGACCAACATAGCCGAGTGAACTCTTACACCAAATACCCCAGCAGAATGTTAATGAAAGTGAGACAGGGAGTGAAAGAGAGAGAAAGTAAGAAAAGTGGTAGAGGAAAAACGAGAGAGAATCTGACGTTACGCCTCTCGAAGTCATGCCATCTCGGCTTAAAGCTAAACCGATATTAGTCCTTATAAAGCACAGTATTTAAAAAGATCTTGAGAAAGATATCCCCAATCTCTCTCTCTCTCTCTCTCTCTCTTTTACATTCTGTTATCCATTTATATATTCATCTATCTATATATCCACACATCCATTCACCATCCAACCATTTATTCATGCATCCAGGTGTCTATCAGTCTGTCCATCAATCCATCAATCCATCTTTACCCCACGCATCAATTCAAAGAACTATCTATTTGTCTATCTATCTATCTATCTATCTATCCGTCCGTCCGTCCGTCCGTCCATCAATCCATCAATCCATCAATCCATCAATCCATCCAAATATCTACCAGTCTATCTTTTCATCTAGCTAACCATCCATCCATATAAAAATCCATCGATCTATCTATTGCTTTACTATCCATCCATCCCTCTGTCTATCCAAGCACCCTCCCACCCATCCATCCATTCCCCCAAGTATCTACCAACCCATCTATCCATCCATCTAACCAACCATCCATCCATGCACCTGTCTATCTGTTTATTTAACTGATCCTCCATTATCTGATCAACCAGATATCCATCTATCTATCGAACGATCGCTCGATCTATGTGCCTGTTTGTGCATACATCCATTCATCTTTCCATCCATCCATCCATTTATTCATCCATCAAAGAATCGACCAGTTATCTTTCCATTCCTTTAACCATCCATCCATCTTTCCATCACACATAATCTATCTATCTATCTATCTATCTATCTATCTATCTATCTATCTATCTATCTATCTATCTATCTAT
>JAVGVS010000254.1:403008-413274 GCA_032718565.1 Distichodus sexfasciatus | reverse complement strand
CACTGCAAAAAATGAAATCTTAACAAGCCAGAAAATCTTGAAAAGAAAAAATAGATCTTGTTTTTTTTTTATTTTAAGAATAACTGACTTGACTGGACTTGTATGTGGAAGATAAATAATCTAATTTTAAGAAACTAGAATTTCTTAACATGAAATAAGAAATTTAATTGAGAGAACTGAAAGGTTCTCATGCTCTCCACTATGAGTTAAGAAATTCATGACAACTTTGCTTATTTTAAGAATACAATGTATTATTAAAGCTAAAAACATGGAAAAATTGGAAGATTTTTTTTTCTTGTTTTAGGAGACCTTTACAAGAGAAATTTTCTCACTATATTGGCAGATAATTTTGCTTGCTTCTGGTACCTTTTGTCTTATTGTCCTTTTCTTTTTCTTATTTTCTGACACTGATTTTTTGCAGTACACACACACACACATTTTCACTCAAGTTTATCAAAGCCATTTCCTTCCTTTCAGAAGACAGTCAGGTCCTCACAAGAATCCAATACACAGGTTTTTGCAAAAACACCCTCACAATGTTGCAGTTGAAAAAAATAAGTTTTCCTATCTTTTAGAGGTCACTCAGCTCCGTTTACAAACAAACAATACTCACATGAAGACTTTGGTCTTTACAACAACAAACATACACACACAAAGACTTCAAAGACTTTTGTGCCTCAAAGAGCCACAAAAATGTCAGGTTTTCCCGTATTTTAGAGGTCAGTCATTTCCTTTTATAAGCAAACAATACGCACAACGATTTAGACTCTTACGTAAATGTTCTCACAAAGCTACAAAAATGTACTGTAAGTTTTTTCCTAAGCTTTTTTACTGGTCAGTCTGCTCTGTTTACAACCAAACAATACACACACGAAAACTTCAGTCTTTAGATACAGTACAAAAATGTCCTCACCGAGCTACAAAATGTCAGGTTTTCCAATCTTTTAGAGGTCAGTCAGCTCGTTTTATAACCAAACAATACACACACAAAAATGTTGGTCCTTTAGTCTGCTCTTTTGTATCTAAAAATGTTCTTACAGAATCTGCTAAATCAGGTTTTCAGGGACAATCAGGTCCTCACAACAAACGTTTAGTACACAAACAGCTCTTCACTTAGAAAAATGCTCTGATAGAGCCACAAAAAGGTAAATTTTAGGTTTTCAAACTACTTCAATGCACACTCCGGTCCTCACAAATAACTAAAACCCGCTGCCAAACACACGCACACACACACAGCAGTCGATACAGAGCCAGCGGAAGTTTCCTCTACGGTCAACTGCCTGACTTTTTTCCGCTAATTGTTTGTCGCCTGACATTTGGCAAAATGTGTAACTGAGCCAGATGGCTTCTAAGCGAGGCTAAAAACTTGGGGCGACCGAGTTTTCTTGGCACGACGTGTTCAGGCGGCGCCGCGTGATTCGAACGCGCACCAAACCTTTAAGGAATAACCTCACCAGCTGCTTGAAGACGCTCCGAGCTTCCACCTCTCCAATTTTTACAAATTAAAATTCTTATACGTATACTGCTGAGGACTTTCACCACGAGTGACTCACATTTTCACCCACTTTTCCGCAGACATTCGCTGGATCAACTTTCTGCTCTTGGCTTAGAAACCGCTTGGAAAATATTTGATGGTTTGCGTAATGGACCGTGATTGGAGCTGGCCTAATGGTTTCCATTAAGTGCTTTATGTCAAACTGCATTACAGAAGGATCATTAAGATACGATGGTTTTAAGCTTTAAGCAACTTTCCAGCAGGTCTGTTTGGATTAAAATATAATTATTAATCGGTTACTGGTTTTGTGAAATGTCAGCAACTTATACTTCAGTTACTTTTATGAATCAACAGGGAAAAAAAAACATGAAGAATAACCTTTAGTGGTTTCTTTAAAAGACATTGTCAGCAATTGTTAAAGGGCCGAACAATATGATTTCAAATCAATATCACGATTATTTTACTTTTTAAAGGACACAGTTGATAAACTCACACACTGAGGAAAATATTACTAAATAAACTAATATGAGCAAGATAAAATAGCTTTTAGCATTTGCAGGTTTGAACACAATGAACAGCACTTTTCCTCACTGACTGTATCTTCACAAATGTGACCCTCCACGGCAAAACCAGTCACTTGTCGCAACGGAGGTTTCCGAGAAAAACGAGCGTTTATGTTGCGTGGGGTAAAATTTAGGATTTTTTGTTTTGAGTGTTTTGAAACAGTGGAAGGTCTATACTGTACTGTTATGAATAAATTTTGCTGAAAAACTTACCCTTTCCATCCTAAAAACGTGACTTTCTTGAGGTGAGGAATTCAATTCCAGCAGAATGTTAAAAGTTTGTGTTTTGACCGCTCTACTTCAATATTTACGGTAAATCCACTGGTTGACTAGCGTGAAGATATTTCTCCGGAATCCATCTCCGTCTCCCGAGTTCAGTTAACCTAACGCAGGTAGGCTATCCGTGTGGCTGTGAAGCTTGATTTATGCCCTTTCATGAAAACTTAATTTTGAAAATTTGAGAGAAGCGACTGGTTTTGCCGTGGAGGGTCAAAAATTATAGAAAGTTTTACACAGACTCTAGTTCTCCACTGCTGTTACAATATCTGTACATACTATATCCGACTTGAATATTAGCTCAGACTTTAGAAGAGATACTGTTTTATTTCATAGACTGTATAGGATTTTTCATATTGAAACTGTTTCTGACCTCATGCACATTCAGTGTAAAAGACAACTCCAAGACCGTAATTGTAGGCTGAATACCACATCCTTATTGTCTCTCTTTCTACTTCTAGTTTAAAGTGTATATTTTATATTCTGTTTATATATTGTTTATTCTATGTGCCTCATTTGTCCTATGTTTTTTGTTCTTTGCACTGTTAAAACTGGAACCATGTCGTCTCGTCTCTCTGTGTACTTGTACAGTATATAGCAGAGATGACAAAGTTTACTTTGACTTTGATTCAACGTCTGTTTTCATGTAATTATTGGTTAAACGCTCAGCCCTAATTAATGTTGAAATGCAAATTATAAAAGAATGGTTGCATCAAAAATGACATTCTTTTGTCAGAATTTAATGTGAACATAATTGGTCATTAGTTAATGAGATATTTTTAATTCCTCTCACCGTCCCTGATCAAAACTGTCCTCACATCAGGAAAAACCTCGTCTTTTAATTGGTCCGTTCCATATTTCTTAGACAATTTAATTCCTTCTTCTATAATTTCTCCGACTTCCGCAGACACATTTCTTTTGATTCGTTCTGTCTTTCATTTGCACTTGGACTATATCTGCCCGCGCTAATGACTTCGAGGGACGGAAAATTCTTTTCCTCTCTTAGAAAAGTGAAGGTTTTGACAGGCAGCGATGATTCCTTTTTTGGAGCACATATTGTTGAAGGTAATTTGGGTGGTCAAAAAAATTTTTTTTGCTCAAAGCGTTTGTCAAACTCGGAGTCCGGATTAAGCTGACGTCTTCGTCTGGTTACGCGCCCGAAAGTTGCAGACAGAAAATTATTATGTTTTAACTCTTGACTCACAGCCTCACAAAATAGTAGTCATGCTCTGGGGAAGGGTGTGTTCAAAAAATCAATTTTTCTTGGCCAAATCTTCTAAAAACATTTCATTCCAACCCTGGATTTAAAGCAGCCTGAAGCCCTCCGACACATTTTTGGAGACGTTAACTTATGTAAGGGTTTGAGGAAACAGTAAAACAATAGCGGTGGACTTTGTTTAAACAATTTGCGGTGAAATTGAGAAATCTTTGACACTTTTTTGGCTTTGCTTATCTTTGGAGGTTTGGAAAGTCGACAGTGGACCGAGGGAATGTGATACAAATTTTGATTTACTTTGGTACGACGCACTTTGGGAAACAAGTACGAGCGTTACGGTTTTGGGAAATGTTCAGCGTTAACTTGTGTTAGTATCTTACAATAAACGATTTTGAGGTCAGAACTTTGCTGCAAATTGACGGTTTCATTTCCTCCATTTCCAAAAATTTACTCTAGTGAATATTTATCAGCTCCTTCTCTCACAGTGTTTTACAGAGTGGTCCAACAAAAACAATCTGTACTGTCTGCCAAACGATACAATCTAATAAAATGAACAAAATCCAAAATCTAGTGGAGATATTATGGCATGGAGATACGTTAGTGTGTGTGTGTCAGTGAGAGGGTGTGTGTCAGGTTGTTTTCTGTGCTTCGTATGAGGATGCGTTTGTTCCTTAATCGGGGTGGGAATTGATCAAATTTTATCAATCTCTTCTGCCTATCGATCCAATTCCTGATCAATTCTCTTATCGATTCCTGAGTAGTTTTTCGAGTGCGTGTAGAAGTAGTTCTACACAGTTTTCCACACCAAAAGCTACCGTTATACTTTTCCCAAAATGATGTCTGCACAAGACTGTGAACCTGAGCACATTCATATACATATTCAGTTTTGTTATTGTGCAGAGAGATTTTATGGCTTAATACTGTGAAGAACAGTAAGGTTAGTGCAGGTGGAAACACTTATTTATCCATTTGGAATCCATCTGGATGTACACTAGCAGTCAAAAGTTTGGACACACCTTCCCATTCAATGTTTTATTCTTTATTATCATGACTATTTACTAGGGCTGGGTATCGTTGCTGATTTCCTGAAACAATTCGATTCCGATTCACAAGGTCATGATTCACGATTCAATTCTCGATTCGATATCAATTTATTTAGAGATTTCTTTCCGTCAATACTAGTTTTGCTTGGTTATAAAATAACTTGTTTTAAAACCGAAGTGTTGCCAAACATCGGCCTTTAGGCCAGACGGTGATTCGAGCGGAGCGGCTTCAGCCACGGCTCTATTTGGTTTCGGTTTCGCCGGTCTCACGTTTTTATAGCTCTCCTTGCGCGGTCGCGAGAAGTAGTGCATAGCCGCAGGAAAAGATCGATCCGCGAATTTTTGAATCGATATCGTATTTTTTGAACGAGAATCGATATTGATCGGTGAATCGATTTTTTGAACCCAGCCCTACTATTCACATTGTAGATTCTCACTGAAGGCACTATGAATGAACACATATGGAATTATGTAGTAAACAAAAAGTGTGAAGTAACCCAGAACTCTTGACACTCTTGGCATTCTCTCGATGAGCTTCATGAGGTAGTCACCTGAAATGGTTTTCCAACAGTCTTGAAGGAGTTCCCACAGATGCTGAGCACTTGTTGGCCCTTTTGCCTTCACTCTGCGGTCCATCTCATCCCAAACCATCTCGATTAGGTTTGGTCAGGTGACCGTGGAGGCCAGGCCATGTGGCGCAGCACTCCATCACTCTCCTTCTGGGTCAAATAGCCCTTACACAGTTCATTCATAGTTTTGTTGCCTTTAGTGAGAATCTACAATGTAAATAGTAATGAAAATAAAGAAAAAACATTGAATGGGAAGGTGTGTCCAAACTTTTGACTGGTAGTGTAGAATAAAATTATTTTATAACAAATAAATGCATTCCAACGTTATAGAAAGAAAAAAACATATTTTCTGATTAATGGAAATGAAGAAATACTGAAGTTTTGAGCATTTGGACTCATTTTGGACCGACAACTCATTTTTGACACATTTCTGGGAGAGTCGTGTTAGTGGAAGGACCTCACAAAGGAAGCAAGAGAATTGTGTGTTTGGTAACATTTGGGATCTCAATTTTCATATTGTGGTTAAACTCCAGCATTAGGGTATTATTAAATCAATTTAAACTGGGGTCATACGCTTTGAAGGCCAAGTACGGCATCAGACAGCTCTTGTAACTTGGAGAAGACAATTGAAGTAAAATTGAGGAAGTAAATTTTCGGGCTTAAGAAAAGACAAGAGAAAGAAAAGAGGAAAGAAAGAAACGGGGAAAGTTGAAAAGCAGATTTGGAGTGAAAGGCCTTTCAGAGAGACAGTAAAAGAGGTTAAAGATGGATAGAGTAAAGGAAGCGGAATGTGTGTGTGTGTGTGTGTAGAGGTTGGGTTGATCTTTGTTGTCCGTCAGGTTGCTAGCAAGTGCCGAAGTGACGAGCGTTTTTTGGGCTCTTTCTTCCCGTCCGTGAAAAGCTTCCTTTCAACGCGCCTGTGAAAGGGGGATTAGAGAGAGGTGAAGGAGAAGAAAGCATCCCACATTCCTCCTCCACACCTCTCGCATTCATCCGTCAAAAGCGCTTCGATTCGCCGTCCGTTTCCAGTCTGGGTGCGGCGGCTGGCTTTTTTTCAAAATGCCACTTCTCCTTCTCGTTTTCTTGGCTCTTTTCTTTCTTCGCATTGACAACCCTTTCTTCGGCCCGAGGCCATGTTTCTCTACAGCTCCGGCTATGTAAACGCTAATGGTGGAAGAACTTGTTTTGGAACCACAATGATTAATTTTCAATAAGAAAAGAATGATTTTGGCCTCATTCACCAATATTTTAATGTGTTTTCCTTAATATTTTTTAAGGAGAGTTGACCTGTAACTTCTCTGATATTAGGGACGCACCGATCCATCTTTTTCAGTTCCGATACTGATACCGATACCGATACCTGGACTTTGGGAATCGGCAGATCCTGACTTCTGATCCTTAGTCCCGACTACTAGTGTTAAATTAATAAGCTGTACATTTCTCTGTCAGAAGGAAACTGAGGAGACTCTGTATAATATATATTTGTTTAAACTGGTGCTGTCCCAAATGATTATTCTTTAAATCGATTATTTTTTCAATTATTCTACTAATCTAAAAAATTTTTGATTTATTTATTGATAAGCAATTTTTAAAAAAAGTTAGTCATTTAATATAACAATTGGCTCCTCCCCTGAGCCAAAAACATGCAATATAGATTTATTGGTGACTCTAAATGAGGTGTGAACGCTGCATTCACAGCCACACGGTTTGCCTACCTGCGTTAGGTTAACTGAACTCGGGAGACGAAGATGGATTCCGGAGAAATATCTTCACGCTAGTCAACCAGTGGATTTACCGTAAATATTGAAGTAGAGCGGTCAACACAGAAACTGAATTCCTCAAGAAAGTCACGTTTTTAGGATGGAAAGGGTAAGTTTTTCCAGCCAAATTTATTCACAACAGTACAGTATAGACTTTCCACTGTTTCAAAAAACTAAAAACAAAAAATCCAAAATTTTATCCCACGCAACATAAGCGCTCGTTTTTCTCGGAAACCTCAGTCGACTACTTTTGCCGTGCAGAATCACATTTGTCATGCACCTGTTCAGAGATATTGGCCCTCAAATTCAATAGGATTTCTATGTTAGACTGAAGTTAATAATTACTGCAGATTTTTTACTTAAGCACTCCAGTAGACATATTTGACATAATCAACGTTGCTTTATTGATCAAAAACTTTTATTATTGAACAAACTGTCGACACAGCAAGCTGACAGAGCTAAGCTAACGGCATGTCAGTCCATGTCACATAAAATTAAAAGCTGTGTCACTGCTGTTTTTGTCATATATTTCAGTGTCTATTAACAGAAATAAAATATCATGTGATTGTGTGCGTATGCTTTTATATTTCTTACAACGTATTAAAATTTCATGTAAAAATTAAAATTCTGCGCATACTCTCGCCGATCGGGCCGGCTCTCCCGGATATCATAAGTGAATATCAGTGAATATCAGAATCTTCATGAAAACCTTTAGTTCTGGTTTAGGAATCTTAAGAGTGGTTGGTGAGTGAAGCATGTTGAACCTAAACCCAACGTTGAACTTTTTGGTGCTTGAAGGTGAGTGTAAGTGTTGTTTAGAGCACTGTTTAGTTTGCCAAGACTTAGTTCAGTTAGTCCCCTGGGCTCTCCTTGAAAAGCTGGACTTCTGGCAATTTTTGAAGACAACAAAGGACTCCAGCAGTTCAGACATTGAGCGGAAGTTTGTTCCACTACAGAGGAGCCGGGACTGAAAAGAGTCTTGATGCATGTCTTCCTCTTCTTTTGAGTAGCGGAGGTTGAAGACAAGCAGCGCTTGATGTTCTGAGAGGATCCTGTTTGATCGGTGGTAAGGAAGTCCATTTTTGACCTTGAAGGGAATAGTTAAGGTTTTGAATTTAATGCAGGCAGCTGCAGGGAGCCAGTGCAGCTTCTGTAGTAGTTGGTGGTGAAGATGTGAGAGTTAAGGAAGGTAGCGTAACGGTTAGGGTGTTCTTCCTATGATCTGAAGATTGCCGCTTCGAATCTAGGCACTCATGAGGAAGGTACCATCCCTAAGGACTGCTCCCTGGGCACTGCCCATGTCAGCTGTCCACTGCTCTTTCATGGATGGGTCAAATGCAGAGATAATATTTTATTGTGGTGCGCTGTGCTGTGCTGTGTTCACAGTGACCAATAATCACTCACTTTCACTACATCATGGTTCTCACATGAATATTAATATGGTGATCTCAAGAGATGAGTGTCTTATTTTATTAATTGAAACTATATGTTTTAGAGTTGTGAGTTTATGAGTTCTGCTGCCTTGGTCAAACAACATCCAGCATGTCATCATCTAAATTTAGTTTATATTAGGTAGCGCTGCGGTACTCAAGACCAGTTTTTAAAAGTCTCTTTAAGACCGACGCAGGCATTTTTTTACGTTGTTTATTAATAACTCAGAATCCCTTTAATTTACAGAAACAACACACCGTCAGAATCACAAGACTTTCAACTTACTGGACATTATATTCATTCCTCTGTATTTGAAATTATTTCTGAAGTAATTGTGTAAAAAAGCATTAATTACATAACTCACTATGTAAACACTCGCGTTAGCGCTCGCGACTCTCATATGGAACGCCATCATGCACAAAAATATAGTTCTCTTCCAGAAAGGCCAAAAGCAGTTCATTTTATAGTTTATCAAATATATTATTATTCTATTTCCAGATGGATAGCAAATGGATAAAGAAGTGTTTACACCTGGCACTAACATTATTTTTCTACACAGTACTGAGCCATAGAATGTCGCGGCAATAAAACGGAGTTTGGTCTTGAGGAGTGTTCACTGTGGTTAGTTGAGTTTAACATATGATGTGATCAGTTTGAATCAGTTTCCAGTGAAGCGATTTCCTCATTGTAGATATGTAAGAGAGAAATATTGAATAAACATCTTTAATGTTGCTTAGGCTTCACATGTTTCACTTGCATGTCATGTGGTGTAAAACGAGCATTGGTCCGGTCTCGGTCTCGGTCTCGGTCTCGGTCTCATCTCGTTCTCGGCCCTTCAGAGTCTTGGACTTTTCTCGGTCTCGACGTCTTGATCTGGTCTCGGTCTCGGTGTAGGTCAGTGGTTCCCAAACTTTTTCCGCAGGACCCCCCTTTTCTAGATAGGAACATTATTGAGGCCTCCCCCCATTCAAACTACACAGGTTCAGATTCAAGCTTTATTTGAAATACAACTCCCTTTTCTAATTGAGCGAAACGAATGCAATTACAAATGGTGCAATTTCACCACTGTGGTAGAAATAAAGAGCATGCTGAAGTTATAAACACGAATAAACAACTGTCTCCACAAAAATGGCTGGGAAAATTTACCAGTTCCCAGTCAGAAAAAAACTTAAAAGAGGATCATCTCAAGTCTCACACTTTTCAGTGACTGGTGTGGGCTTGCTTTGTGCTGCAAATCTTCTCAATTCAGAGTTACAGCTGGGAAACAAAGTTTCTCGCGGTGCTCGAGTGGAGCGTAGGCTATCCCATTGCTGCACCTAGGGCTGGGCGATATGGCATAAAAATAATATTGCAATATTTTTAAGCTATATCACAATACACGATATATATCTCAATACTCAATAGCGTGCAGCCAATCACAAAACCAGGAGCCATCGGCCAATAGGATTCGCAGGCAGAAACAGCCGATACCCCGCCCCCAAACTGCCAAAACCCGCCCCTTTCAAACCGCGTGCGCAGAAATCTCACTCGAGCAAAAAAGCCGCTCATCGGTAATCTACTTTGCGCGCGAGGACATTTAACATATCGAGAGTAAAAAAGACATTCGAGAGAGGAAAAACAAAAAGTTTGCGCGCAATATTGTCACAACCGCGCACTCGATTCTTAATTTTGTGCTGTGGAGTTTCACATTTGCGCTCGCGACTTTGAAATTTACGCCTGCGGAATTTATGCGGCAAGCCATTTTGCGCGCTCTAGTTTTGGCATTTATGTGACGCCATAGGCGGGGTGCGAGCAGAGAAGCGAAACGCAAAACCGGTACAAAACGCGCATGCGCTAGGAGTTTTCTGGATGGGCGGGGGAGCTTTGACGGGGCAGAAAAGCAAAACTCGAAAGCGACGTACGTAAAAGCAAAA
>JAVGVS010000254.1:300508-400508 GCA_032718565.1 Distichodus sexfasciatus | reverse complement strand
TGTGTGATGCTTTTTAAATAGGCTAAATGGGGTCCTGGTTGAATGCTTGTGTGTACTGTTTATTTGAACTGCACCCGGGCACTGACGCACACACTCACAAACTCATATACACACAAACATTTAGTGTCAGTGTTTTTTGTAATCTGAGGTCTATATCTATGTGTGTGTGTGTGTGTGTGTGCTTCACAAAAGATCAGAACTAAGACTGTACACAGTACACACATCAGAGGCAGCGTTCCGGCTCGGGTGCCTCATGGGTATTTCTCTCTCTCTTTCTCTCTCTCTCTCTCACACACACACACACACACACACACATACACACACACTTCTTTCACAAAACATCTGTGGTCTATGAGTCAAACGGGTCACTAGATGTAATGCCACTGTTATGACTGATGCAATGGTCATCGCTGCACTGCTCTGTCTCATTTTATTTCTCTCTCTCTCTCATTCTCTCTCTCTGTCTTTCTCATCCATTCGTTCATTCATTCATTCTTTCATTCATTCGTTGTCTCTCTTTTCCTCTCCCTCTCTCTCCTTCTCCCTGCACTCATGTTAGGTATCTATCTGATCATGAAACGAGAGACAGCATTATCCACAGCAGTGCCCCTCTATCTGTGTCTCTGTCTTACACACACACCTGTCACTCCAGATTGCGTCCCTTTCCCCTCCTCTGCTTCTCTGATAGTGAAAGTGTGTCGGTCGCTGTGGTTATTCCCTGCTGCTGACACACGCAACGCATTGGGTTTGCATTCCAGGCGACTGCGGGCGTGATGAGACGGGGCAGAGAGAGGCTTGTAACCTGGCAAAGATCTCATGGTATTGCAACCTTCTGATCACGGGGCCAACTCCCTAACCGTTAGGCTACCAACTGACCATGTCCAAGTTGTTAATGAAACGGTTACGGTCCTGGTTCGAATCCCAGATTGGTAAAGGTAAAGTAAATGTTTTCCAAGTCAAAGTCAAGTTTCAAGTCTTTGGTCAAGACTCAAGTCTTTCTACTCAAGTCCAAGTCAAGCCTCAAGTCTTTCTACTCGAGTCCAAGTCAAGTCTCAAGTCTTTCTACTCAAGTCCAAGTCAAGTCTCAAGTCTTTCTACTCAAGTCCAAGTCAAGTCTCATGTCTTTCTACTCGAGTCCAAGTCAAGTGTCAAGTCTTTCTACTCGAGTCCAAGTCTCAAGTCTTTCTACTCGAGTCCAAGTCAAGCCTCAAGTCTTTCTACTCGAGTCCAAGTCAAGCCTCAAGTCTTTCTACTCGAGTCCAAGTCAAGCCTCAAGTCTTTGGCCAAGGCAACACTATACTAGTGTATTTCTGTGTTTTCAGAGTGTTTGTATACGGCACTTGCGCTCCCGCTGTAGCGTCAGGAGTAGCCTGATTAAAGTGCCTGCAGCATATGCAACACTAGCATTAACAGTGAAGCTCCCTGTTATATTCAGCTCACCATCGGTTTCTCTAACGTCAGTTGTTGGAAAAACTAATTTGATTAAAATAAATGAAAATAAGAAAACAATAATTACATGAAAAAATAAAGATTGTTCGTGAGTCCCAAATCTCGAGTCCAAGTCAAGTTTCAAGTCTTTTGAGGGTGAGTCTGAAGTCAAGTCTCGAGTCATTGTTTGTGCGACTTAAGTGCGACTCAAGTCTCTGGTCTCTGGTCTATCCCCGAATTCCAGTTAAAGAGGTGGAGAAGAGTCACTCTTTTAACGTTTAAAAAACATTTTTGTATTTTTTTTCAAGTTCGTTTTCCAGTGTGGACACACACGTCCTGCATCCAAAACACACACTGGTGCCACAGTTTCCTTCTAAATATTAGAGTCACCTGGAGAATATTAATCTAGCAAGTGTGGTGTGTGTGTGTGTGTGTTTGTTGTTTGATGCCGTCTCAGGTGGTGCTGGGTTTTCTGCAAACGCTTGTGTCTGGCTGCTATTTCTGAAATCGGGACAACAGGTGTACAAGGACAGAAAACACACACAAAATACAAGCACACACTCACCCACACACAGACAGATGTAGGGCAGTTGTGGCGTAGGTGCATCATGGGAGATTTTGATGGACAGGCATGTGGGAGGGGATTTAACTGGGATTGAGCTTCTCCTGTCTCACCACAGTCAATCACTCTGCGATTACTGGAGCTGTGTGTGTGTGTGTGTATTTGTAGAAAGAGGAGTGAGTGTTTCTTTAACACATTAAGCCTCTGTCATGAGTCAGTCATTGTGAGATTTCTAGAACATTCTCAGCTCAACAGTTTTCATCCTTGTCCTCATCTTTATCCTCAAATCAGGACTCAGACATCAGAATTTAACCATCATGCCTTTCACTACAGCTGGAGAAAGTGTATTTTTGAAAAACCAAATTAGAATACGCTAGAGCCGTCATTTGACGCATGCATATATATACCTTGTTGCCTTCAAAGCAAGGTGTTTAGCTAGCAACAATGTTCACATAATCAGGTTATTAAAGGTAACGCAGAGGGAACGCAGCTCAGTGTTACATCCGATGGGAATGCTGCAGTGTTCAGGTATCGTTTTCATACCTCAGCACCAATCAGTTCCCTTCTTTGTGCCGACTTGTCAGCATTAGCAGCGACACGCGACACCCTGCCTGTTCCAGCGCTGAACCTGAGAGTTTAATTGGCGATAATGTCGCCTGAGTTCCGCTGTTATTCACAAGTGAGTCAATCAGGTGCGTGTGTGTGTGTGTGGTGAGTTTTACACACACAGCTCACCGATCACACATCACTCACAAAGCTGGGAAACAGATGTTATAGTCACCTTGCTCTCTCTCTAGCTTTTCTTCCTCTCGCTGTAGCTTACACACGTCTGTTAACTTTCACATTATATGACTATACATTTGATTTATATTGAGCATTTGGTCTGTTCAGGCTCCGAAACACAGAACGCCTGAAGTAAAGCCCCAATTCCAATGAAGTTGGGACATTGTGTAAAATAAAAACAGAATACAATGATTTGCAAATCCTTTTCAACCTATATTCAATTGAATACACTACAAAGACAAGATATCTAATGTTCAAACTGATCAGCTTTATTTTTGTTTTGCAAATCTTCGCTCATTTTGAATTTTGATGCCTGCAACACGTTCCAAAAAAGCTGGGACAGGGGCAGCAAAAGACTGGGAAAGTTGAGGAATGCTCAAAAAACACCTGTTTTGAACATTCCACAGGTGAACAGGTTAATTGGAAACAGGTGTTTGGCTTTACACAACGTCCCAACATCATTGGAGTTGGGGTTGTATAAGAGTGGAAGTAGATGACAAGTAGTCAAAACCACAAGACAAACAACATGATTAAAAGAACAAAATAACTTCATTGAAACAAAAATACACAAACCTGAACGACATGAGAGGAAATTTACAGAATTCATCTAGAGACGTACACATGTATACAGGACATTTGTTATTTGATATGAATCTCAATTTTGTATCTCTCTTGTCTTTCATTTCTCAATTCTCTCTCTCCTTTTTCTTTTTGTTCCTCTCTCTTTCGCTCCCTCTAATTTCTCTCCGTTTCTCTAATTTGTCTCTTTTTCACCCATCTTCTCTCTTTCAATTCCTTTTCTTCTCTATCTATTTTCTTATCTCATTTACATATTTTCTTTTCTGTCTCTCAATTCTCTCTCTCTCTCTCTCTCTCTCTCTCGGAGGCAGATGCTGTCATGCTCAGCACTGGGAACAGAGAGTGGGTGGGAGCCTTGTTTCCACCAGGACCTAATTTAACAGCGCGCACACTGCCGTTACTGACAAATCCGTCTTTTTTGGTTGAACAATTTCCCCTGCCCTGGTTAGGATTTGTCTTGACTGGGTTTCTAGAAAGTTCTCCTTTTAAAATAAAGTTACACTTCAAAAACTCCCAGACTCTTATAAGCATGTTTAAATTAGCATCAGCTAGCGGTCTGCTGTCTGTACTTTCTGTATATGCAACACAAAGTCATTTTTATGAATTGTGTTATTAGCTATAAATGAATAGTACTTTAAGCGGCACAGTGCACGACGCAGTGGTTAGCGCTGCCACCTCGCAGCGAGAAGGTCCTGGGTTGGAGCCCCGGGTCGGTCGTAGGGCCTTTCTGTGTGGAGTTTGCATGATCTCCCCGTGTTTGCGTGGGTTTCTTCCGGGTGCTCCGGTTTCCTCCCACAGTCCAAAAACATGCACTATAGGTTAATTGGTGACTCTAAATTGGCCCCGTAAGGTGTGAATGAGAGTGTGTGTGTGTGCCCTGCGGTGTGTTGGTGCCTGCCCAGGGTTGGTACCCGCCTTGCACCTGTAGTTCCCGGGATGGGCTGGGGATTAAGCGGTTGAATGAATGAATGAATGAATGAATGAATAGTACGATTGTAAGAAAGACTGTATTGGGATCTGGATGAAGAAATGAATCATATAAATTCTTTGTACTCATAAAAGGTCACTTGAGCTTTGTAGAAGAAATCAAAGGGTCACTGTGGGCAAATTTGGGGTCAAAGAGGGTCACCAACCAAATTATAGTCTTCCACAATCCAGAGATTTGTATCATCCTAAACATTTGAATCATTCAATTGGTCGGGCTGTTCAGTTTAACCCTGAAAACCAGTTTTTTTGTATCTATCTATCTAGCTGTCTGTCTGTCTGTCTATCTGTATATCTGTCTATCTAGCTGTCTATCTATCTGTCTGTCTGTCTGTCTAGCTGTCTGTCTGTCTGTCTATCTATCTATCTATCTATCTATCTATCTATCTTTTTATCTATCTATCTATCTATCTATCTATCTATCTAGCTATCTAGCTATCTATCTAGCTGTCTATCTATCTGTCTGTCTATCTATCTATCTATCTATCTATCTATCTATCTATCTATCTATCTATCTATCTATCTGTCTGTCTGTCTGTCTATCTATCTATCTATCTATCTATCTATCTATCTATCTATCTATCTGTCTATCTATCCATCCATCCATCCATCCAGCACAGTAGTCTGTAAGTATGTGGAGTGTTCTGTGTACATGTCCATTAGGTAGTAGAGTAGTTTTAAAGATAGTTTAAGAGTAAAATGGTGTTTTTATGGGTCGTCTATAAGGAAAGGGTGTAGTTCCATAAAGCTGAGGTCATCCAGTGCACATGCAGAGTGACTCTGGCTAAGAAGCTGCTATTTATAAAATCTCATATCATATTACTGTAATACAGAGTCATCACAGCTTGTGTGTGTGTGTGTGTGTGTGTGTGTGGTTGTTGGCTTGGGAGTGTAAGAGGAAGTTATACTGTACAGCTGCTTGATGTTGTCAGCTGTTTTAGGGCACACACCCATATACATACACACGTACACACACTCACACACACACTCAATTTGTCCACATGGCATAAATCGCTGACACTCCATCAGTAATGTGACACATACGAACACACACACACACCAAACACATACATTGTCATCTTCCCCTACATGCATTCATACTCACGCACACTCTGCATACACACACAATATGTCCACATGGTGTAAATCACTGACACCCCATCAGTAACGTCTCACACACACACACACACTTTTCTCTAGATGTTTCCCATGTCTCTCTCTCTCTCTTTCTCTATCCCAGTGCTTCCAGTCAACACTCTTAAGTACTTTCCCAGCAGACAAGAGGCGCCCACATAACCAGTCAGCAGCAACCAGTTAAGAAAAAGCCACAAGCACTGCTGCTCACACACACACCAAACCACCACAGTTAGCACTGGAGAGCTGACCCCAGATCAGCCCCGGCAGCAGCACAGCCGTCAGCATGTTGCAGGACCTGACATGGCTGGGCAATTAATTGAAAATAAGAATTCTGTGAAAACTTTCCCCAGTATGTGTTCACGTGGCGTCCCCTTAAAAAAGTCATATGAGTCCTGCCCCGTCCAGTCTGCCTTTACATCTGAGTGTGTGTCCTACAGTTATTCCAAAATTATCGTTCATTAATTTAGGTAAAACGTTCGATTAATCGTGATATTGATATTGAGTTCATATCGCCTGACATTAGGACCTAATGCGATTGAAAGTGAAAGTGAGTGATTATTTGTCATTGGGAACACACCACAGCACAACACAAAGTGCAGCTCAACCCATCTATGAAGGAGCAGTGGGCAGCTGACATGGGCAGCAGTGCATGGGGACGGAACCTTGCTTGTGAGTACCTCAGTGGTATGTTTACTGGTTCGGGATTCGAACAGGTGACATTGTGATCATGGGGCAAACTCCCTGACCGTTACACTACCAACTTCCCCAGTACTGATCCTTAACCCCAAGTTGCTCTCAGGGAGATTGTAACTGAAATTAGAAAATGGAAGTCGGTCTGGACACAAGCTTCTGCTAAATACTGTAATGTAAATGTGTTGGAGCAGGTTTTAATGAGGTAATTTTTTCCGGTCCTGATTGTTTCCTAAAAGGCTATAAAACCCGGGAATTGTCAAACTTTGGTAGTTCAGGACATTTCTATATGTCAGAGCCGTTCCAGGTTAAATTGTGGAAAAAATGAAAGAGTGAAAAGATTTGCTTTTACTGAGGTTAAAATGAATGTTAGAGTTAGGTGTAGCCGTAGTATTATTAACATCTAATCATTATGGGAGCCAACAGAAGTCACGAAGATAGCAAGACCCTGAAGTGTGTGTGTGTGTGTGTGTGTTCTTGTGTTTGCTACTTAGTGAGAACCAAAATGGGTTTTTAACCAGCAGAGTGAGGACATTTTTGGGAAGTGAGGACCACTAAAAAAGTCCTCACTTCCCAAAAATGTCCTTTAAACTGCTTTTACAAAAAAATACTAGTTTATTTGCAAAACTAAAAGTGTAGAAAGATTAGCTTTTGGTTACTGAGGTTATGGTTAGGGTTATGTTTAGGGTTAGGTGTGGTATTATTTAGATACAGTCATATAGAGATCATTGGAGGTCCTCACTACTATATAAGCAGAAGGATGTGTGCAGAGGTGGACAGTAACTAAGTACATTTACTTGAGTACTGTACTTAAGTAGAGTTTTTGAGTATCTGTACTTCACTTGAGTAGTATTTTATTTGGAAACTTATGACTTCCACTTCACTACATTTCACTGCAAATACTGTACTTTTTACTTTACTACATTTCTATCAACATTCTCGTTACTCGTTACTTTCAAATCTGTGGATGAAGTGGATGTTATTCCCCCTTTTCTAAAAGGGGAAAAATTTTCTGAGCAGGCTGCATTTACAGCTATTACACTTCCCTCCTTATTAACCTACACATATATGTGTGCACACACTGTTCTGGGTCAGAACACTACCATGCTGTTTTGTGGGGGTGTGTAGTCTTACAATTGATAAACAAAATAAACTAATGACTGGTTTTCTTTATCAGTTTAAGTTGTGTTTATTTCTGTAAGATTTCCTTATTCTACAGCTTCTACAAGTTAGTCAGAGACATTAGGTGTTATAAGTGTTGTGGCAATAATGCAGCAATGCGGTGAAAGATGATGCACTTTTAATACTTGAGTATTTTTTAAAACCAGTACTTCAGTACTTTAACTTAAGTAAAAATTTGACTGTACGACTTTCACTTGTATTGGAATAACATTTGACTAGTGGTATCTGTACTTTCACTTAAGTAATGAAGTTACTTTGCCCACCTCTGGATGTGTGTGTGTGTGTGTGTGAATTGCTATCAATTACAACTGTAGACCGAAGCAGCTCACCTCACTCAAGTCATTGAGAGTATTTCCTTCCTTCCAACATCTATAAATAGCCATTTCTCTCTCTCTCTCTCCCTCACTTCCTCTCTTCCCTCCTCCTCCTCCTCACATGGCCACACAAGTTTATCTCTCTCTGTCACTCATTTCACGTCTCCCGATTGGATCCTAATATTGTTCCTCCCCAGAGAGCTCAGATAAGTTAATGTGGGAGAATTGCTCCTGCTCAAGCCTCTACTGGTGAGTGTGTCCATGCCACATAGGCCCTTTACTTTTGCGCCCACACTCTTCACACACACACACACACACACACACATACAGAGTATAAGGTCTCTTGGGTCTGCATGGTGCAGCTAGTCATGTTAAAAGCATTTCATCTGAGATCAAATCAGAGACCTTGTTTTCCACAGAACCCATTTTCCTCCCTTGTTGTGGAACTCTTTCTTTCTTTCAAATTCTCTCTCTCTCCCGCCCTCCCTCCCCCCAAGCGCCTTATAGTACATTGCTATTGCCAAAAGCTGTGCTATAGTAATAATAATAATAATAATAAATATAACTGCAAGCAGTGATTAAGGGGGTCATACAGTTTGCAGCTTTATCAGTTTTTTGACCATCGAAGTGGACAGATGTTGAAATGTAATGAGTTTCATCCTTTTATCTAGGGTGCTACGGTTCCAAAACTTATTAGGCAAAAGCATAAAATAACATTATAGCACCACCAACTGGCAGAGTGGTGCAATTTGTTTTAACACAGAGTAGTGGGAGGAATTGCACCAGCTGTAGCCCGCAGAGCAGTTCTATGACGGTGTGTAGCATTGCAGTCTCTTAAGCCCACCACATTTATTTGCACATATTACAGCCAGTAGGGCCTAAATTAAAAATTAATTTAATTTAGCTAAATTAAAAATGGAGCTACGGTTCAAAAGTTATTAGGAAAAATGAAATTTTTTTGGAAAAATGCAAAATAGCTTATTTTGGTGCATTTTTTTTTTTGCCTGAGTAGTGGGTGGGGTACGGACCTACCTGCAAATTTATTCAAAGCTGTAGGTCATTTTGTTTTTTTTCTCCTAGCGTTTTAAGGCAGGAAAAAAAAAATAATAAATCAGCACGATTCCAATAGGGTTCCACGCAGTGTTCCACTAATAATAATAATAATCCTAATAATAATAATAATAATAATAATAATAATAATAAAACAATAATACAGTGAATCTTTCTTTTTCTTCCGCCTTCTCTCAGTCTCTCTCTCTCTTCCTCTCCTTTCCTTTCCTCTGCATCTCTCTCTTTCTCTTTCTTTGTCTTCTTCCTTGCTGCCTGACATTCTCTCTCTCTCTCACCTCCTTTTTTTTACTCTCTTTTCTTCTTTGTTCTCTCTCTCTCTCTCTCTCTCTCTCTCTCTCATATATATATATATGATAAAGGGTCAGTTATATGTTCTTTAAACGTGTAGGAGTGAGGTACCGTCAAATCTGATAAAGATGAGATCAGTCGCTTTAGAGAGGAGTGTATCGCCAAAAAAGGCTAAATTGAGTGTATTTATAGAGAAGTGGAGAAGACAGACGATCCCTCTCTCTTTCTCTCTTTTTCTCGTCCTTGGGTACACGGTGAATCGCGGTATGAGGATGGCACCCAGCCCAGCTTTTTACAACAAGCATCCTGCTTCTGACAGATTGAGCTTGTCCCCACTGACTCGCACACACACACACACACACACACAGCTTTTTAAGAATATGACCATTTTGGGGACTGGAATTTTAAAGGGAGAAGTTCCCCACGTCCCCATTTTATCAGTGTGCAATCAGGTCAAAGTCCCCATTGTGGGGGTCTACAAACAAACACACACACTTCAAAACATGATGGGGGACTTATTAGATGTTAAAACACACACACACACACACATTCAAACCCAGACTCACATTCTCACTTTTAACGGTATGCAAACGCTTCTGAGATGCATCTACATACAGATTACGTGTGAAAGAATGTGGGAAGGGAGAGAAAGATGCACACGAAATGGGACAACCCTTCCTGAATGTGATACATCATCATTTGTCTCTGGTGAATTTTATGTAGGCAGACGTGATGTGTTTTTGCTAAATGTTCAACGTGGTCAACAATGGAAAAGCGTTTCATTTTCAGAAACTAAGGATGTTACTAGCAGAGCCTGACGGTGTAGATCTGAAAATCTTAAGATGTGAAACTAATCAAATCTCTCGCTCTCTCTCGCTCTCTCTCTGTAATGCTGCAGGTGAGCATTTGAGGATATGTCCTCAGGGCTACACATGCTGCACCAGTCAGATGGAGGAGAACTTGTCCAACCTGAGCCGTAGGGCATTTGAGGAGCAGGTGAAGGAGTCGGGACGCAGTCTGCAGGCCTCGCTCAGCACACACTACAAGAGCTTCGACGGTCAGTCTGCACTCTCATCTCAATACATCTACCGTCCAGCTGAGTACTGAAGCAAACAGAGTTAATCACACACACACACACACACAAACAGTGCATATATTTCATTTTCATTTCATTTCCGAACCTCTTTATCCCAACTGGGGTCGCGGCGGGACCGGAGCCTATCCCGGGAACTTACGGGCACAAGGTGGGTTCCAACCCTGGGCAGGCGCCAACACACCGCAGGGCACACAGACACTCACACAATCACACGTGCATCCACACATTACAGGGCCGATTTAGAGTCACCAATTAACCTACATTACATGGCTTTGGACTGTGGGAGGAAACCGGAGCACCCGGAGAAAACCCACACTGCAAAAAATGCCTTTTCAAAATTAGTTGTATTACCCAGGTAGGATAACTCAAGATGAATTTTCTTGAAACAAGTCAAATAATCTAAACAATATTCAGTCTTACCAAGAAAATAAATCCAAAAAATGGTGTAACAAGATTTAAATGCTAAATTCAAGTCAATTACACTTGTACAGATTTTTATTTTTTGCAGTGCACGCGAACATGGGGAGAGCATGCAAACTCCACACAGAAATACCCTACGACTGTCCCCGGGGTTCTCGCTGTGAGGCGGGAGTGCTAACCACTGTGCCACCGTGCCGCCCGCCAGATTATATATATAAACACTACAGTATTAATTGGAAATAGATATTAAACTAAGAGTTTATGGTGAAAATAAATGCTTAGTGTGACAGAATATACTGTGCAAGTCCTAAACTTCAGAACGTCAGAATGTCTGTAGGAATACTAGATAACTCTCTATTTCATTATCTCAAATCTCAATTGCTTTTTGAGCACAAGTACTTACTGGAGAGTGGATATAATGCTAAAGAATCAGCGTTGATGTCAAACTATAATAGGAATTTTTGGAAACATTTGAAACCCGACATTTGGAAAAGAATACACAGTTAAATACAAATATCTGTCTTTTTGCTAATGGAGTGCACCTTAAGAATTTTTAAGAGTTTTTAATATAGACACTTTTGCCATTATTTGATATTATGACTCAGAAAGACATAACATTTTAGGATTAATAGAGGGAACAAATGGCCAATTTGACAGAATAAACCCTGACATTTGGAATAGAGTCCATAGTAAAGTAAAAAGAAGAAAGTACAGGTTTTCCTCCGAACCCACCCAGTTAAAGCGACACTGGGCCAAAAATTGTGCTTAATAGACCTAGAAATGATTAAAATCTTGTAGAGAAATTGAGGATGAGCCCACACTTGCATTAAAGTCCTCATAAAGTACTGAATTCTTAGCCAGAATTCTGAGTTTGTTTGGAGTAAAAGCCGGTAGGAATTACTTTCAGAACCTGGACTTTTCCTGCTCTGAACACAAGAACGTCAGAATGTCCATTTAAGTTTCATCAAACGTAAAATTCTAAAATAAAGTACAAATATCAGTGTAGTGGTGAAGGTGTGTTCATGGTGAGCCGATGATGTAGCCCTTCTCCGTAATGGGGTTGAGCGACGTTCTGATTCTCTGATGAGGCTTCCAAATCGAATTAGACAGATGGTGTGTGTGTGTGTGTGTAGAGGTGGACATCATTCATGCTGTTCACGTCATTGTGTGTGGTTACATAGACTGGATAAAGCAAAGAAGGAAGGAAGGATGGATGGATAGGCGGATGAAAGAGACACCAGATTATGCTCAAAAAGATGTGTGTGTGTCCAAATATTTTGTATTAGCTTAAAAACTGACACTAACACAAGGGGACATGGTTCAGCACGTGTGAAGAAGTGAGAAAGTGGCAGTAGGAAGACAAGAATAGAGACCGAGACAAGACCGAACCAATGCACGTTTTACACCACATGATGAATGAGGTTAGTGCCGGGCAGAAACACTTCTTTATCCATTTGGATACAGAATAAAATGAAAATTCTCTCTCTCTCTCTCTGTCTCCCTCTCTCGCTTCATCTCTCTTCATGTTGTACTTTGCGTCGTGCTCTCGGTCATTGTCAGGGAGTTTCACCCTCGACATGAAGAGGTTTCCGCACTACAAGCTGATTCTGTTTAAGCTTGAGACTTGTAAGGCCTGAACAAGTGTATGATGTGTGGTGTGAGTGTGTGTATGATGTGTGTGTGTGTGTGTGTGTGTGTGTGGTAGCGGTGTTTGGACTTGTTCACAGTGTGAGTAATGCGCAGTTGTTACTTTGTCCGTGAGGCAGCTGCAAAGTTTCAGCAAACTCTCTCCCATCTGAAACAACAAACCCTGTTTTCACTTACTCCTCCTTTCACCTTTCAACCTCACACACACACACACACACACACTGCACTCTAACGCCACACACACACACACACACACTGCACTCTAACGCCACACACACACACACACACACAGTCAGAGGGAGAGGGAGAGTTCAACTCACCTGTTTACAACCTTTTGTTACATTCAGCCATATTTTCTGTACTATGAATAAGGGCATTGAACACGTTCTCTTAATGCTGCCCTTCTCTCTCTCTTTCTTTTGTCTTTCTCCATTCCCCCCCCTCTCTCTCCCCTTCTCTCTGTCTATCCACCTTTCTTTCTGTTTTTCTGTTTGTCTTTCTCATCACTCTTTCTCCCTCTCTCTCTCCACCTTTACCTCTTCCTTCTCTACTGTCTCTTGCCATCTCTTTCTTCTTTTTCTTTTCCCCTCTCTCTCTCTCTCTCTCTCTCTCTCTCAGATCCAAATGAATATAGAGACAGAATGTTCCTCTAAATATATTGCATTAAATTGGTATTAAGCTGAAATTACCATTTTCTCCAGAGTGATTAGACTGCCACTGTGACTGTGTGTGTGTGTGTGTGTGTGTGTGCGGAGCTGGGCTTTGTCCTTATTTTTTGAGTTCAAAAGCTTAAACTGGCAGTACAGCCAACAGTTGAAGCCTGACGTTCTTGCCAACTCGAGACTGCTGACATCCAACACACACACACACACACACACTAAGTACATATTCTCTAATTCAGCCTCCCCTCCCAAATCCACAGCACAGCCCATGGAAAATAATCATTGCCCAAGCATCCTTACCACAATCTCGCCACTGGTGTGTGTGTGTGTGTGTGTGCGTGTGTGTGTGTTGGGCCCATGTGTTTATGATCCTCTTTTGCATACTTCCCATAGTGTTCCAGCATCAGTCACCACTGTGCAGGAAAGAGACCAGGACAACCCACACACACACACACACACACACACGCCCCCTGAGAGTCCTTGAGGTCATTCAGAGCAGAGAGGACAGAGAGTAGGGAGTGTTCCTGTCTCTAACTAGTGCTATATGGAGAAAGATGTGTGTGTGTGTGTGTGTGTGTATGTGTGTGTATGTTGTGTGTGTGTGTGTGAGAGAGAGATATGACAGGGAGTGGGGGGCAGTGAGACACTAATAAAGAGCATCAGGATGAAAAGAATATAAAGAGAGAGAAAGGAAAGGGAGAAAAAGAAAGAGAGAGCAAGACAAAAAAAAGAAATTAACTAAAAGAGCAAGATAGAGAAATGAAAGATAGAGAGAGGGGAGAGCGGGAGAGAGAAAAGGAACATAGAGAGATAGAGAGGAAAAAGGGAGCGAGAGACATAAGGTAAGAGAACGAGATGATTAAGAACAGAGGGAGAAAAGAAGGAGATAGATAGAAAAAAGGGAGAGGTGGAAGAGAAGGAGAGAGAGAGAGAGAGAGAGAGAGAGAGAGAGAGAATGGACAGAGACAACAGGATGATGAGAGAGACAGAGAGAGACGGGAGACGGAGGGAGAGAGAGAGAGAGAGAGAATGGACAGAGACAACAGGATGATGAGAGAGACAGAGAGAGACGGGAGACGGAGAGAGAGAGAGAGAGAGAGAGAGAGAGAGAGAGAGAAGGAGTGTTATTAGAAGCCAAAAACACTTGCAAATTAAACTTTTCTCTCAAAGAGGTTCTAAGACGAATGATTTGGTCCAACCTCAGCTCCAAATGTTCACACACACACACCCACGCCCAGCTCTTCAGTCAAACATCAGGTTGGGTCAGACGTGCCGTACGGAGCTCCACTCCTGATTCCACTTGATAACTACATACAGACATGACTCACGTGTTTTGAGCAGGGACATGAAATCAGACTGCATCTTGGCCTTCCTGGACTCGCTCTGCCCTTCCCAGTCTGGATCTGATTAAAAGTCATCAATTTGCCAACGGTTTGTCCATGTGTACATCAGTTTGACAAATCTGCATTCAATTTATTTTATGATGCGTGTTAAAGGAGCGATTAGTAATTATTCAGCTCATGAAACTGACTTAAAAAATATGCGGAAAATAACTTGTGTTATCAAATCTGGCCACATCTCAAGGCTGATGGATGCAGGGAGGGAGCCTGTGTTGTCTGATCAAGTAGAACAGAAATCACCAGTCCTGAACTGCTCAAAATATTGATCCATCCGTGAAGGAGCTGTGGTCACCCTGCAAAAAATGAAATCTTAACAAGCCAGAAAATCTTAAAAAGAAAAATTAGATCTTGTTTTTTTATTTTAAGAATAACTGACTTGACTAGACTTGTATGTGTAAGATAAATAATCTAATTTTAAGAAATGTTGGCTACAATTATCTTATTAAGAAAAATTTACTGATTATAAGAACTTCTTAAATTGAAATACGAAATTTAATCAAGAGAACGGACAGGTTCTCATGCTCTCCACTACGAGTTAAGAAATTCATGACAACTTTGCTTATTTTAAGAATATTAAAGCTAAAAACGTGGAAAAAGGGAAAGATTTTTTTTCTTGTTTTAGGAGATCTTTACAAGATAAATTTTCTCACTATATTGGCAGATAATTTTGCTAGACCACCACCGTCCATTGTAAGTGAGTGATTATTGGTTATTGTGAACACAGCACAACACAGCGAACAGTGGACCACAATGAGATTTGACCTATGCATTTGACTCACTGGTGAAGGAGCAGCGGGCAACCCTATCAGCACCCGGGGAGCAGTGCTTGGGGACGGTACCTTGCTCATGAGTACCTCAGTGGTATCTTTACCGGTCCAGGATTTGAGTCCAGCAAGCTTCTGGTTGTCTAGCCAGAATTGAGGAAAAATACAATTTTCAAGAAACTTGATATAGAAGATCTCCAAAGGAATTTTTCATGTTATTACAAAGTAAGAAAATAGGCAAATGAATGAATGAATGAATGAATGAATACTCCTTTATATAGCACTTTTCTCGCCCCCTAAAGCCCTTTCCAGACATGGTGGACCCTCATTCACCAAGCACTCTCAAGAAGAAATTTGTTCTTAAAACCTGTTAAGATTTGTATATTCACCAATGTTCTCTTAGTTAAGATTTGTTCCTAGGTAAGAACGGAATCTACAGGCGATGAAGAGCGCTCATTCATTCATTTTCTTCCACATATCGGTGTCATGAACGTGAAGACTGCAGCCTCAGCAAGGATGTCCAGACCTCGCTACTCCCAGCCACCTTCTCCACCTTCTCCTCTGAGGAGATGCCAAGGGGTTCCCATGTCAGCAAAAAGTGTAAAGATGTAGGTCTGGGTGTAGATCTTCTCCCACCATTTGGACATGTCTGAAATACTTCCCTTGGAAAGTGACCATGTGGCAACAGATGCCCACTCCACCACTTCAACTGGCTCCTGGCTCCGCAACCAGCCTTCTTGAATGTCTGTGCTCCTCAGACTGAGACCAGACTCTCTATAAAGGAAGCTCATTTCCACCTCCCAAATCTCATGAGGGTGGGAACGTACTGGTAAATCGACAGCTTCCCTTTCCGGCTCAGCTCCCCCTTCACCACGACGGACTGGTGCATAACTTCAGACCCTGCACCAGAGAGAATCCAGAGTTCAGATTTTTGGAAAGAAGGCACCTTTTTATGTCCTCACAGCCCTTGAGTTTATGTCTAAGCTGAAGAACAGTGCCATTTTTATTGCACAGTGTCTCCACTGCTGTACTGAGGGTTTGGGTTCCACACAGACCATAGTACAGCGCCCTCTTTTGGACAGAAACGTCACAGAACGCACCTTTAACACACAGGGAGATACGTGGAAACGAGATCAGCAATGTTGAACTCATTTTTGTTGCAAGATCACATAGTTGAAGTCTCATGAAACAGCTGTGGATTGATGGTCTGATGAATGTAAACTGACAGGTGGAGGAAAGCCATGAACAGGACAGCAGATTGTTGTTGTAGCTGTTCTGTGTTGGTGTGTGCGAGGGCGTGTAAGGCAGAGAATTTGTCGATGTTAATAAGTACATGTGCATATTATGAATGTATGCGTGTAAAAGAAACCAGGTGTAGGGCGTGTAGGGACTGGGTAAGTGTTATGTAAAGAGAGAAGAGGGAGAAAGAGAGAGATCCAGACTTCTTTGGCATATGAAAGAAAATGATTGAAGGATCTTGAGATGCAAGAATTAATAACAAATGAACAAGTTGAGTGCCTACGTTTAAGTTAGACAGAGAGGGAGAGAGGAATATGTTTGCAGAGATAAAAGGGAAGATTTCAGAAATTGCCAGTCTCACCACTCTGTGTATCTTCCATAGCAACACATATGGGTTAGTTTAGTGTGTGTGTGTGTGTGTGTGTTCCTGTGTGTGTGTGTGTGTGTGTGTCTTAAGTGCAGGGTGTGATAGCATTTTTGGGACCCAACCTCACTGTAAGACTCTAAGCTCTAACCCAGAGATTAAAGGGACTTTGCTGGCCAAACTACCACCCTGCTGAACCTCACACAGCACAACTACACAACTACTCCATCCTCATCTCCACCACTTTACACACACCACCACATCTGTCTGTCTATCTATCTATCTATCTATCTATCTATCTATCTATCTATCTATCTATCTATCTATCTATCCGTCTATCTGTCTGTCTGTCTGTCTGTCTGTCTGTCTATCTATCGATCTGTCTAATTATTTATGTCTATCTAATTATTCATCTGTCTATCTAATTATCTAATTATCTAATTATCTATCTATCTATCTATCTATCTATCTATCTATCTATCTATCTATCTATCTATCTATCTATCTATCTATCTATCTATCTCTTTGTCTGTCTGTCTGTCAGTCAGTCAGTCAGTCAGTCTCTCTATCACCTACCCCATCCGTCCATCCATCCATCCACACTCTTCTCTTTTTTTAGGTTCCAGACTGTTCGGGCAATATTATTAGTATAATTAGAAATAGGATTAATAGCAGTGATGGTAGCAGTTATAATAAGAATGATGATTATTATTATTCAAGGTTACTGTATTGTTATCATCAGCAATATACTGTACATTGTAACAAACCCTGCACTCTTACGAAAAAAAAGAAGGCAAAGTCAAGTGAAGGGACCACACAACAACTTCTATTTGTTTCAACCGGTGTATTATGCAATTCAGTGTCCTCTGTTCCTCCATCCTAAACAGACAGCGTCCCCGACAACAAACAGTACACTAAAAAACATGTAAAGAGAATGTGAAGTGCAGGTGCAATTTAGAGGTAGTTTAAGCATATGCAATTGAGAGGTATTTAAACACAGATTAGATCTTAATGTGCCTTCCGCATTCTGAAGCTGTTACACAGTCTAGTAGAGGCAGAGCGCAAGCTTTAATACCGTTTCGCAGACGGTAAAAGAGAAAAAACTCCATGTAGTGTGTGGAATGGTGAATAACAACGATTGTATGAAGAAAATGTTGAAAATGTAGTTAAAAATGAGAAATTCTGAAGATTGTTTGCTGTTTATAGATGTTTCTTCTAATTACGGCTGAGCCATCTGTTAAACTATGAGCACAATACAGTAATTCCTAATGAGAAAATTCTGTACCTCTTTGACAGAAACTCCCACTTTTTTTTTGAGTGTGTGTGTTTGTGTGTGCGCTCACACGTGTTTGACGTCCACTTTTCATGTTCTCTCAAAATTCCACAATCTTCAAGGAAACTGCACTAAAATTAGCTCTTATTGCAGGCCACCAGGGACTGGCTGAGGGAACCATGCAATTAAGTGTTAAATATAGGTGTTGGTGTGTGTTTGTGTGAGTGTGTGAGACGCCTTTTACAGTCCTCGCAGTATTACGGGGCTTCAAAATTCATATGTTGCTTTTAATAAAATCAAGTACTAATCTGCTCATTGGCTCTTTATTAAACAAGTTACCTCTCACGTTTTATTAGCTGTTAAAAACACGTACTGTATCATTTGAGTGTGTATGTTAGTGTGTGTGTGTGTTGTGTGTGTCCACCATCTGTTGTCATGTACAGTTTGTGTTAGCCTTCTATTAGTGGTTCAGTCAGTGGTCAGATTATGACTGTTGTTGGATGTTTATTTTTGGGTGCTGTATTCGCGGCACTAAGCCTCGTATAAAACACCAGCAACTTGACAAGAAATGCAACATCCTGGGTTTCCTCAGTGAGCTGAAAATTTCACGTCATGAACCGTGTCTATGACAAAACCTGTTAAAGGTGTTAAATGGGCAAAAAATGGAAAGAAAAAGAACTAATGACAACCACAAGCTGGTACCCGCCAATCTCAAATTATACAATAATTCTTGTGGAAAGCACAACATTCACTGTTGAGGTAGCAATAGAGTTGGGGGCAAGACCACCTAATCCGAGACGAGACCAAGACCAGAGTGTGTCGAGACCAAGACAAGACCAAGACTCTGAAGGGTTGAGACCTAGACGAGTCTGAGACCAGGGCGGGGCAAGACCAAGTTGAGACTGCATGACTTCCAGGAGCACTAGAACATATCCTTAGAAGCTGTGTAAGGGCACCTGGAGAGGGACGGTACTGATGGAGGCATAATCAGGTCCTGAAGATCATTGCTGGTCTTTAGGACATGGGCTTGAACAGATAAGGCAGTGCAGAACTTCCAAGATGACCACAGCTGGAGAATAACCAAACCCTGCCAAGAGATCACAAGCTGCAGGTATCCTGGACTCAGCAAGACACTGGCGGCTATTGGAGAACTTTGCATCACAACTAAAAGCTGCCATTGAAGTATTACAGCCTTAACACTACGACCAGACATTATCTTTGTGTCTGAATCCACCATGCAAGTTCTGCTGCTGGACCTAACAGTGCCATGGGAAGATCACTTGGATAAAGCCTTCAAAAGCAAGCTCTCCAAGTACGCAGAACTGCTCGGCAGCTGCCAGCAATCAGGATAGAGAGACTAGTGTCTCCAGGGGGATTTGTGGTCCATTCCCTGGTCAGAGCCTTTAGCAGTTTGGGCATTGAAGAGAAAATTATGAGAGCTATCTGCAACAACACTAATGCAGCAGACAGAGGCTCAAGGCTGTGGATCATGAGAGAAGGGCCATTTGGTCAGAGAACATAGCTGTCTGGACACAGATCAGGGTCTGGTCAGCTCTCGTGGGGTCACCTGGAGGATAGGGTATGACACTGACAAACCCAAAACACCTGATGATCCCAGGAACATCACTGATGACGTGTCCAGCAGATGTATCTGAGTATCTGGGGTAGAAGCTGTCCCTGAATATGAATGTGAGTCCTGAGCTTTTTACCAGAATGCATAAAGGGTCTTTCTGAGGCAGCATGTGGAGTAAATGTCCTGGATAACTGGTTGAAAAGTGAACCCAAGTTTCTGCTTCTCTGAGCTCGTTAAAGATCCCTGGGCTTTTTTCCAAAAGAGTTGAGGTGGAGGCCTGAATTCCCTGTAGAAAGTAACGTCCTAGATAAATGTAAAACCTTGGGGACAGTGAGGGGTCAGGGGACTTGATGCCAGCATTACTTTTTTAGGCTTTTTGCTGAGCCAAGAATTGGTCATCGGCCCACGCCTTCCCATTCCAGTCATGCTGACCATTGTATCATCACCACCAACAAAATAATACCCCGTCAACTGGGGTCCTGTGGTTGGAAACTGACCAGTGCTGAGTAGGTTTGAGGGTTGCTGACAGGATGTGGGATTAGATACATTTATATAAAAGGCTAGGTTTAAATTCTCAACAAAGAATAAACCAAACTGATGAAGATTTTTTTGCAACGTTTTAATATTCGTCACGTCTAAATTCTGAGGTCATTGCAGGTGCGGAAATCCAGACAGTAAAAAGTGTCACACAGGTCGTTTGACACAGAGATAATAATACTGCTAAAAGTAGGAAGTAGAATTATAGAAAGATTAAAAATACATTTTTATTTTTTGCTAACACCTATTTAAAGAAAAATAACTTTCTGTATCTTTTGTTCTATCTGAATTTCATTAATCTATTACCCGAACCGCGTAATCCCAACTGGGGTCGCTGGGGGACCGTAGCCTATCCCAGGAACTACGGGCGCAAGGCGGGAATGCGCCAACACACCGCAGGGCACGCACACAATGACACTCTCACTCACACCTTACAGGGCCAATTTAGAGTCACCAATTAACCCACGTTGAATGCCTTTGGACTGTGGGAGGAAACCGGAGCGCCCGGAGAAAACCCACCCAAACACGGGGAGAGCATGCAAACCGCATACACAAAGGCCTTACGGCCGACCCGGGGTTCGAGCCCAGGACCTTCTCGCTGTGAGACGGCAGCGCTAACCACTGTGCCACCGTGCCGCCCGTTCTATCTGAATTTCGTTATTAAAGTCCTATTCTGTTTTATCAAGATTTTCCGCTGTCTGTCAACTCCATGTTCTCCATGTTTTAATAATAGATGCAGCCTTATGAATGCTCTAATAATAATGTTGTGGCAAAGTTTAATCTTTTTTCCATTTTACTATATTGCAATTTATAAATAGGGGCACATTAAGAACACATTCAAACACAAGGATTAAGCATTTCGCTAATTACTTTCTGTAAGCTGAATGAATCATCAACGTGCTTCTCTGTTTGTACAGTGGCATTGTGAGTCCGTAAGTGTGTGTGTGTGTGTGTGTGTGTGTTATGGAGACTATTAACAGATCAGATTCTGAGATAGCGAGGGGAATATATTCAATTAAACAGAAGATCTTTTTTCTTCATGAGAGCAATTTCCTCGATTGAAGGTCACCTCTGCTGCTGTCATTTGTGGCAAGGACGTCTGATCCATCACACGTTCCTACTGGCTGCTTCCTGTCACCATGCAAATCACGTCCACCGGGTCGTGGGCCGATTCACAACGAGAATGTCGTAATGTCAGGGGCATCCATCTTCCTTAATATCGTTTTATTAGGTTTGTGACGTAGCTGGTTGAATTTTGAAGGTGCATAAACACATATACAGTATTCTCTGATTTTATTTTAGTCGGTGATCATTTCCATTGACCAGTTTGTCCTCAGTGTCGCCTGTCAGGTTTTTTAAAGTACGTGAGTGTTTGATCTGGGCTTGGAATTGATGCACACCTCCACGGCGAAGCTTAAAGTCTCTTCATAAGATCCTTGTTTGAGTGGCCGTTGAACAGCAGTATCTTATTTTTATATCTAGTATGGCTTAGATGCCGATAGAAGGACTCTGAGAACGAAAGGATGTTGCTTCAGTTCCTACATAAATATCCATTTGTGTAATCCATTACTCCCTATTCGAGTAATAGCTTGAAACTGGCTTTTATTCAGAACTTTGATGAGGTTTGAGAATCAATGTGGTCAAAGCCTGATGGAGTGTGGGACATGAAAACGTTCCTTCTGGAAAGTTCCTGTGGTCAGGAGTTCCACTGTAGTCAGAAGACTGCTTGGAATTGTGGTGGAACTGGACCGGATTGTGGTCCTAACAAGACGCATATTTCCAGTAGCGCAGTCCATGGTAAATCTAAAACCAATATAATAGCTATTGTTCTGTCTAGCCACATAGCTTGTGCTAGCATACTCTATACACATGTTCACACAGCGGTCTGACACAGTCGAAGACATCAGGAGGTTATCACGAGGTTATGCTGCACTTTAACCTTAGGCTATGTAAACAATTCAAAGCTTCCTTACTTTTATCATCCCTCGTTCATTTCCACTCACTACAGGGCATGTTATTCAGTGACTTTGAACTCAAACAGTTTTCATTTCACAGCCACAAAACTTGATATTCAACATCAGCCCTTATCACCCATCACCTCATGACCACCATCTTGACCCGCACTCGTCTTTTACCATCCCTCGTTATTTCCCCGATCACTTCAATGCAATTTAGTCAAAGTCTTCTTACTCAGTTTTCATGTCACAGCTACAAAACCTGATATTCAATATCAACCGTTATCACCCAACACCTCATGACCACCAAACAACACCCTAGCAACCAGCTAGCAACACCCTAGCAACCAGCTTGCAAGCCCTGCTGCAAGAGAGTAATCATATTTGCATTTTCTTGCATAAATGCCTCTCTAGTTCTATGTTGTAGCATTAGGGGTGGTTTAGGGCCAGTTGGTAGCGTAACAGTTAGGGAGTTAGCTCAGTGATCTGAGAGTTGCTGCTTCGTGTCCCGGACCGGTAAAGGTGCTGCTTGGGTACTCATGAGCAGATTACCGTCCTCCAGCACTGCTCTCCGGGGCACTGCCTCTCAGCTGCTCCTTCACGGATGGGTCAAATGCAGAGGTTATGTTATGTTGTGTCTGATAAATAAATGTAACCACATTTACTGGCTTCTGAGGTACAGAAGTTGGTCATCATTCATTTCATTTATGACTAACATTCAGCTAAGTATAAAACCTGTTCAGTACATTAGAGATCTCACCATGGCCACACTGAAACCAGTATAGCAGTTGTGGGCAGCCTGAGATGGTGGAAGATACAAAAGGAGATTACGCTCATTTATTCTTCCTTTTATTTTGTTCGTTACATTTAATTTTGCAAACCATCTTAGCTCAGCAGATTAGATGGCGCATCTCAGGTCTGAAATGAGATTCAGGAGGAAAACGAACAGGATGTTTGGGTAAATGAAAGGAAATAGAAAATCTGTTCAATATGAAAAAACACAGGGTTGATTATTTAATACCAAGTGTTGGAGAGGGGAGTGGAGAGAGAGAGAGAGCAATAAAAGAAGAGACTAAGAAACTAAGAAGGAAGGAGGAGGAGGCACAAAGCACCGAAAAGAGAAAGAGGAAAAGAGATGAAAAGCATGAAGGGCTGGAGAGAAAAGAGAAAGCAAAGGATAAGAGGGAAACACAGAGATGGGAAGATGGGAGGGATGGAGGACAAGATGGCAGGGAAAATGAGAAGAAAGAAAGATAGATGAGAGACAAAGAGATATGGAATGGAGAATTAGATGGAAAAGAGAAAGAGGGGATGGAAGGAATGAGAGAATTAGAGAGAGACCAAAAGAGTATGAGAAATGTAAAGAGAAGGAGGGATGAGGGTTTGCAAAAGAGAAGAATGGTGGAGAGAAAGAGAGCGAGGGAGAGAGAAGGAGAAAGTTGGTGGAGGGAAACAGAAGAGATGGAGGCAAAGCAGGAAGCATAAAAATGGAAGAGATGAAGGATAATTGAGAAACAGAGAGAGATAGGAGAGATGAGGACAAGAAAGGAAGAGAGTAGATGGATGGAGCGAAGCAGAGAGGGAAGGAGGAAAGAAGGTTGAAGGGAAACCGAGAGATGGGAAGACTGGAGAACATGACGACGAGCTGGGAACGAGAATGAGAGAGAGAAAGACTGTACCTCTCTGAGGAGTGCATCAGGCTTGTGTCTAGTCTGGACTTAGACTGAGGGATGAAAGTGGTAGAAGAGTAGATGAAGAGGATGACGGCTATAAACGGCATTGCAGACTGAGAGGACCTGAAGGACAACAAGGGAAGTTGGAATGAGACGAAGGAAGAGAGAGAAAGAGAGAAACTTCAAGGCCAATGGTCAGTGGGAGACAGATGCAGCAGTTCAGGGAGTGGGCCGGGAAATGACACGCGTCAGCAGAAAAACTGGAAATGAAAAGAACTTAGAAAGCCTTGGGGGCCCGGCCTGCATTCGTTCAGTCTGCACTCGTTTAATTCGATCATTCATCGTTTTGTCACAACGGACAAATAGAATTAAACTGAATAGGATTCATCTCCCTTGGCTGTTATTGCTGCTCTCTCTCATTCTCTCTCTCGCTCTCTCTCTCTTTCCACAAATTAACAGATGAGCTTGCACTGATACAATGCCACTGATGTCATTAGACCAACACGCCCGTCACTGAGATGGATGGAGGGAGCGAGAGGGAGAGAAAGTCAGAGAGAGAGGGAAAGAGAGAGTGAGGGTTAGAAGGATGGCGTGTGACAGGAACACAAGTGCTGCCCCTCTATCATTGCCTTTTTCTGAGCTGTCTTTCATTAGTTTTCTGTTGTTTTTTTTCTTCTTCTTTTCTGTTCTTTCTTTCTGCTTCTCTCTTTTCTCAAAGTTTTTCTTAGTAGTTTTTAAAGTTAGTCTTTCTTAAGAATAAATACAACCCTTTTAGAGCAAAGCACAGCACACACTGCACCGCAACAATATCTGACCTCTGCGTTTGACCCATGGTGAAGGAGCCCATCTGTTATTTTTGGCAGCGCCCAGGAGCAGTGCTTTGGGATGAGTACCTCGGTGGTGCCTTTATCACTCCGGGACTTGAATTGGCAACCGTCTGATCACGTGGTCAACTCTCTAATCCCAGGGTTCTGTCCCAGGGACAACGATTTACACTATGCAGTATTTTATATATATACATATATATGTTATTATTCATAAAGATGCATAAAAATGCTTTGGAAAATAACTTTTAAAAAGTGATTTCTGTTGTGAAACTGGATTGCATGTCACGGACCACCTGCATTGCTGCCATGGTGCATCAGGGGGCCGTGGACCACTGATTGAAAGCCCGTGCTCAGACCGTTACACTACCGACTGCCCCTAAGACCATGCAACTCATTTTAGACCCTTACAACGTGCAACATTTCATGAGAACACGCCCTAAATGCATTTTTACCAAGCACTTATGATGCTAAAATAGGGCCTTACTAATAGCACAGTTTTCAGCACTGACTTTTCAGGTGTGTGTGTGTGTGTGTGTGTTCGTAATCCCCCTTTTGCTGTGATAAGCTTTTTTTTATGAAGCCTCACAATTAATCTGCTGCTCTCATGTAATCAGTCTAACATCACATAATTTAATGAAAGCCTTTTCGTCATTCAGATGAAGTTTCACATGATTAAACACGTTAAAACGGGCTGATAATCAATCACTGACAGACATAGCTCACGTCTACACTGTAAATAATACTCCTTTCTATATACTTCACCTTAAAACAATAAACTGGCTGTGTCTGAGAGTGAATGTGTTAATAAACCACTAAGGACCTTTAGGTGCTGAAATCTGCAATATGTTGTGGTTTTGTCCTGCACTATACTGTACATATACAACATCTTACAGGTAAATCTGATAGAACGTTCATGCAGAAAGTAAAGTGAAACACCAAATGGGGATTTCTTACAGAGAGCAACACGAAGCTAAAAGTAGACTTAAAATAATGAGTTGAAGTGATTTGTAGACCCAGTTTGATTTTACTTGAGACTTTAAGCCAGCAATTAAACTCGTGCTAAAGTTTTAAACTCTAGAGGATAACACGCTGTCACATGTAGAGCTGTAGTCAAGACCACCTAAACCGAGACCAAGTCCTGACCGAGATCAGAGTGTGTTGAGACCGAGACAAGACAAAGACTCTGAAGGACCGAGACCAGACCGAGACCGAGGCCGAGACCCAATGCACGTTTTACACCACATGACAAAGAAGTGGAACATGCAGAGTCTAAGCAACATTAAAGGTCTCTTACATAACTATAATGAGGAAATCACTTCAGTTATCCGAACTGACCGCATCATACTCACCCCAAAGACAAGGTGGTAGTTGCTAAACACCACACAACATTGCCTGAAACAGCAGATAAATGGAATATCTGTTTAAAGTAGATTTGGGTTACATTTTAGAAACATGAGAGATTAAATTCATCTCATTCATAGTTATATTGTCAGAGTTGTGGTCTCGGGCTGGTCTCGAAATAAAATCCTGACTCCTATTTTAGTCCGAGGCCATGACAAGACCGAGTATAAATACAGCCGAGTCCGAGACAAGACCGAGACCTTCAAAAACTGTTACTACAACACTAGTCACATGATCTGCAGCGAGCTGCTATGGGATGTTTTTGCTGTTGATTTGGGAGAATGAAAGTGTGTCAGGGCGAGGCTGGACAGACTGGGCGTATGAATATGATGACATTAGAGGCAGGACAGAGCTGCTCTGCACTGACACCAGTTATTAGGATGATTTTGAGAGGGAAGGAGATTAACTCTGACATAGTTTCGCCTCATGTTACTGGTGGCTTCCGTTGACGTTAATCGTTTGTGTGTGTGTGTTTGTGTGTGTGTGTTTGTGTGTTTGTGTGTTTGTGAAGGGAGAGGTGGTTTTGAGGACTTGGACTTGATTGTACAACGTAGGAAAACCTGAGATTTAGAGAGTTGAGATACAGAATGTGAAAGATGAAAGTAGTTAAGGATTGAAAGAGAGAGAGATGGTTAGATGAGACAGTGAGAGAGATGGAGGGAGAAACAAAGAGAGATGTGATGATGGGATGGAGAGAGAGAGAGAGAGAGAGAGGAATGGAGATGGAAGATGTGATGAAAGGTAGGAATGTAGTGTAATGAGGGATGGAAGGAGGAAGAGAGAGATGGATGGAGACAGAACGATGGAATGCAGAATATGATTAAAAGGAGTGAATGAGAGAGAAAGAAACAGAAATGGAGGGAGAAACAGAGATGTGATGATGGGACGGAGACAGACAGCGATGGGGTGTAGGATGTGAGGAAAATTATGAATTGAGGGAATGAGGGGGTGAAGGAGAGAGAATGAAATATGGCTCTCTGAGGAGCCATGTGTGGTGTAATAGGGGGTCAGACTGAGATTAAAGGGAGATAGATAGTTAGAATGAAGGAGAGGTACAGAGAGAGATGAAATACATTTCAGCAACATTTTCCCTAAAGAAAGTGAAAAAACGTCATGAACATTTTGATTTAGATTTATATTAACGTTAAAGTTATTCTTTATATATGATTACAAAGCCTAGATTCTGTTAAACACACACACACAACGACAGTCAACCTCCAAGAATTAAGCCCACTTAGCCTTCATCCCCTCATTTAATCTATCCTTTCTTTCTATCTCTCTTTTCCCCCTCTCTCAGTCTGTCTCTGAGTGCAGTAATGATGCTTGCAATCTCAAATCTGTGTGTGTGTGTGTGTGTGTGTGTGTGTTAGATAACTCTGTCACCAGGCCACCGTCAGCTTATGGTGATTATGGTGTCAACACCTTACATAACACACTTCAGTATATGCTCATTGTTTCTGACTACGTGTGTGTGTGTGTGTGTGTGTGTCTAACCCAGTTCTACATCTGTCCTACCCTGCATCACTGAGCTGATGTCAGCACCGGTGCAGATTAAATACGCTCCAGTTGCATTCATAATTCATAGAAATCATAGGTTTAAGAGCAATTCCATTAGTATTTAAATGAATGATATTGGGGTATAAGGTGACGCTTTGATGCACTGCAAAAAATGAAATCTTAAAAAGAAAAAATAGATCTTGTTTTTTTTTTTAATTTTAAGAATAACTGACTTGACTAGACTTGTATGTGTAAGATAAATAAACTAATTTTAAGAAATGTTGGCTACAATTATCTTTTTAAGAAAAATGTACTGATTATAATAACTTCTTAAAATGAAATAAGAAATTTAATCAAGAGAACGGACATGTTCTCATGCTCTCCACTACGAGTTAAGAAATTCATGACACCTTTGCTTATTTTAAGAATATTAAAGCTAAAAATGTGGAAAAAGGGAACGATTTTTTTCTTGTTTTAGGAGATCTTTACAAGATAAATTTTCTCACGATATTGGCAGATAATTTTGCTTGATTCTGGTACCTTTTTTCTTATTATCCCTTTCTTTTTCTTATTTTCTGATGCTGATTTTTGCAGTGTGTACATCATTCAAAATACTGGAACTTGGCTCCGTGAACAATCCTTTTCTAACGTCTTTAAGATTACTTTCTGTGCAAAAGCACCTGGTGATTTGAGTGTTATTTGGTACTTCTTTTCTACCTCTATTTCTAGTTCTAGTTCTAGTTCAAAGTTATATTTAATATTCCATGTCTAGCTTAAAATGTATATTTTGTACTTTATTTATTATTGTTTATTCCATGTGCCTTAATTGTTCTTTGTTCCCTTTTTCCTACTGCACTGTTTAAACTGGAGCCACGTCGTCTCGTCTCTCTATGTATCTGTAGAGTATATAGCAGAGATGACAATAAAGTTACTTTGACTTTGACTTGACTTTGACTTTTATCATTAAAATTTCTATGTGCATTCGCTGCAATCACGTCAGATCAAGAGGAGGCAGGAAACTTGTTATTAGCCGGGTGCCAATTTCTGTATGGATAGCTTCGTGACACTGCGTACGAATGTATGTCAGAATCAGCACATTGCTTTTCTCGCTTATGCTACAAAATGTACATGCACTAGGAGTTTTCTGGATGGACGAGGTTCTGCCGTGGAGGGTCACATATATTCGATATATCTCCCAGCCCTAGTTCAAGCATATATAACTAGATTTTTAAAATCTTCTTGTCTGTCTCCACCAGGTTATTCCCGCGAGCTGCTGAACCACTCCGAGTCATCGCTCCGCGAATCCTTCCAGACCGACTTCGGTCCCATCTACTCCCAGAACTCCCGCGTCTTCCAGGACCTCTACACGGACCTGCGCCGCTACTACCGTGGCTCCAACGTCAACCTGGAAGAGGCGCTCAACGAGTTCTGGGCTCGGCTGCTGGAGAGGCTGGTGCGAGTCCTCAACCCCCAGTACAGCATCAGCGAAGACCACCTGGAGTGTGTGGCCAAGCAGTCGGAGACGCTGAGGCCGTTCGGGGACGTGCCCAGAGACTTCAAGCTGAAGGTCATGCGCACATTTGTGGCAGCCCGCTCCTTCGCGCAGGGGCTGGTGGTGGGGGGAGAGGTGGTGCGCAAAGTATCACAGGTGAGTGCCGTCTTGCCTCAGAAGCGTGTTGTTCTAAAAGTTATGGCACATCAGTCAATAATATTGGGATATGGATTCATTGGACGGTCTGTAGTTATGTTTTTTTTTCCCGCTCGCAAGTTGAATTATGCGTGAGAACAGGAACAATTTAGAATTTACACACCAGGACTGAGATGGGCACCAGCAGCATGAACGGTCTTTTATTTTCTGTCTGTCTGTCTGTCTGCCGTCATCTTTTCATCCGCTCCATCTTTGATGTCTATTTCCCACTGGTCTGTTTCTCTGATCATAACACATTTTTCTCTCGCTAATCTCCTCTTTTCTTGATTTAATGTGTCTCATGGTGCTGCTAGTCAGTCATCTCTCATCTCTGCCTCAATTCCCCTTTTTTAATTCTCCTTCTTTCTTTCCCTGGGCTTCCATCCATGCCTTTCGTCTCGAGGTTTGGTGTATTCAGAGCACACACACACACACACACACACACAAACACATACACAGCTGTAGGTGTATGTTTGGGTGTTGTGCAGGAAAAAAAAACAGGATCGATGTGGTCGGAAGGAAGAAGTTTGTGAAGAACAACCCTGAGGCTGAGGCAATCAAGACACACAGACACCCCTACACACACACACACACACCTTGTCAACGCAATCTGCCACTGCAGTTGCAATTAATGTCAGCATTATAGTGAGAGATGTCCTCTAGCCTATCTCTAGCAACACCAACACACACACACAATTTTAGCCTATCCCTTTTGACATATTGCGTAACCTCAGTAAGAAGTCTGGAGAAAGCTGTCGCACTTACTTTCTAGACTAAACATAAGAATTTATGGCTGGAACAATTTTGCCATAGGGATTTTATAAACAAATTCAGATTTTCATAAATGTATCGTCTTCCATGTCTTTCCCTCTATCTTTCTGCCCGTTTTTATATCCGCCTTACTTTTTCTATCTGTCTGTCTTTCTGTCTGTTTTTACGTCTTTTCGTCTGTCCATTGGCTTGTTTTTATCTGTCCCTCTGTCGGACTCAGACTTTTCTACTTTTCGGCCTATCTTCTATCTTTCTGGCCAGTTGGTGGCGTAACGGTAGGGTGATCACCCTCCGATCAGAGGGTCGCAGGTTCGAATTCAGGACCCTGATTGCTGCCCTTGTTAGCTGCCCACTGGATGTTGGCCAGAGTTCGTTGTGGTGCATTGTGTGCTGTGCTGTGGTGTGTTCACCACGACACATAATCACTCACATTCACTTTTGTCTGTTCTGTTTTTTTCTTGTCTTTGTATCCGTTTCTGCCATTTTTCCCTCAATCTTTTTGCTTTTCTTTATATCTGTCCATCTGTGTGTCTGCCTGACTTTGCTATCTGCATGTCTGTCTGTCTGTCTTTCTGTCTATATTTAAATCTTTACCTCTGTCCATCGCTTGTTTTAGTCTGTCCCTCTGTTTGTCTATCTGACTTTTCTATCTGTCCTTATTTCTGTCCGTCCGTCTGCATGCTGTAATGTTTTGTAGTCGACGGCAACATCTCAAGTCGTTTGTGTTTGTGTTGTTAACACGATTGCATCAGCCTGTTTCGCTCTCTGCTTATCTCTCATGCTTTGATCTGTACATTTCCCTTCTGTCGTTCTGTTTCTGTGTCGTCCCTCAGGACAAATGTTCTCTTTCGAGAGTAGAAACTTGCCTGGAATTTTGGTGCGTACGTCGAAGTTTGGCTTTACATCAAAACGTCGACCAGCTTGCGGTTATAAAGCACGTAGAACAAAGTCTGGCATTTCCTTTTGTACGGATCCAAATGCATTCAGCCAGAAATTTATGTCTGAGTTCAAGTTAACACTTATTTCATGTCGAAACACGTTGGATCAGCACAGATTTGGCCTGGAGGCTGAGTTCTACCTATGACTGTGTGTGTGTCCTGCCTTCAGGGCATATGAGTGATGTGTAACTCAGATGACTGAGGTCTTACACACACACACATACACACATCTTCATCATCAATGTGAGGTACTGCCAGTGACTCCCATAGTGATTAGATGTAAATAATACCAGAAAAACAATAAAAAAAAATTTCTCATGAGGTTCTCACAAATCCCTTATGTCCTCACAAATCTTTTAGACAGCCTCCTGCAAACACACACACACACATTTGCCCTTTTCAGTGTGCAGGTGTTGACAGGTTGTCTGTTTGTTGTCCACCTTGACGTTTGCTATAGGTCATAATTAAAGTCGCTCCATCATTCGTGCATCACACATAAACACATCATACACACACTCAACCCTCACTGAACACTCGCCATTATGTCTGATATGAGAATGACCATAATTATAAAGAAAATACTCTTCAAATCGGCCCCATAAGCTGTGACTCGTGTGTGTGTGTGTGCGCCCTGCGGTGTGTTGGGACACGCCCAGGGTTGTTGTCCACCTCGCGCCTGTATTGCCGGGTTAGATTTCTTGGTTTCTGCTCGTTTCAGGTGTCACAAAAACCGCAATTACGGGGTCCAAGCATCGAAGCGCAAAAGAGACTCAAAACAGCAAATGTACAATTCCTTGGATTACAGTTATTTGATGGCTATAAAGAGATACACAATTTTCATACAGCTTTCACAGAATGGCATCATACATCATAGAGCAGGTTCTGTGCTGCTGGGTGAAGAGGTTGCAAGTTCAAACCTCATGAGTGAGGAATTCTTTGAAGCTCTTACAAATTGCTTTATGGGGAAGTTGGTTGTGTAACGGTTAGGGAGTTGGCCCCTGTGATCGAGAGGTTGCTGGATCAAGTCCTGGACCAGTAAAGGTACCACTGGGGTACTTATGAGCAAGGTATCATCGTCCCCAAGCACTGCTCTCTGGGTGCTGACAAAAAGAAAGCTGACAAATGAGGTCACAGTTGGTTGTGTGCTGTGGTGCGTTCACAGTGACAAATAATCACTCACTTAAATTCTGGTAAATACATGTAGCCTCCACATTTGAGAGTTTTCACAAGGCAGTTTTCACTTGTAGAATGTTGCCCATATTTTTCCGACAAATGGCACAAAAACGCATTTGTGAGGATCACAGGTATTTTGTGAGGAAGGTGGGTCAAAGCACTCCAAAGATACAGCAATTCCAACAAAATAGGTCACACCCTAGATTTTCATTGGCTTATCTTAGCAAAATTACATAATTGTGATCTAGGAGGAGTTTTCAAATAATAGACTGAAACACTTTTGTCTTCACTACATCCTTAGACTCCAATAATTATAGACCTCTGCGATGTGATGGACAAATAAGTATGATATTTTATATTTCACTATGACCAAAAGTCTTGTGATCTCTGGTCACTTTGGTCATAGTACTGACAGCCGTAAGACTCTATTAAGTTCATTAAGTACGTTACGCAGTCTGAGGAGTTGTTCATATTCACATTTCCTTTTTAGCTTGATTTTCCCCAAGTAACACCCCATAAATCTTTCATTCCATCACTCATTCAGTTAACCTTTCGCTTCTAAGCATAATGGGATATATTCATTTTTTCCTGCGTATTAACTTTAACTCACTCTCTCACTTTTTTCCCTCATTTTCTCTTTGATTTGGTACCAGTTTTGCTGCAGTAATTTGTTGGATGAGGGATTTTTCCAATCCTTAATTGGAGTAGGAAAAAAAAATAATCAAAAGGGGGCCGAAGAAGAAAGTTTTAGAGAGGAAGGAAAAGAGAGACGGCACACATCTGGTCCTCCTCGCCTCCTTTTTTATGCCGGCGCTCGTTCTTATTAAGGACAGTGTATTCCTCCTGTCCTCATAAGTAGGCCAGGCAGCGCATTTTTGCCCTCACCAGAGTGGGAGGAGATCTCTCATATTTCTCTCTAATTGCTACAGAGAATGTCTTTAAAGAGAAACACGTCTGCTCCGAACACATCGCTCACCAGAGACGGCATTTAGGGACAGCTCGGAGCGAGGGAAAGAGAGAAACAGAGAGAGAGAGAGTTGGAAGAGAGAGATTATGATGGAGAAAGTAAGGCAGAAACAAAAGCAAAGAAAGAGAGAAAAAGATAGAGCAAAAAGGATAGGTTACGAGAAGGTGAGTGAAGAGGTAACGAAACTGGAACTAAAAAATAATGGAGAAGGACAGAAGGAGAGGAACTTAGAGGGGAAGAGAGAGAGAGAGAGAGGGCTCATGTAAAAGGAAGACAGAGACGAAAGAGAGAGAGAGAGAGAGAGAGTGTGAGAGGACGAAGGAAAGGTGGAGAGAATGAAAGAGAGAGGTTATGACAAAGTGAGTGAAGAGACATAAAAGTGCGAGACAGACTGGGAGTGGCAGAGAGAGAGAAACTGGGACTGAGAAAGTGAGACAAAAAAGAGAAAATGAGACTGGAACAGAGAAACAGAAGACAGAAGAAGAAGACAGCAACAGAAAGAAAGGGGGAATGAAAGAGAAAAAAGGTAACTGAACAGACAAAAAAAAAAGAGTGCAAGACAGAAGGAGAGTGGCATATCGAGAGATTATAAGAAAGTGAGAGAGAGACAAAAAATAATTAAAGAGAGAGACAAGAGAGAGATAGTGAGAGAGAGAGAGAGAGAGAGAGAAAGGTTATGAGATGAAAAGACAAAAAAGAGCAAGACCAAGCAAGAGTGAGAATATGTGAGAACGAGACAGAAAGAGACGGGAAGAAAAAGAAGGAAAGGGAGAGAGAATGAGAGAGAGATTTTGTGAGAAAGTGCATGATATTCCAGACAGACTGAAAGCAAAGGAATAGCAAGGGATTATGGGAAAGAGAAACAGAGAGAAAAAAGCTAAACCGAGAAAGAGAATGAGGAGAGATAGAAGGAGGGAGACCGAGGGCCTGTTTTTACACGTATGTGGACATTTTTATAAACACATTCTTTTATATGTTTATTTTTTTAATTGCATTTAAAAAATCTCTGTACACACTAGAACACGAAATGATTCCAAACTAGATTGTTTACCACTTGTCTACGTCATGTGTTTTTTCCGTTAGTGAATAGGCGACATGCCTAGCGTGGAGCACGATACCGTAGCCATCTTCATGGTTACCATAGTCACTTGTGGTGTGTAAGGAATTTAAGGTATTTAAGGCACGTGCACAATACAGCTAAACACGTCATCCTTGAACGTTGTTAGGACTATTTTAGGGGAGCTTCTCGGATATTAGGCAGGTGGGCGGGCATATGGACCCAGGTGGAAGCTGCATGTCATTGCTTCTCTGTTAAGTAAAAGTAACGTTCCTGAAGTTGGCAGGCCTATGAAGCCTATGTAGGTGCGATGAAAAAATTTCGGACACATGTAGCATGTAACCCTAAGCCTAACCCTAACCCAAACGGTGTTTTACTCGTTTACACACATCCACGGAATCCAGCGTTTTGAAAAATCTTGACTTTGGAGGACATTTAAAAAAATATGCATTTGATGCGGGTAAAATTCTCGTCAATAAAATGCCCAAAGGTAGAAAAAATAGGTTTGTAAGAGAACAGAGAGTTTATGAGAAGAAAGCAAAACGAGTTAGCAAAAACGAGACGCGAGACAGACAGAAAGACAGAGAGATTATGAGAAAGTTGTAAGCTTTTACAAAAGGACACCGCCACATTAATTCATGATCTGGTATTTTGGGTTTGAACTATAGAATCTCCCCAAACATGTTATTGGTCTGCATTAAGCCGATTACAGCGCCAGCTCCAGATCAGTAGACTAAGTCTGTGTGGATAGTCTCTCTCTCTCAGACATTACACTCTCATCCTGGCACTTTCAATAGGGAATTACACTTCTGAGCACGTAATCTCCGACTCAGACTTTTTACATAGCCTTCAAGTGCGAAAGCTGCAGTCAACAGGGAATATACAATGTGTAAAGAGTTTAACTAGTGTTCAGCATTTATAAAGTCAGAATAATTGACTTTATAAGTTTTAAGTGAAACTAAGAGCCTGAGACAACTGAACTGGCGAGATCTCTGGCGAAAGTTAGGCATCTCACAAGTCGTCCCAACATACTGTACAGCATATGCTGCTACGTTTCCTTGCTGCGCGAAACGTAAAATATTTGTACAGTTTTGCCGTATCGCTATCGTCATCGCAAGTTCCAGTAATCAGTAAGTCGAACCATTGTAACTCAGGGAGCATGTCAACACATATTTTTATAAATAGCGATGTACATTTCAACTAGCAAGTTTTTCTGGTGAACGGGGAGTGAAAATAAGAGACAGGTGATAACAAGTAATAGAGGAAGGGAAATGTGAAGCTGAACAAAATGAGGGACAAACGAAAAATTAAACCCAGCTCAGTATTCCAGTGATGTAGCCAGAATTTCCGGAAAGAATGATAACCATATCATTCAAAAACTAATTGTAACAGTACAACATTTTGTATAATCTAAAACTCATATTTGGCTTTGAAGTACTAATATTCTGATAATATTTTAGCAAAAAATATTTTAATATCATGATAATCGTTAAAAATCGTTAAGCAAGATTGCTTTAAATAAGTTAGCTTTTTATGTGTCACTAAGCCAAAAGTTCTGGACGCCAATTTAACATTTGTATTCGATTAATTACTGTGTAAACACATTAATAACCTGTAGAGATTAATAACTTGTGTGTGTGTATATAATGTAGGCCCACAGTGCATGCTGTAATCACATTATCAGCTCCCTTCTTGTTGTATAACTTAATTAGCCGCAGAACCCAGGAACTCTCAGCGCGCCTTAACCTCCATCTAGCGTAGCGTTAGCGAAGTGGCTAATTCCATTAAGCTCATTGTTCTGCCGTTTGATGCCTCAGCCGTTCTGGCTGCGATGAAGTCCTCATTAGTATACAGCGGAGGATGTCGGTGCAGGAGCAAAATGAGGGAAAGCCAGGAAAGTCCTCTCCGGAAAAAAGAGACACATGCGGGAATTTCCCGGCTAGCAAAGTGGCAGGAATTCAAGCTGTTTAATTTGGTCGGCAGCATGGACGTATGGTCACTGTATGAAAGTTGAGACTGAGTCAACGATGACATTTGGTCAGATTACGTGTTTGGAAACTCGCTGTTGGAATGTGCTGAGCTTTTCAAGATGAGGAGTATTTGCTTGGTGATGCTTCTGGATTATCTTAAAAAATGTGCCACTTTTTCCTCCAAATTTTCAGTTAATTACTTTCTATCCTGCTAAACTTAGCTTTTTTTTTACAAGCACAGCCTGTTTTCTGTTTCAAAACTTTAATGGCAGTAGCTCTTCAAAAAGGCTGATGTCCATATACAGTAAATTATCAACACATTTCTCGTAATAGAGCAATGGTCCCCAAATGGCCAACAAGGCGAAATATCTGGCCTCTCATGCCGCATTGACAGCAAACGCAAACAGTGCGCTTCCTATGGTCATCTGTGAGTAGCGATCTCCACGTCAGTGGGTCTCTGCTAGTCATTAAGAGTGAGTAAAATCTTAACGATAACAGTCGCAATAACAGACATTGAACTTACTGGACATTATATTCATTCCTCTATATGTGAAATTATTTCTGAGTAATTCTGTGCACAAAAACTGAAGTAATTACATAAAAAGCCATTAATTACATTATTCGTGGTGCAAACATGCTTTAGCGCTCTTATATGGAACGCCGTCTTGCACAATAAAGTAGTTCTCTTTCAGAAAGGCCAAAGGTTTCTGCAAGCCAATAAAACAGATATTGTTCCTACTATGTCTAGTAGTTCTATCTACAGTTTCAGCACTTTTATACTCCATAAAGCTAAAACATATAATAAATAAATGAATAATAAGATGTGACATGGATTTGTTGGCCCTCAGCTTGACTTGCTTTACATAATTTGGCCTTCAGGGAAAGATAACTAGGGACCACTGTAATAGGGAATTTTTTTTCCAGACACCTACCTGAGTCTCTAAAATTATTGTGCGTAAAGTTTCATTTTTTGGTCAGAGATTGACATAAATTTGTGGAAAACAAAAATATGTTCTTGCTGTTTGACCTCAGTATGGGAGGGATTAGGTATCCTTCAAGGCTCTTGTGTTGTTGTTATGTTGTGTAGCTTGTCCACTAGAGGGCACACAACAGCACACACTTGACTTTTTTGTGTTTTTATTGATTTGACTCTTGTTTGCCTCATAACCTTGCTGTTAATAATGTTGAAGAGTTCCAAAATGTATGATCACTCAATTATGAAGAATTATTTGCATGACTTTCATATAAAACTAAGCACGCCAGACTTGCTGTACATTCTGTCTTAGCACCATTGCATGACTTTAGCGGTAGCTCATGAATGCAGATGATTTTCTGACGAGTACCCCCAGGCACTCAGTGCTGGAGTAAAGCCAAAGCCTAGTTTCAGATGGGCTAACACATCACAGCATTAAACTAAGAGTTCTAAAAAAAGCCAGTGTGAACTCCGTGTCCTGAATTCCGCAAAATCCCACAGAGATGTCTTGAGCTTAGAACCTTTCACCATGGTTTAAGAGTCCTATACCAGAATCATCAGAAGCATATACCCAAAGTTCTAGAACATTTTTAGAGGTTCTACAACCCTGTGTCTCCAGAGTTCCATCTGAGCAGAGTTCTAAAGATACATGCGTTCAGATATAGTATCTTTCCTGAAGGTTCAGAGCTGTATATACAGACTTTGCAAAGCATCTTCTGAGTGTTCTACTTATTTGCCTTATGTTTTAGGACTAGCACATTGTTCTAGGACTTCATAGTCATAGTCACGTCTTCATTTCTAAAGCCCCAAAATGTCTGTGCAGAAGCTGTACGGTCGTATGCCTAAGTTTAGAACCTTATCTTGAGGTTTCACTACTGTCTCGCAGACTTGCAGAAGAATTTGGCCATAATTCTAGAATTGTATGTCTCAAGTTCTAAAAGAACTTTTGGACACTTGGAAGTACCTACCCAGAGTTCCAAAATCATCTGACCAGAGCTCTACAACCTTTTTGTGAAGATCCAGAACATTATGTCAAGAGTTTCAAAAGCGTTCTTGAACTCTTTCATTGAGATTCAGATCAAAACAACAGACCAGGGTTGTGTTTCCCAAAAGCATAGCTATGTAACACTATATTAGTTGCTAATGTACACTATGTTAGTTGCTAACATACTTAGCAACTATGCTTTTAGAAAGCGCAATCCAGAGTGTTTGAATCCTTTCTTGAGGTTTCCGAACCATACATCTGACCATAGTTCTTGAATCTTTTCATGAGTGTTCAGAACTTTATGTCTAGAATTTCAAAAGCAGCTGACCAGAGTTCTCATACCTTTTTAAGTATTTTTTGAACCTTTTGACCAGAGTTCCAAAAGCATCTGTGCTAAGTTCTTGAACCCTTTCTTGATGTTTTTGAACATTGTCAACATTTTGACAAGTTCTGGAACCATGTTCATTCCATCCAGAGTTTCAAAACAATCTAATCAGAGTTCTGGAACCATTTTATGAGGTTTCAGATTATAGTGTCCAGAGTTTCAGAAACATCTGATTACACTCATTGAACCGTTTTTTTGAGGTTACAGCACCTTATAGACAGAGCTCCAAAAAGATCTAAGCAGAGTTTTTGAAGACTTTCTTGATGTTTCCACACATTCTGTCCAGTGTTCCATAATGATATGTTTCAAGTGCCATATGTCCAGTTCTGGCTTGAATTTGAGAATCGTTGTCCAGCAATGTAGAACTCATGCCCAGAGATCTAGGTCTCAGATTTTCAAGTCCCATGCCCAGCATGTCCAGTGAGCATCTCTGAACTATTCCGCATGACTTGCTGCATTTCTCCTCCATCCAGCCCTGCAGTGACGATGTGGATGTGATGAGTCATGGAGCTCTGATGTGGTTTATTGTGTCGTAATTCCCCTACATTAAGATGATCTCTGTCTCTATTTCTTACTGTCCTTGTCGCCTACGCTCAGTCTTACTGTACACACACATATACCTAATTGTCCTTACTCTGCTTCCCTCTCTGCCCTCTCTTCTTTCTCTTCCTGTTTTCTTCTACTGTTCCCCTCCCAGTCCTTATCACTCTTGTCGCTGACCACTCTCTCCATCCATCTTTCCTCTGCTTTTCTGTTTTCTCTCCTCATTAAAAATGTGAGTTACAACTACCTCCAGGGCACTTTCTGTGTGTGTGTGTGTGTGTTGGTGGCCAGGTTTTTAGATATTTGTGAGGACCTAATTTCTTTTTTTTGTATGTGAGGGCCTGTCCGTAAAGGAAAAATGCTTTTCTAGAAAAGTAGCTGTAACAACTTTTACATCTAGACATTATGGTAACCAAAGTAACAACCTGACAAAGATAACAAGGCAAAGCTTTGCATTTTCTGTATCTGTAATATATCTGTCTGAAGGAAGCACCTTACACTCTCCATACATCTAAAAATGTGAGCTTTTCTTCATCAAACTGCCCACTTAAACTCACACCTGCCTGCAGCAAACTCCATTTTAATTTAATCTCCTACAATTAACCGAAAAATGGTTAATAGGCGGTGAGAGGAATCCATAATGCATGGCTCATAATTACCCTCACGGTACTTCTGCTGCACCTCGGCCCAGACTGATGCCCTCACAGCCCCTCACGTCATGTAAATCAGTCCTTGTTCAACTCTCCGACGCTTCACAGGCCGCTTTTATGCCCACTACAGGTGACACGAGCAGAATTGATGTCCTCAGAACACCTGCAGGTCTGGGAGATGTAAATCACCCTTTTTGTTTCTCAAAGGCTTTCAATATGAGCACTTGCTGATGGGTATAATAAGGCTGGTGGCCTTTAAGAGACAGCTGTTTGTGGAAGTAGACGAGGCTGCTCTTTAGAGGGCAAGGTGGTGTTATTACGATTTCAACATGATCTGCAGCTTATTCATAACGCTTTCTGACTCTGCTTAACCCTGTAGCATCTTATCAGACTCAGCACCATGTGTCCTTATATAAAGTACTTTCTTTGCTTGATGGAAATTAGCAGTGAAATTAGACCGTCTTTGGTTTGGTAACGTGAAACGTTTCAGAAAACTGCATCTGAAAAGATGTGGAAGGTAAGTTTTACGACGTTATGTAGTTTAACAGTTTTTCACATCTTTTCGTGGAAGGTTTTTCAGGTTGGGACTAAAACGTAGTCAGCTAACGTAGAGAGGGTTATGTTTAGCGTAGTCCTTCCCAGATCTACTGCTCTGGCCCTGCCCACCTGCATAGCGTCGGTAGCCTACCTGCTAGTCTGGGCAAGTTCGCTAAGAGAGTTTGTCATTTGCACTTACTTTACTTGCACAACTTCAGAGTGATTTTTCATAATACTGCGTGTGTTTTACAATCGATGGGTAGGGGCTCTGTAGTAGTGGGCGGTGCTTCAGCTATGAGCCAACACGCCTACAGCATCCGAGCATAGAAAATACCGCCCCTATTTTCACCACTTTGAGACTTAATTTGACGTATGTAGATATATTCATATTTGCTCAAATTGACAAGGTTTTTGACCTTACCGGGTCTTTAACCTTTGTTGTGTAACGTGTTTGAAAGGCTAGGGCAGTTTTATTTATTAATTAACTAATTGGATGATGTGGATGAAATGTTAAGTATTTATCTGAAATGTTACGTCTCCTTTGACCCATGTGTAGAAATCCGTGCAATGTGTAGAAAAATAGACGTTCTTTCTGTTGCTTCTTTCCTTGTGAGGATTAATATGTACTTATTGGTGAAAATCTTTAATATTTGTTACCTTTCCTTCTCTTCCTCCAACTCTCTCTCTCTCTCCTTGCTGTTTATCATTCTTATCCTCACTCCCATTTGTCTCTCTCAATCCATCCCTCTCTCTCTCTCTCTCTCTCTCTCTCTCTCTCTTTCCTTTCCTTCCTATCTCTCTGTATGTCCCCCCATCCTTATTCCCTTTCTGTCTCCCTCCCACCCTCCATCTATCCATCCAACGCTCTGTCTCTCTGTCTCTCACCCCTCCCGTCTGCCCTGTGTGGAAGGAGGAAATCACTGAGGCTCCCTGTAGGAAATGAAGACCATTACGGGGCAATTTACTGTTTGTGTGCTTGTTCAGGTTGTTGCGTATCGCCATTTCCTGGATGAATTATGTCTGTTTTCTGGAGTTTAATGCGCTCTGAACCCGACGCCCAAAACAAAGCATAAACATCTCCCCTCATCGGTTTATGTGCCAACACCGTCAAGGCTGCTCTAATTCAGACGGTGTGACTTTTCATCTTTTACCAACCTTTCTTATGATTCATTTTTTTCCTGAAACCACACAGTTTTCACCAAGATTCTGATGTTTACCAATAATTTCTTGCTGAAGATTTTTAAGAACAGAGTTCTCCCTCCCTCTATCTCTCACACACCTTCTTTGTCTGCTATTTCCTTCCTACTTCCCTCCCTTTCATCTGTTCCACCACTCCTTTCTACACATTTTCATCACATCCTTTGTCTCTCTGCGTTTTCCACCCGCCCTTCTTCCCTCTCTGTCCTTCATTCTTTTTTCTTCTATATCATCTATCCCTCGCTTTCTCTCCCTTGTTTCTCCAAATCCACCGTCTCTCACCTACCTTCTTTCTGTTCCTCTTTCCATTCTCGTTCCATCTTTGTCTACATTCTAAGCCTTCATCAAGGCATCCTGCACCTCGCTGTTTCTATACATCCTTGATTCCTTCTCTGCATCTCTCTCCCATCCTCTCTTCCTTTTTGTCTCAATCCATCCCTCCCTTCTTCCATCCTTTCTGTCTTCCTCAATCCATCTCTCTCCTTTCTCTCTCCCATCCATTTGCATCCACCCACCCTTTATTTCCTCCCCAATCTTGCATCCATCCATCTTTTATTCCCTCTTCCATTGTCGTTCCCTCTTTGTCTCCCTCCGCTCACTTATCCATCCCTCCTTCCATCTCTGCCTCTCCCCTCCCATTCTAATTCCTACCTCCTATATTCTAACGTCTAATTCTCCCTCCTTTTCCCGACACTCTAGCATCCATCCGTCCTTCCTTCATTTCACCTTCTTCGGCTCTGTTTTTCTCTCAATGCCTCATCCTCTCTTCTTCTCTTTCTCTCATTTGTCAGGTCCCTCTAAGTCCAGAGTGTGTTCGAGCGCTGATGAAGATGACGTACTGTCCTCTCTGTAGGGGCGTGGCTTCCTCCAAGCCGTGCTCCAGCTACTGCAGGAACGTGATGAAGGGCTGCCTCGCCAATCAAGCTGATCTGGACACTGAGTGGAAGAACCTGGCAGGTGGGCGGGGCTTGGTAGACAACACCTCCAATCAGAACGACGATTATACTGCTAATGAGAGTCCCTTTACTACAGAAACAAAAATAGAAATAAAATAGACAAAAGAATAAAAAATACTAATAAAAATAGAAAAAAGAAAAATTACTATTTTATACTTATGACATAGTCTTTCATGATTATGGGAGAGGATCTCTTAATTATGAGAAAAGCTGTTGTAATTACAATTTTCCAATTACAACATCTTGAGATCTTTTCTCATAATTACAGAATCTTTTCTTGTAATTACGGAATAATGATGTAATTATGAGGATTTTTCTTAGTATTATGGCGTTCTTTTTGTAATTACGGAATTATAATATAATTTTGAGGTCTTTGTCCATAATTACAGGATCTTACCTTGTAATTACAGAATCATAATTATTAATTAATTATTAATTATGATATCTTTTCTTGTAATTATAGGATTGTTTTTCATAACTATGTAGTCATCAAGATGTTATGAGATCTTTTCTCGTTATTACTAAATCTTAATGTTGTAATTATAACGTCTTTTCTTGTAATTACAGCATATTGTCTTATAATTATGGAATAATGATTTTGTAATTACCAATACAACACCACATAAAACTGAATATATATTACTTTATTAGTTCCTCCTGTCGGTTTAATTCATTTTATCCCAAATCAAGCAAAATAATGTGGATATCACTGCAAACAGTTACGGGATGTAAAATATATTTCGGCGCCTGTGTGGTGTCACTTTTCTTGTATTACCACCAGTGTTCGAGTGGCACATAGACTTAATATTAAGTCATTTTGGTCTCCCCTGTGCTACTTTAATAAAAAAATCCTGTTCCTGTCCATTACCCACTTCACGATCTTTTCACATAATTATGAGATCTTTTATTGTAATTATGAAATAGTACATTATAATTATGAGCGTGTCTACTTCTTCTCTGAATGTGAGGTGCTTTCGTAGTTTAAGGAGAGAAAATAACTACATTTTGCTTTCATGTTTGTGTGTGTGTGTGAAGATGCTATGTTACTGGTGACTGACCGCTTGAGCAGACCCTACAGCATGGACGTGGCTGTTCTCTCTATGCCCAAGAGAATTGCGGAGGCCATCCTCTACATGCAGGACAACCTCAACACCTTCAACAGCAAGGTCCCTGTCTGTCAACTCACTGAACCATGAACTCAGTACACACACATGCACACCCTGCCTCTTCTTGCTGTCTTTGTGTTAACTCCCATGGTGACGTGATGTAAATAATACTGACTACAGGGACTAAATATGAAACAATACCAAACTCTAACTTCAACCTCAGTGAGCTAAAGCAAATAAAACCTGCAAATATTCTAAAAACAGCATTTTCCTTGTGACAAATACAAAATACATACAAAAATGTGCTCTCAAACAAGACAAATTTCAGGTTTTTCTATATTATAAACCATTTTATCCCCATAAGAACATAAATACATAATCACACTCATATACTGTACACAAACAGATATGCAGCTACATAATTATATTCTAAAATGATCATTTAACCCTATCCATACTGTCTGCCATTATTGTGTTCTCATTATAAGCAAAATGCACCCACACAGATTGCGCTCACACATACAGCTGTGACACCAGAGTGTGTGTTTTTTGCAAACTCCCAGCACCAGAAAGGAAGAAAGAAATCAATCAATAATCAATAAATTCATCAACCTTGTCTGCTGTGCTGTGGGATTACTGGGACTGTGAGTGCTCTCAGAACATCCACAAAAGAATCTGAGCCCACAAACGGAACTGTTAACCCGTTCTCATTTAGCTCTCTTCTTGAAAGTTCCATCAGAGGATACTGCCATAACTCATAAAAATAATTTATTTCATAGAAATTATATTACACTATACAATTAGGGTTGGGTACCTTTCACATCTGAACTGATGTCAGTACCTTTAAAAGTACCGAACTCAGTACCCAACCCTATATATGCTCTATCTGTGAATCTTTTATCAGCAAACAGACATTTAGTGTCCACTTGATTAGACAATTATTAAAAATAAAATTCAAATATGTTCTACTGTAGTTGGATTAGATTCAGAGGTCAGTATAAAACAAAACTCTGTAAAACTGCAAAATTCATTCAAGAAAATGTTCAGTTTTGATCTAGTTATTGTTGTTAATTAATACATTGCAGGAAGCGAAAGTGAAGCACTGTCTCGTTCAAACTTGGAGGCTACATGTATGATGGTGTTTTTGTGTAAGCTGTATGAAAATTGTGCAGATGGGGGGCACTGTAGCCATCAAATTTACCTCTCTTTTGCACCTACATGGTTGGACCCCAATAATTGCCATTATTATTATTATTATTTTACTATCGTTAATGAATATGCATTGTGTTGTAGGTGTTCCAGGCATGTGGGACCCCCACCCTGAGCTCCAACCATGAAAAGGAGGTGCCGAGAGTCCGAACCCCAGCTGACGCCGGCACTGTTGCAGGAACACAGCTGGAGAAGCTGGTGTGTAACTTTTCGACACACTGGTATTGATCCTGTTATCATCAGCACCTGATTAGGGTTGGGTGATTTGAAATCAATATCACGATTAAGTGAACATTTAAACCCGATTAATGAAATAATTTTCTTTGGGATTATTTTTCCCACTAACAGTTTATGCTGTAAATATGCTCAACTATATTAAAGTTGGGATATTATTTTGTGCATAACGGATGTTATGGACAGGGTGGAGTCACGTGACGAAACATATAGTAGTATGTTTTTAAGAGGACATTACACAAGCACACACTGGGGCTTTTTATTGCATTATGGGGCATTATGTTTATGTTTTGAAGGGCATAAATCAAGCTTCAAAACGATACCTTTATCAAATGAATGGGACAACAAATGACTGAGATATCAACATTCAAAGGAGTCTCAGGTTTCTCCTGTCACGCCAAGTGATGAAACGGAAATCTGTCTTTGAAGAGATTGACTATCGTAAATAACACTCACAAGCGCTTGGTGCGGTCGCGGCTACGTTTGCATTTACGGTAGCCTACGCTGCATTCACAGCCACACGGATAGCCTACCTGCGTTAGGTAAACTGAACTCGGGAGACGAAGATGGATTCAGGAGAACTTCACGCTAGTCAACCAGTGGATTTAGCGTAAATATTGAAGTAGAGCGGTCAAAACAGAAACTTTTAACATTCTGCTGGAATTGAATTCCTCACCTCAAGAAAGTCACGTTTTTAGGATGGAAAGGGTAAGTTATTCAGCCAAATTCATTCACAACAGTACAGTACAGACCTTCCACTGTTTCAAAACACTAAAAACAAAAAATCCAAAATTTTACCCCACGCAACATAAACGCTTGTTTTTCTTGGAAACTTCCGTTGCGACAAGCGACTGGTTTTGCCGTGGAGGGTCACATTTAGTGTTTGGATGTTCGTTTAAGAGAGTTCTCACTGTATGTGCATGTAGAGAACTTTTTCTCTCTCTCTCTCTCTTTCTCCCAGTTATCAGACGTGTCCAGAAAGCTGAGGGACATGATGCAATATTGGGTGCAGTTGCCCGGTAGGCTGTGTTCCGATCGCGAGGCCAAATCCAGCGATGACAATAAGTGTTGGAACGGCATGGCTGTGGACAGGTACGCCCCCCCCCCCCCATCATCCTCTGAATTACATGAGCACAGCCGCAAGACTGCAGGCAGAAATACTGTCATACTTAATTATTTTAGCAATTATACAGTCTTTTATAAGGCCTTTCTAAAGTGGTGTAGTCTTAGCAAATGTCTTTCCTGGAAAAGTTTTTTCATTTCGCATTATTACAGGACGACAAGGTTGGCAAGGTCACCTTGAGGTCAACCACTTGGTCACTTTGGCAACAGAACACCAAATCAGCAGAAGCAAGAATGAGATAAAAGAGAGAATTATGTTCAAACACAAGTGTAAAACATTAGGGCAAATGACACACACATGAACAGAAAGCTAAGACATGGCGGCCACTAGTGGTGTATTTAGAGAACTGCAGGACTGACAGACAATTTAAGGTAAAGGTAATTCTTAAAGACGTTTTACTGGATAATAAAGTACACAATTTTGAGAGAAAAGCAAGTCAAAAATCTTTGTTTGAGAATATGATAACTGATCAATCATCGCTTTATGATAATAATTTCTGTAGTCGGTAGAGGTCACTAGTCCTCAGCAGGAAATGAAGTTGTGTCATTTGGAGAAATATGGAATGATTTTTGAACTTTAGAGTGTTTTTGTGGGTCTTATTGTGGGTGTTATTATCCAACAGGTATCTTCCAGAGGTGATGGGCGACGGACTGGCCAGTCAGATCAACAACCCGGAGGTAGAGATAGACATCACCAAACCCGACATGACCATACGACAGCAGATCATGCAGCTGAAGATCATGACCAATCGACTGAAGAACGCCATCAACGGAAACGATGTGGACTTCCAGGATACCAGTGAGTTTATCCAGTTACTTAGAGGAGTTGATTAAAAATTTTTACTTTAACACTTTTTGAGTCTTTGGACTCTTTGAAAACTGACTCAGGAGTCGAGAAAATTAGCTGGAAAATTCTTCAATAATAATAGCATTTTGAAGCGAAATATTAAATCTGTGGGCCGTGTATTAGAGCTTGTTTCCTTGTTCATAATCATGCAGGTTACTATGATAAACCTTCGAAGATTAGATCATTAAGAGTTTGACTTGTACCTGTATTTACTTCTAAAAATGTGTCTATACAGAAGCAATTACCAGGAAAAAAGTTTATTGATACATGAAAAAAATGCATCAGTCACATTCCTCAAACTCATATTTACCTACAACTACTAACCGTCACGACTGTAAAATGATAATCAATCTGTGAGCAGTTCTGATACGTGTAATTTTAAACGTTTTTACATGAGCAGGCTACTGAACAGCAGGCTGCTATTTGCAGTTAGCCACTTTGAATGGAATGAATAATTAGCAATTACCATCTGTGACCCATATTTGAATGCCAGTTTGATCTCAGAGGTCAAATACTCCATTAAGACATATTACAGCACTACTTAGATGTCAAAAACTGACCGTGAACTACTTCTAAGAGGTCGGAGCAACTAATTAACAGTTTAACCACTATATATTCCACTGAACCATTTGACTTTGTTCTAAAATATACAGATTATGACCTTTTCTTCCCTAAATCGTGACAGCGTTGGCTTATTAGAAGTTGTTAAACAAGAGGGGTTTTACAATTACAGTGTAAATTACAAGACACACATAGACTCCAAGACACAAGCATTAACCCAAGCATTAAAAGATAGAGACCTCAACTGTAATGTGACTGTACTGTGTGACAGATTATAATTACAATTGAAATTACAATTACATTACAGAATTACAGAAAACATTACAGGCTACATGTATCAACTCCTGGATCAGAAGCAACTGTAACTTCCATTTAAACATAAGATTACAAGACGGACATAGACTACAATTGTAATTTTGTTCTTACGAGATTACAATGTAAGATTACAAGACAAAGTGACCACAATTGTATAATTGTTTTTTTTTTTAATATAACGATGTAAGATTACAAAACGTAGTACATAAGGCAGATTTGCTCTACACGTATCACATTTATGATGGTGAGCAACTGTCATTGTTACCCATCCTGCCATGAACCTTAAACTATCTCACCCATCTTTCCCGCCCCCAGGCGACGACATCAGCGGCTCTGGGAGCGGCATGTGCAGCGAAGAACAGTGTCCCCACAACCCCCGTTTGGTGGTTCCTAGCACAAACACGCCCAAAAACTACCCCAAGCTGCCCAACAACAAGAAGATTAAAGGCGCCGGCAGCCGGAACCTTCCGGACACCGCCGTCTATCTGCTGACGCTGCTCACAGTGCTGCTGAGGCGATAATCTGCAGGCACCTTCGCCCATCGGGACTCAGTTTGGGACTGGGGGACGGATTGAGAAAGAGGGGGGGGCATGTAAGGTGGGGCCAAAAAAAAAAGAGAAAAAAAAAAGAGTCAGACCTACAAAGCATAAAGAAACTATAGCGCAACATGTGGAAAACAAATGAACAGACTTGTACTTTTTTGTCACTATAAGAACAATGTGGAATATTCTTACATTTCTGTTCTTTCTGTCTGTTTTCAAATCTTCTCAAAAGCATTCTGTCACTGGCTTTGGCATTGGGTGGTGTAAAGTGGGAGAAATTCACGAATGGCAAATTATTATCTCCGGCTAAAAATACCGTTAAACAACAAGGGGCTCGCCAACCGCTTGCCTCATTCTTAGTTTTGGGAATTGAAAAAGATTTTTGAGCGTTAATTTATTACAGCTTCCAAACGTGAAATCCAAAGTTCTCAAAATGTCAGCAGTTCAAAAAATTATGTCACAAAAAAAGGTCAGCTATCCTAAACGGAGAGGGGACGCGGTAGCACGGAGTGGGGGGAGGCTGTGGCCTAATTGGCATAACTCCATAAGACGGATCATGTACGAATGAATGAAAGACGGAATGAATGAATGTGGTCCATGCTTATCTGGGTTTTCTAGCTGTTCTAAAAGATAAGGCTGTTTTTATCATATCGCACCAGCTCTCTGTCTCTGTCTTCTTCATGCTTTTATTGTTCATATTTGTATCTCTTTTTTGCATTTTCACAGCTTTTGTGCACAGTACGAGTTCAGGCTCGAAGGAAACACTACCTATATGTACAACCGCTGAGAAAAGCATGCAAATAGACACATTTCTTTATTCTGGATTGGGTTTCGCCAAAAGCAATACTGTGGTTTGTGAACTTAACACACCAGCAAAGATAAAAGAGACATTTTCAAGACATTATAGGCATCAGGCATTTTTTTGCCCATTCTTTTCACCTCATAAACTGGAACATTTGGAACATGCAGAAAGGTGTGTAGGTGTGTGTATGTGTTTGTGTTACGTTTTAGTCCAAAATAACTGAGCTGACATGATGTCACGAGCACACTTAAGTTTTTACATTTTTTGTAGAATTTCTTCACGCAAACCGATTTGGATTACGTAGAAAGGCGTGTATTTGTGACTGTGAGTTTAGACAAAAAGCGAGTGCGATATCATGGTGAAAGTGACATCAGGTGAGGATTTTGGAATACCTACCCTGAGAGGAATTTCCCGCATGTCAAATCGAACATCCAGAGAAACATAAAGGCTTCAGTAAGTCAGCGACATGCAGGTTACACCTACAGAAAGACGGGACGCCGTCCTCAACACGTCTCAGTTTATTGTCCATAAGAGAACTTCTGTGAGACAGCCACACCTTTGCAGCAATGTCGGAAGAATGTCTAGTTTGTCTAAGAATCACACCTAGGAATGGAGGACAAAAGGGGGTAAAAACGAGTGTTGAGAGGGAATTTTTACAGCCGTGAGGGTGTATTCATGTGCCGAGGTGTATGTTAGGGTGTGTGTGTGTGGAGTCTACCCAGACTAGTGTGTAAGTGTGTGTCTTTGGGGGTTATTCCACCTTGGCAGGTGGATGTTCTATAGAGTGTGTGTGTGTGTTATAGTCATTTTTCGTTTAGGTTGGAATTTGAATGTTCTGTATTGTTTTGAGTGTGTGTGTGTGTGTGTTCTAAATGTGGTCTAACTAGACTAGTGTGTGTGCATTTTTTTGCTTGTTGATATGAGTATGTGAGGTAGTGTGTGTGTGTTGGTGTGTGTGTGTGTAAGTATGTGTGTTAAACATGGACTTAAAAGTGTGTCTGTTGTGTGAATAATTTTTGTCTATGTTGTCATCTGTATGCCCGTAGTCTGTAGTTTGTGTGTGTGTGAGAATGTATGTGTGTGTGTTCGCAACTGCTTGTAGTTCGATGCCAGAAGGTCCCCCGTTCTCGCTCCTTGTCTGTGGAATTCGACCTCTCACCTAGCGGTAAAGTTGCACGCAGGAATCATGCTACACTAGTTAGCACGCTAACGTGTTAGCAAACACGAGGGGCTCTCCTTTCCAAAAACGTTATTGCTGGTCCAGAACCTAGATTTGCTCCCCGAATTTCCAGTAGGGACGCATTCCAAGACAGAATGTCCAAAAAAAATCAACCCAAAAAAACCACAAGAACACAAGATTCCAGAAGCTTCTGTCTCAAAACTCAACATTTTGCACATTTTCCAGCCTCTTTTTGTGATGCCCCCGTTCCGTTTCTCTTTTTTTCATAGTTAAAAGTGGTTGTCCACTTGGACGCTAAGGCGACTAGCAGCTAACGCAAGCTAACCGGAACGGCAAGCGACCGCGTTAGCCGCCGTAGCCTTTTCAGAATCAAACGTCCTCGGTCTTCTGCACCTTTTCTCGGTAGAGTTCTTTCATTTTTGTTGGGTTTTTTTGGAAACGCTGCACTTTTCTAAAGGCGAATAAACGCCGACGGCGGATGTAAAAACGGCGCGTGCTGTGTTCACAGACTTTTGTCAGAGTTTAATCGTTGGGTTTCTCAGAGCTGGAAGTGACAGATTTGACTGGTCCTTCCTCTCTGACAGAAAAAAACGGCCCGATGCTAAGTGGTGTGTATACCATAGCTGGCGAGCTAGTTAGCAAGCCGGTTCTGTTTAAGATAGCTTTGCTAGTTTTGCTAGCTGCCCTACCTTAGACTGAGCCTGGCACTGGAGCGCTAGTGGACATTCGTTAACTTGCTAACTGGTCTTGCTAACTTGCTAACAGCACAAGCAGTATCCCAAAAGCCTCAGAGCACCACTCGTGTTGTTGAATGTGGCTGGCATTGTTGAAATGTGCCAATTTAACAGGAAAGAAAGGAAAAAAGTATATATACGATACAATATTTTGGTATTTGCTTTTATTCATTTTTTTGTGTTTTGTTTTGTTTGTTTTATTTTTAACAAACACCAATAGAGAGTTTGTGTTCACCAATAGAGAGTCAAAAACTTGTCGAGGAGCTTGAAATTTGTGTCAATTTGCTGTTGTATGTTCATGGAAAAAAACAAATTGTGTCAATTATATACATCGATCGATTTTCAAGATGTCGGTGTCTAACTTATTTCCTCCTATTTTTCTACATTTCTACATTTTTAAAAAAAAAGTTAACATCTAGGATATTTACAAGCATTTCTCATTTCAGTCTTGTCATATCTTTCAGTTTATGTGAGGAATTTTACATTGTGGATGTTCTGACAAGTTCTGATGAATTTGATCCAAACTGTACAAATTATACACTGTCATAAATATGTGACATGATGTGAGCGGGAAAACAAATGATGGAAGTGTGAACTGAAACGGGGACTGAAAACAAGATACAGGTGTAGGTGATAATAATGAAAAACAGAAAGTAATGAGTGAGAAAAGCAAAAGGCAAACCCAGGCTCAGTAATCTGATGACATGGACCACCATGAGCAGCGCGGATGTTACAGCCCCACAATATGTCCTGCTGAGAAATTAGTTTTCTTCTTCACCTAAATGTGACCCTCCACGGCAAAACCAGTCGCTTGTCGCAAATTTTCAAAATTGAGTTATGTTTTCATGAAAGGGCATAAATCAAGCTTCAAAACAATACCTATATGAACGATACCTATATGAATCGGACGACATATGACTGAGATATCAACATTCAAAGGAGTCGGGTTTCTCCTGTCACGCCAAGTGAGAAACTGAGAAATCTGCCTTTGAAGTTGACTATCGCCGTAGCACTCACAGACGCTTGGTGCGGTCGCGCTACATTCACAGCCACACGGATAGCCTACCTGCGTTAAGTAACTTTTACCATTATTTTAACATTCTGCTGGAATTGAATTACTCACCTCAAGAAAGTCACGTTTTTAGGATGGAAAGGGTAAGTTTTCAGCCAAATTTATTCACAACAGTACAGTATAGACCTTCCACTGTTTCAAAACACTAAAAACAAAAAATCCAAACTTTTACCCCATGCAACATAAACGGTTGTATTTCTCGGAAACCTCCGTTGCGACAAGCGACTGGTTTTGCCGTGGAGGGTCACAAATCAGACCAAAAGCCTTCCATGACATGCCGGGTCTTCAGAAATGAGAGCCCTTGGAATTTGATCAAATTTGGAAGTAAAATTGGCCTAATAACTTTGAAGTTATAAACTAATAAAATAAAAGTTATAGATAATAGATAATATAAAATAATTTTCTAGAAATTAGAAAATCTAGGTATTATCTAGATAAATTTATAGATACTTTAGAAATGAGAATATCTATTCAACTTAGGAAAGCAAAAAGTTAAAAATGTCAAATCTGACAAATTTGATTAATGCGCTATGTTCACTGTATTTTTTTATTCTGTAAATGATTTCTGCCAAAATAATGAGGTAAAGCAATTTTACATGCTTTTAAATGTTCCAAGTTCCATATCAAGTTAATCAGACTTCTTCCCTTTGAAGGTATTTAAGACAATTTCTTGAAATACGCAAAAATAAATAGCCACAAGCAAGGTCATCTCACGTGTCACCAAGTTAAGCATCAAGATAAACTGCTTATTTTAAGGCTTTCAAAGGATAAATGATCAAATCTATACAGGAAATCTTATTTAAAACTGTGAAATATGTGAAAACTTAATCCATTTGCTACAAACACTTTCATTTGGTTAGAGTTAGGGTTATGTGCTACGCGTGTGCCGAATTTGTATTAATTTTTTTGCTGAATATCATGTAAACCCAATTTTTAAAAAATGTATAAAAGAATATGTGTTCATAAAAATATCTGCATATGTGAAAACAGGCCCTTAGAAATTAATTTGGAAATGAAACAATTATACGCTTCTGCTTCTGAAACATAGTCTAATAATACACTATACAGAAAATTAATGAAACACATTGATCAAATTTATCTACACAATATAACATGGTATTATTAAAGGATAAGAATTTCTTAAATAAATGCCATATTCAAATATTGGAAGCTGCTTTCCTAATTCCTAAATGTAAAACAGCTCTAAAGCAAAGTCATTCCTCTATCCTCAAAGACAAAAGTACAAATGACAGTTTTCCTCCAAAAATCAGACGTAATTATTTCATCCTCCTCCTTGATTGCAGCAGTTTGCTGTCTTGATTAAGTTGTTTAGAAGGCAATCAAATCTCCAACTGCAGAAAAATATGAACATTTCAAAATCAACCTCCGTGACACAACACACACCCTAAATCCTAAGGCTGGGCGATATGACAATATCACAATTAATTGAGCATTTTATCTTGATTATGATTATTCATTTATTCATCATCTGACCGCTTAATCCCAACCGAAGTCATGGCATTGGGGACCGGAGCCTATCCCGGGAACTACGGCTGCAAGGCAGGGACCAACTTTGGACATGTTCCAACACACCACAGGGCACACACTCACACTCTCAGTCACACCTTATGGGCCAATTTAGAGTTGCCAATCAACCTGTATTGCATGCTTTTGGATTGTAGGAGGAAACCAGAGCCCCCTAAACTTGGAACACTAGATCCTAAACTTGAAATCTTAGATCTTAATCTTGGTTGGGCAGATCCCAACACACCGCAGGGCACACACAATCACAATCACATCTTACTCGGTCAATTTAGAGTCACCAGTTAACCAATAGTGCATGCTTTTGGGCTGTGGGAGGAAACCGTAGCACCCGGAGGAAACCCACGCAAACACGGGGAAAGCATGCAAACTCCACACAGAAAGACCCTACGGCCGACCCGGGTATCAAACTCAGGAATTTCTCGCTGTGAAGCGGCAGCGCTAACCACTGTGCCACCGTGCTGCCCTTGATTATGATTAATGAACGATAATTTGCCTTGATTATGATTAATGAACGATAATTTGCCTCCACGGCAAAACCAGTCGCTTGTCGCAAATTTTCAAAATTGAGTTATTATGTTCTCAAGGATAATGCTACCTATATGGAATGAATGACTATTATATGACTGAGATATCAACATTCAAAGGAGTCGGGTTTTCCTGTCACGCCAAGTGAGAAAACGGAGAAATCTGCCTTTGAAGTTGACTATCGCCAAGAAGCACTCACAGACGCTTGGTGCGGTCACTGCCACGCTTTGTATTTACGGTAGCCTACGCTGCATTCACAGCCACATCGGATAGCCCACCGGCGTAGGTTAACTGAACTCGGGAGACGAAGATGGATTCCGGAGAAATATCTTCACGCTAGTCAACCAGTGGATTTATCGTAAATATTGCAGTAGAGCGGTCAAAACAGAAACTTTTAACATTCTGCTGGAATTGAATTTCACCCCAAGAAAGTCACAAGTGTTTTTAGGATGGAAAGGGTAAGTTTTTCAGCCAAATTTATTCACAACAGCAGTATAGACCTTCCACCGTTTCAAACACTAAAAACAAAAAATCCAAAATTTTACCCCACGCAACATAAACGCTCGTTTTTCTCAGAAACCTCCACTGTGACAAGCGACTGTTTTTTTTTTTTTTTTTTTAAATAAACAAAATTGATTAGAGGTTCTGAATGTCAGTTTCAATTAATTTTTGATTAATTGCTCAGCTTACTACACATCCCCACATCTCTACACTCTATTTATCGGGTTATCAAGAAGTTAATGCTGGCCTGAAATCTGGTCCTGTGCTTTTATTTCCACATTCATTTAGAAAATAAATGGCACTCGCTGACCCCGAATCAGTGTGGCTGTGAGATAAATATAGGTCTGAGAGATTCTGGGCCCGCTGCCCACGCGGCTCACCTGTTCCCTCTCCAGGGTCGAAGCCGTCTGTTGCTGTGGTAGGAAGGAAGCCAACCCGGAACTCTTTTCTTCCTGTCTAACTGAGCAACCTGTTTAAGATTAATTGTATTAATACAGCTTTCTTTTCACACCTATGACGGATTGAAAATTGAGGAAATAACTTAAATTACACATAACAGAAACTAAATTACAGGACAGAAATGGTAATATAACAATATGTCAAGCTCAAATTCTACAAAAAATCCCATTTATCGCTTTCTCTCTCCCTGGTTTGGTCCTTGTGAGGCCAGGGTGGGACCCATCATTTAGCATAAGCAAACTTTAAATATACTTTCTTTACAAATTTTGAAATATTATTCATTAGAAATGAGGATAACATTTAAATGCCAATTAACCTATATTGCATGCTTTTGGCCACGCTCACACTGCCAGCCTAAGTGACTAAACTGATTTTGTTCTAATGCATTGGCAGGATCCGATCTTTCAGAGCTGTAGGGACACGTTAAATCTGATCTTTCAAATCAGATTTGTGTCACTTCATATGTGGTACTAACCATAATGATCCCGATCATACATGCTAATTCCGAATGAACGCCAGATCGAATTCATGGCTTTTATTATACGCTGCGGCGCCGACATCATCAGCCTGCACCGGCAGCGCGGGAAGCTGTGATAACAGAAAGAGCTAGCCGCCTGACTTTTTTTTCTCCTTTTCCACCTGCTCATGTACAGTTGATTCACGGTTTGTCGCCCTCCGGGAGGAAGCGCGAGCATGTTGAGCTTACTATTTCCATTTAATGCCATGAGTCATTCCACAGATATGCGAGGTGGCTTTTTGTTGTTGGTGACGAAAGGACCCGTAAAAACGTGTGATCAGTAAAAAGGCAGACAAAGGATGCCGGAGGACCGATGCATTCACATTACAGCCAGATACAGGTCACTTGTAGTTGGTGAATGTGAATCATTAAGATAGACAACCGATCTATAAAAAATCGAATTGAACGTATGTGGCTGCAGTGTGAACGAAGCCTTGGACTGTGGGAGGAAACCAGAGCCCCCTAGACTTGGAAACTTAGATTGGGACCTTAGCTCCAAATCTTAGCTCAAAAATTGGAACATTAGAAGTTAAACTTGGAAACTTAGATCCTAAACTTGAAACCTTAGATCTTAATCTGCTGCTGGGCAAATAAAAGTCACGGTCACATCTTATCAATAATTTTTCATTTGAAAATAGAATTTTGTAAAGAGAGAACATGCAAAAAAGCATTTTAGGCTACAGTGTAGGCTACAGTAAAACTAAAAAGGGATCACCAATACGCCAGTGTTATTTACATAGTGAATAATGTAGTTAATAGCTTTTTAAATCAATTATTTAGTTTTTATGCACAGAATTACTCAGAAATAATTCACCTACAGAGGCATGAATATAATGTCCAGTAAGTTCAAAGTCTTGTGATTCTGATGGTATGTGTGTGGATTTCTGTAAGTTAAAGGGATTCTGAGTTATTAAAACACTAATTAATAAACAATGCAATGCCTGTGTCGGTCTCTCAAAGAGTTTTATAGTAATATTCTCAGGTTGTGGGTCTTTTTTGAGTAACTACTCCAACATTGGTACTAATATAGTTCCAGAAATATTCAAGGCAAGTTTATTTATAGAGCATATTATCATACACATGGGTCATTCAATGTGCTTTACAGAAACAAGATCAAATTGTTAAAAATTACAAGATAAAAAGAAAAAGCAAAAGAGAAAAATGAGTAAAATTAAAGATAAATAGAAATAAAACGACAAAAAAGGGCTAAATTATTTAAAAAAATCGGTGGCATACAGGTAAGATATTTAAAATATTTATTTAAAATTTAAAATATTCCAATAAGCTCAGCACTCAGGTGTGAAAGCAACTGAGAAAAGTGCAGTTTTAGTATCCGCTTAAAACTTGCTACAGTTAAAGATCTGGATATTAATGTAAGTAGCGGTTCCCAGCATTGGGCAGCGAGGTATGTAAACGCCTATTTCACCGTGCTTAGTTTCAGTTCTTTTCACCACTAGCTGCTCCAAACCTGCAGATCTTAGGACCCACCAGGAGTGTGTAAACATCAAACATATCAGATTCAAATTAGCATTATAGCTCAATTCTTTCTACTACAAATAGTTCCCAGAAACATTAAATCCAAATATTCAATATTCATAAATACTATGGCTCTATGGAGAACATCACTTTTCTTTGTATCCCAAGCTAATTTTATATTCTGTGATAAAGATGCTTGTCTCTGTAACATAATCAAAAACGAGGGCCTTTTAGGTATACCTGCTTAAACCCTGCATTTTGGGTCCATTCTGTGTAAGCGAGGCCGCTTTTTCCACTTCAGGCAGTCCTTCACAAGACCAAGAGTCTATTCAGCGTGACAGGAAAACTGACGTAAGGATGTCGCTTCCTCTCTCTCTCCTTCCTCACAGAAGTTTTGCTTATATTTTCGAGCAGAATTGGACAACCTGTGAGACGGATTACGCATGAACAAATACAAGCAGAGGCTCAGCTAACGACAACGCTGGGCTTATTCCACATTTCACGTCCGCTACTCTAAGAGAAAAGCAAAAAAAACCCTTCATTATTTATTTTATTTTCCCCAAAAGCGGCGATTCATCTGGGAGTTCAAACTGACTTATGGGACCCCAAAATGGGCGTTGTTTTAGTGTATTACGCGCCAGGAGAAGATTTTCTTTCCCTTTCTCTCCAGACTAAATGTGAGCTGGCCTTGTTTATCCAAGATCAGCTGAGTCATTGTCTGGATTCATGGCTTTTAGAGCCTGACCCCGATGACAGGATAAAATCCCCCTCAATTATTCTGAAGAGAGAGAGAGAGAGACTGGGTGGAGGAGATAAACTGACAAAACAAGGAACAAACATGTAAATAAAATATTTTGTACATTTAAGGTTGTGAATTCATCTAAGGCTTCTTTTCCATTCATTCATTTTCTGAAACGCTTAATCTCAACTGGGGTCGGAGGGACCGAGCAACTTCGTGTTCGAGCCCGGAAAGCGCACTGTAAATCAGAGGACAACGCGAAGACAGCATTCAAGGATCAGAGAGAGGTGAGGAAACGAGGGGGCAAAATCGATGTTGTCTGTGTGTGGCAACTGCTTGTCAGTGCCGACCGAGAGGGAGAGTGTTTATGTAAAGAGCTCCGCTCTCTGTCATCAGCTGTCCAGATACACGAAGCACATGGATCAAACTATCATATGATAACGTATTCAATATAAATGTTATGCTCATCTACCGTTGTCATTTGATTTATGAAAATATACAGTAAAACGCTATAACAAGATGCTCTGGTTATTTATATACCCGGTGGGTATCATGTTAACACGAGAACTTGGACCGAGTTTGCTCAATCGAGATGTTTTAAGGCTGCCCCGCCAGCCTCCATAACACCTGTTTTACTGTATATTTTCATTTTCGGTCGGCATTGACAAGCAGTTGCCACACAGACACCATCGATTTTGCCCCACTCGCTTCTCAATTTCTTCTGATCCTCTTCATTTCATATAAAGCTCGAGTGTTGCCTTCCGCGTCGTCCTCCCGATTTACAGTGCTACTGCCCGCCAACTGAAAAGGCTGGACCGAAGACGCCAAGCTCATCTCGCCGTACTGTCGTTTAATTAGGCCGAGGACGAGCAAGAACTATGACGCCACTCGCCAGAATGCATTGAAACGTAAACACAATGGCGCCTACGAAAGAAAGAATTTTCTAAAACTTTTATTAAAAATAAAAGAGGCAGAGGTTTTTTATATCACATTTACATAGCGACACCAACGTTAATCTTCTACAAGCCAACATGTCTACTAGTCGATCCTTTAACATTTGGAATCTTAGATCCTAAACATAGAACTTAAGAGCCTAAACTTGTAACCTTAGATCCTACGCTTGGATATCTAGAGCATAAACTTAGAATCTTAGAGCCAAACTTCTGAACCCTAGATCCTAATCTTGAATCCATGTGCATCTTTCATCTTCTTATTCAAGATTTTTATTTTTTTAAAATTACGCATAGACATTATGCATTATAAATCTGGTTCAATCCCAAAACTGATGTGGTTAATCTGAAATAAAATTGAGCAAATTAATAAAATCATTATGCACAAATTATGCACAAAAATGCACCCCTAAAGATTACCATGATGTTTTAAACCAACACATTATAATGATGAAAAAAATTATACTATCGTAAACTGCCAAAGCACTAGGTGGTCAATGCAAATATTACAAAAGTACAAAGATTGTTTAATCTAGGAATAAACTTGCACCAAGTTTATATCAAAACGCATCATAATCTGTTGTTAAGTTTTATTACATAAAGACATCTCTATGTCATCCTATGGTGAGGACAGAGAAATAAAGTTGGAGCCAAAGCCTGTACTGCCATCTCGTGGTTGAACGTGGCTGTGCACATCTGTATTTGCAGATGTGTGTGATCTCACAGCGGAGAACATGTTGAAAAATAAATAAATGAAATGTATAGATACAGGGACATTAAAAAATTAAATACATTTAGATTCTGGATTCTTCACATTGTCTGGAAGTACGGTGATCTGTTTGTGTTTCCTACATCAAAAAAAATACCTTTTTAAAATAAGAAAATTAATATTTTTGGGGAAAAATACTTTATTTGGGCAAATTATTCGGGTTGTGTGCAGCAAGAAAAATTGCACTTGCTAAGATTTCTTAAAACAAGAAAAAAAATACTCATGACTACATACACAACTTCTAAATTGCTAATATACTAGCTTATTTCTCCACCCTCTTGAAACAAGTAAAATATACTTACAGTCTACCTGTTAACACAACCTCTTTACCAGTGTAGGTTGTTTTAAGAAAAACTGTCAAAATTAGTTGTGTATTAGTTGTATATAGTAGGATAACTTCGATAATTCTTTGAAACAAGTCAAATAATCTAAACAATATTCAGTCTTACCAAGAAAATAAATCCAAAAAATAGTGTAACAAGATTAAAATGCTGAATTCAAGTCAATTACACTTGTACAGATTTTTATTTTTTGCAGTGTAGTAAAAAGCAAAAGAATGACTGTTGACGCTATTAAAAAAACACACGTTAATTTTTTAAATATTTAGTGTTCATCCATATCATATGTCAAGCATATTTTAGGAGCTGCAACTGCCCATTTTGTCACCTGCAGGTTAAAACACCCAGAGAGAGTTCCACAGCACACACTTATTCAATTTACGTGTGTTACCTTCATGCATACAGTTGCGAGTGCGCTTTTTGGAGAAATTTAAACTATTCTCATCATTTAAGCAAGAACAAAATGATGGACAATGACAAAACACACACACATACAAATCATGGCATTGTGTTACCTTTGTGCTCATACACTTTTAGACAAATATCCAAGGATTATTATCCAGGGAAAAAAATAACACACACCATTTTTAAAAAAGAGCGTCATCACATGCAGTTTGGCCACTTTAATCACACACACACACCACCAAAAAAGCTCCAAAAAAACACATGGTCAAAGTCAGGTCAAAGTTTACCCGAAAAAATCACGAAGTAAAGGAATAAATAAATAAATCTAAGTGGATTGAAACTCCCGTCCTCTGGAGGGGCTAATTTAAACCCTGGAGAGCCGACGATCCATCTCAAACAGGCATTAAAGACGAACGTCGCTCCGGTGTGTATCACATCTCAGCTCTAAAGCAATCATAAGCCAAGCCTATGAATGCGGCAAGGAGATTTGAAAGCTCAATGAAGATTAGGGATTAAAGAGGCGAGCGGAGGGAGACATTTTATTCCCATTGTAGGGATTAAAGTCTTTTGGGCTAATGACCTACCTCTCTCCTTCTCTCCTTCTCTCTCTCTCTCTATCTCTCTATCTCTCTCTTCAAACTCTCACACAAGCCTCTGACCTCGTTTGGCTTCCCGAGTCCTATTCCTTGTAGACTTTGAGAGGACAGATCCCTAAAGACCCAGAGAGATAGACAGATAATAAAAGAAGGAGAGAAGAAGAGAGGGAAGGGGGATTCATTTCCATAATAGTGACTTTGACCCACATGCTTGTGATCTAACACTTCTGTAGTTCACACAAGGACGATCTGATTTACTTTCATCAGGGTTGAGATGGGTGTTTACTTCCCTTCATAATATCTTGGGGTCAAACGGGACACATTTTTTAACACTTAGAACAGCCTTTCTCAATCCCAGTCCTCGCGGCCCACCGCTCTGCGCATATTCGGTATTTCCTGCACTGGCGCACGCTGGTCCTACGTTGCTAATTAGCTAATCAGTAGCATCAGCTGTGCTGTGGGTCGGGAATGTCGAATCTGTGCAGAGCGGTGGTCCGTGAGGACTGGGATTGAGAAACGCTGACTTAGAACATTCATTCATTATCTGAACTGCTTAATCCCATTCGGGGACGCAGGGGGGCCGGAGCCTATCCCGGGAACTGACAGGCGCAAGGCGGCTCTCTTCTGGAACCACAATGAGATCGGCATTTCGTTTATAAGTCAGTTTATCGCTTTCAGGCGACCATCCATAGCTTTTAAATTAGTGGCTCAAAGCTAATGCACGAAAAAGTTCAAACATACAAGAACTTTGTGAGCAATGTCATTACACTTTATATCTCCTAAAAAACGCTCATCTCCTGCGATGCTGGTGGAGAGTTGACGTCAGCTGGGAAGAGTGTGGGCTAACCAGAGGAGCAACTGCGAGCGAAGAAGTTCTGGGTGAGAATCCTGATGTAATTCTAGGCAATCTGGCAAAAACAGACGGCTGTGAATATCCCTGGCAGGCTGAAAAACAGCGAGAGAGAGTGAGAGAGAGAGAGAGAGGAAGATAGAGAGAAATACAGAGAGAGAGAGAGACTCTGACTGACGCTTTGAATGATAATTTGGGTCTAAACAGTGCCGCTGGCGACTGCGCAACAAGCCAAAGTGCAGGAAAACCGTCCCCCGGTGCCTTCCCACAAGGCCGACTCCTCTGAGGCTGACAGGCGCCGGCACACCGGTCGAGGGGAAGATTTATTACCATACTGCTGATGCCCGTCCAATCACTTCCAATCCGGAAGGCATAAAATTTGCCCCCCTTTCCTACCCCGATGCAGCCCCTTCAAGTTGAAAACTTGACCCAAAAAAAGTTGTTTCTGAGGTTGCTCCAAAAAGTCACCTGAAAGTTCCATTAGAGTCGCCAATAAGACAAAGAGAGGAGAGGTTTGAAACATCATAAGCGATTATTTTTCATTGTGAACACACCACAGCACACAGCGCACCACAACCAAATATGTCCTCTGTGTTTGACCCACCCGTGAAAGAGCTGTGGGCAGCTGATGTGCAGCACCCAGGAAGCGGTGCTTGGGGATGGTGCCTTGCTCATGAGCACCTCAGTGGTACCTTTACCAATCTGGGACTTGAACTGGTGACCTTCTGAGCACAGGGCCAACTCCCTAACTGTTACACTACAAACTGCCCCGATTAATGGCATATTTTCAACATAGATGATCACTCTTGATATGTGTAAACTATAACAAACTTTAACACAACCAGGGTCCAAGCAAAAGGTCGCAAAAAGCAGCACAAAAGTAGCTGATGCAGTAAGTCGGCAAAAGGAGTCAGTAGTCAAATTAGCAAAAACTCTTTGACATTGCATACATTTATGTAGTGTTTTTAGCACTCACTATTTTTCAAATGCCAACATTTTACATTTCACTCTTTATTGATGCCAAATTTCAGCAAATGTGACCCTCCATGGCAAAACCAGTCGCTTGTCGCAACGGAGGTTTCCGAGAAAAATGAGCGTTTATGTTGCGTGGGGTAAAATTTTGGATTTTTTGTTTTTAGTGTTTTGAAACAGTGGAAGGTCTATACTGTACTGTTGTGAATAAATTTGGCTGAAAAACTTACCCTTTCCATCCTAAAAACGTGACTTTCTTGAGGTGAGGAATTCAATTCCAGCAGAATGTTAAAAGTTTGTGTTTTGACCGCTCTACTCCAATATTTACGGTAAATCCACGTGTTGACTAGCGTGAAGATATTTCTCCGGAATCCATCTTCGTCTCCCTAACGCAGGTAGGCTATCCGTGTGGCTGTGAATGCAGCGTAGGCTACCGTAAATGCAAACGTAGCCGCGACCGCACCAAGCATCTGTGAGTGCTACGGCGATAGTCAACTTCAAAGGCAGATTTCTCCGTTTCTCACTTGGCGTGACAGGAGAAACCCGACTCCTTTGAATGTTGATATCTCAGTCATATGTCGTCCCATTAATTCCATATAGGTATCGTTTTGAAGCTTGATTTATGCCCTTTCATGAAAACATAACTCAAAAATTTGCGACAAGCGACTGGTTTTGCCGTGGAGGGTCACAAATCAGACTTACGGCTCAGGAGATGTAGGCATTTAGCATTTCCAGCACCCCCTGTAGTTCAACTGGAGCCACTGATGCTAGCTTGGCGGTAGCAGTCTGAAGATAGAGCTGTTTCTACTAATACATATTCATTCATTCATTATCCGAACCACTTAATCCCAACTGGGGTCGTGGCGGACCGAAGCCCATTCCCGGGAATTTACGGGCGCAAGGTAGGGACCAACCCTGGGTATGCGGCAACCCACTGCAGGGACACACACTCACACGCCCACACTCACATTCACACCTTACGGGGTCAATTTAGAGTCGCAAATTAACCTATATTGCATGCTTTTGGACTGTGGGAGGAAACCGGAGCACCCGGAGGAAACCCACGAGGAGAGCATGCAAAAAGACCCCGCGGCCTTCACAATCCTTATGGGTAAGAATGGTACAATGTGGTCAGTTTAAGTAATGTGTTAGACTTTTAATTAAATAATTATAAAATAGAACAGTCTGTTTATCTTAGTTTGACAAGGTAACATGTGGTTTTCTAAATTTTCACTGCCTTTGTGTTGTCCATCACTACTTACAAGCAGCTGGGCGCTGTCACTTTGAAAAAGTTTGGATTATGTGCGAGCATTTATTTGCAGAATAATGTGGATAATTAATGTACACCAACAGAATGTACCTACAAGGTGCTGCTAATTGAATAAGCGTGAATGTAAATGTGCTTGTTCATGACAAAATTTTGCAAAGTCTTAATTTAAAGTTTTGCTAGGGCTATAAATATTGTTATTGTCAGCAAAACACCTCCACAGAAAACAACAAACGCCAGACGAATACACAGAGGAGCGGCATACTTAAATACAACACTACTTAACCTGCCGATCTAGTAGAGGTGTGAACCTTGGTCTCACAATTTTATTTGATTACGATATTCAGATCAACTATTCAACTTAAGATGATGACTGGCCGTGTATAGTTACTACTGGGATGTTCATTTTGACTAGAATTTTTATGCCGTACCAGAAAATCACCAGGAGATATCATTATGATATAATCCATGGGTTTTCCATTGCTTCTGTCCCACCACTCAGACGAAGCAGTAGTCTGCAGCTGATCACTTTGTGTGTGTGTGTGTGTCTGTGTGTATTTGCATTATATTCATTATTCATGAAGAAGCCCAAATGTTTTAAAATATAAATGAAAATGAAATAATAAATAATGAAAAGTGATTTGAGTAGTGAAACTTGTTTGCATATTATGGACGGCCTGCAATGCCATTGCGGACCCTGATAACGCTGATATAATCGATTATGGCTTGCTTTGGCACCAATGCAGAATCGTCCACGTCTGCATTGCGATGCATCGATTATGTGATTAAGTGATTATTTGTCATTGTGAACACACCACAGCACAGCACACAGTGCACCACAACCAAATGTGACCTCTGCATTTAACCCATCCGTGAAGGAGCAGTGGGCAGCTAACAAGCGCCCGGGGAGCAGTGCTTCAGTACCTCAGTGGTAACTTTACCGGCCCTGGATTCGAACCTGCAACCTTCTGATCACGGGGCGAACACCCTACCGTTACGCCACCAACTGCCCTAAACCTCCCATTTGAACACCCCTACTATCTAAGCCTCCCTGAATTTCTGTGTTGACTTTACACAAATCTCCATTGGGCTCGATCGTTATTGCAGGACACAAGCTTACATGAATTAATATTGTCTAATAACAATAAAACTGCAGGTCTTAAAGTCAGGCATGTATTAGTTTTAGGTTCACGGTTACATTGGGAAATATCAATATATAATTAAACTTCAAAATGACACATACTTACTGTAGTTCTTAGGTTTATTCATTAAACCTAGGTTTACACTGTAAGATCATTTCTAGATTTCATGTGTTCGATGTGTTTTTGACTCTCAATAAACTAAAACTAAAAGTTGCTTGTTAGTTAATTATTATATTTGCAGCTGATTTATTTGCAACCAAATTGGCAAACTTGTTACCTCGACATATCTCTACTAGCTTTGCCTCCTTCTCCTATGTCTAAGTGAGTCAGACTCATTCCAGTGTGGTTTTCTTGCCTGCTGTGCAATGACTTTCTGCAGATGATATCTACACTGCTGCTCACACTGCCCGAGATCAGTCCAAATTGCCACCATGAAAATAGTTCCTCCGACCAATTTCCAATTTCTTGGTCGGGATCAAGATCTGGCCGTTATATCGGATGTTTCCATCTGCCCTCGCTGTCGGACCTGATCGAATCCTGGAGTCCTGATATTTGACACTAATCAAAAAAATCGGGGGTTAAATCACAGAAAATTGTGGAAACACCCTCCTGTGTTTGTGTTAAATAAAGTCTAGCATGACAGCAGTTGCTAACCGATGATTAATTGGGTTTATTTGCTCGGATAAGCCACTTTTACTCCAAGCGTGGAGTATTAGCCGGGGACTGGATTACTGCGAGACGGTGACTTAGGTGTGGGTTTATCTGTGGAACCCTGCTGAGCTGCATCAGGAGAGGAAGACTGGAGGTCATCACATTTGTATTGCTATTCAGACCACCTGCAGGTCAGAATGAAATAGGTCAGAACAGGTATCTGAGCTGTAATGGGATGGGAGACCTTTTGGGAAACTTGGGCGTGTTGTAGATGTGGCCACTGGTATTAATTTTGGTGCAGCCAAAGAGGGCGACGTAGAGAAGTCGATACTACTGTGATTATTCGTCATTGTGATCACAGCAGATATTCAGATATTAGAAATATAACTGAAAATTCTGTTACAAATACTGATATTAAATCTGGATATTCAAATGTGCCTGTTCAGTTACAGCATAAAAATCTCTCTAATAGGCTATGACCCAAATCTAATTCAGTTAATGTATGGTAACAGGCTTAAACACACATCAAATAAACAGAAAAAGATCCTCAAAGTTAAAGTCTTAAGTGTGTCACCTGTGAGATGGTGGATTTGAATCTACTTTGCATGTTACTGGCTAACATCTACACAAATTTGTGTGACATTGTTGATCCCTGTGTGTCACATTTGCCTTTGAAAATGATGTTGTTATAACTCATTCTAAGTGACTATGAAAAGAAGACAAAATTGCTGTTCTGAGTGCACATATAAACAAACTATGTCAAAGAAGCTACATCCCCAAGATTTGAAATTAGGCGCTAATGTAGATATGATGTAGGAAAATGATAAAACATTATTATCATGCATTTTGACAGTATTTTTACATTATTATATATTAACATAATACTATTCCAATATTTTTGTTAATAGTGCATAGACATGTAAGAAATATTAGCGTAAACGCACCTTGATAAGAAACCCCTTTGGTTTTTACTGTATAGACACTTGGTTAAAGGTTTGAAACAATACAAATGACTGACACATTTTTTAATATATTCAGCCATCGCCGGTTGGTATTTACCACCCAGGGATTTATAAAACCGAACCCCGCCTTTGGGACGCTGTATTTATCTGTCACTTTCACGATTGCATTAAGAAAAATTGCTTGCTTACTCGTCCCCTGCCTCGGGCACTGCTTTTCACGTCTGCGTATTCAATTTGCATTCTTTAATGCCGTTGTTTGCTTTCCAAATGCCTGAAGCCACCTGTAAATAAATTTGGGGCTTGCAGACAATCTACAGGTCACGGATCAGCACATCCAATAGCCGACAGTGTGTGCGTGGGGGCAGGAATATGGATTTAACCTCCAGCATACATGCACACACACACACACATACACACATACACACATGCTAGGTCATCCATCAGGCCTCCAATGAGCGCTGAATCTTGGGAATATGGAGCAAATGAAAAATCATTGACTAAGAAATTGGCAAGTAATAAGATTCTGCTGCAATTTGATGGGGAGTCAGACTGTACTGTGGTGGAGGGCGGAGGATGGAGGGAGAGGGAGAGAGAGAAAAAAAAACTCTCATCCGTTCTGTTAATATACACAGAAAACAACAGATGGATGAATGGTGAAAAGAAATCTAATCCTTCACAATGTTTTGTTTATTCCTACGATAATTATCTCTGAATTGACTTCAACTACGTTTGTGATTGAAAGGCAGCGTGATACAATTAGGTGATCGTTTTATGAAGTTGGGCTTGTGCTTTAAATGATAAATGTCGGAATACCACTAAATCTAAATCAACAATGAGGATCTTTATATGTCTCCACAACATTAGGGGGCACAGAGTGTATTTAAAGCAGCTTAACCATTAACATATTCACTGTTACCGAGTTTGCTGGCATGACACAGGAGATAGAGGCGAAAGTACAAAGCATTCTTTGTTCAAACAAGCTAATTAAATGCGCTCGATGGCCTCAGAACTACAAGAAATGTCATTTTCTTCAATCTGACGTGAAGCACAACACACACCAACTTTGGGGGGGAGGGATGGTAGCTTAACGATGGACCGACAGACACAAAAGGGAGAGACATGCCTAAATTGGGGACTAACTAAGATGAAACACCTGCAAACTACTGTCACATCTGTGCCACCCTGGCCCCACCCACCCCGATCCACATCGCAGAAATTCTGTGGAATTCTAGTCTTTATGCTTCTCCACAACACTAGGGGGCAGAAAGAAGTTATGAGGCCACTATAAAGGTCACTATAAACAAAGACGCTCAGTTTTGTAGCAGTTCAATTCCACAAGGCTTTAACGATGGCCACGTGACTACAAACTTGGGCAAATTAACATCTGGTTTTGTAGCAATTTCATTCCATAAGTTTGCAGCTATTGTGGCATCTTTAAACTCTTTAAATCTTTACAAATCTGGAATTGGTCTGTCAAATGTGGAAATTTTGCATTTCTATTAACATCACTATTCACTAAGGTTTTATCATCTTTTCTCCTATAACAGTCTAATAAAAATATTTCAGTCCATAAAGCTCTTTAACTGTGTCCACTTGCTGTGTTGCCTTGATTTGCATGTCTCAAGAATCTGAGTTTTGTTCTGTTTTAAAGTTCACAATTATAAAAAGACAGCTAACAAAAGACAGATGACACGATAATAATACTATATGATTATAAAGATTATATTTATATAATCGACAATTAATAGGTAAAAAAATAAAAATGTGTAAAATGCAGACTAGATAGACCAGATGTTAGTGTAATCACCATAAAATGTTTTATTTTATTCTGTTTCAATATGTATAATTATTGAAAGACAGGTCAGACATTTCAAACTAATTCCAGGCAACATGTTCATTTAATCAACACTGTATTCATAACTCATGTTGTTTACTTCCCAGATCTGGCCAGCGGAACAAATCTCATCTCACAGCTCCACCCAAACCTCATATTTCATTTGGCGCTTATGAAAGTGTGACCCCTGTCAGGACCTGACATTTCAATGTTGACCTCTTTCGTACGCTGTCATGAAGACGATAACAGACAGGTTATGGGATGGCCAGCGGGTGTGTTTACTGATGTGAAGATGACCTAGACCTTTGTGTGTGTGTGTGTGTGTGTGTGTGTTTGTTAAGTCACCGGTGAAAAATCTCTGCTCTCATCAGAATGTCAGTGCGTTTGTTATCTGTCCATTTTTTTTTGGTATAATGACGCGATAATGGTTTTATTTCCCGGGTTTTATTCATTTCTCTTTTTTTTATCATGCTAATGTGGATTGCGCCAAATGACCTGCTCACGTTTCATGTGTCCGCTCACAATGTGTCGTTTCTTGAGGGCTCGACTTGACCCTGGAACGAGATCAAAGATCTCAGTGGATGAAAGACTCATTAAAATCGCTTGGCTTGATAAACACAGGATGCAACAGAAGAAAGGGTTTTCTGGGTATTTGACCACCTTTTGTGTTATTTTGCATTTGTGTAATACTATTTAGACATGGAAGCTTTGCCATTTTGCTGTCTAACATCATTTTGTCATGCTGTTGTTAAGATGGAGTCAGTGCACATCATCAGTGACATTAAAAAAAAAAAGATTTATTTCATGATTTATTTGTCAAGTTTGCCAACACAAACACAGATATTGACAACCATAATGACAATATTGGATTCTTAGAATCACTCAATATACAATATAAAATAGGTGAGAGAATTAGACAATAAAATAATCTGTCTACAGATTATATCAAGATATTATATCCATTGCAATACTTTGTGCCAGGATTATTCTGCCAAAACTCTCTCTTCTTCCAAAAGTTTGGAAACGCCCCTGGCAAAGTGGGGTTTTGGACAGTATTGTCAAGAATCCTTTTTAATTTGTGATAATGTTGCACTGATAAGGGACAACACAAACTACGAAAACATATTTTATTACATAAACAGTTTATTAAACTGTTTATACATAGAAAATACTTCAATTTTGGATTAATCAAAATATCCACCTTTAGCAGCTATTACAGCTATTATTGCTGGTATCCAAAGATAATGTCAAGTTACTTTAATGTATTTGCACCAGAAAATGATGAGGATTTATGCTGATATCGTCCAAAACCCCACTTTGCCAGGGGCGTTTCCAAACTTTTAAAGGGCAGTGTATGTAGTCTCAGCTTTACTTTCCTGCAATCAGTCAGATTGATTATTTGATTGATTTGATTGATTATTTGTTGTTAGAGATGCAAGATAACACATTTGCTGGTGAAATGTTAGATATTAAAATCTTATATTGTTCCCCCTTTGTCATCTTTGAGGATTTTCACATCCTCACATTTTGATGATCTATATGCAAGACGCTTATTCCTGAAGAAAACATCCTACACCTCCTACATCTACACCTATATCTGTGTATAACGTGCTCTTTAGGTTCCTAGTAGGTCTTAATGCTGGTGTAAGGTTCCAAACTTAAAATTTTGAAATGAAAAAAAAACAGAAATGAATATCTACAACACCAGATACAATCAACTAAACCTAAACCAAACAAAGCAACACAGAGACCTGCAGACACAACACAAAGACAAAGAGCAGAGGTAGGCTTAAATACACACAAACACAGGTGTAGCACATCAGGGAAAATGAGGAAATGTGAAATGGTGGCCACTGGTGGCCGTACTGGGAATTGCAGTGATAATTGTGAGATTTACACTTTCAAATTGTAAATCAATGATTATGATGCACATTTATAGCCTCACACAAAATATTTACACACACAGGACTTAAATCTACCTTTTGGAGGTATTTCACTGTTTTCAGCTGGTGGCACAGCTGAAACCACGGTGGCACAGTGGTTAGCGCTGCCGCTTTACAGTGAGAAGGTTCTGGGTTCGATCCCTGGGTCGGCCGTATGGCGTCTCTTTGTGGAGTTTCCATGCTCTCTCTGTGTTCATGTGGCTTTCCTACGGGTGCTCAAGTTTCCTGGCACAGTCCAATAGCATGAACTGTAGGTAAATTGGCAACTCTAAATTGGCTCCGTAAGGTGTGAGTGAGAGTGTGATTGTGCGAGTGTGTGTGCCCTGCAGTGTGTTGGTGCCTACCCAGGGTTGGTCCCCGGTAGCCCACCCCCGCAACCAGACCCTGGTTGGGACTAAGCTGTTCGGATAATGAATGAGACCAAATTATCTTCTTCACCAATATTATAGCTACTGTATGCTAACAATCAATGGCTAACAAGATTTCACAATTCTTTATATCACATACATAGTTATACAAGTATAATATGTAGTTAAACCATTCTTATTCATCCCTAAGACTATGCGAATAAAAAAGAAAGAATAATAAGTGTTGGTTAGAATCTTAATCATAAAATCATCCATAAAGAAAAAATACTATTTTCTTGGTATGTAGTCATACCATTTGACACAAAATTGGCAGATAAATCCAGTTATCGCACAGTGTGTAGGAGGCTTAAGCTGTAGTTCAGGAGCACTTTTGCTCTCGTTTAGAGCTCTCGTCAGTGTTAGGACTTGGCACTGGCCTCGAGCGCTTCTAATAGCCTTCAGACCTCAGGCAAAACCAAGATCAGACATTTAATCTAGACAATTTCACTCAAACGCCTACTGCGCGTAGGCTTCTAGTAATCTCATAAACTCTTTCGATGCATACCCACGTCTTTCTCGTTTTTTCTTTTCATATTTCCCTCAATCGTAAGCACTGGTGAACCGAGGTGACAGAACGAGGATAGGGAGGCACGTTACTGGGGTAACCGAGCAACACCTTGGCTAACCTAATGCTTGGTCTAATAGAAAGTCCATTATTTCCTTTTGCGTGCGTCCAAACGTTTGGCTACGTGCTTGGCTTGGCCCGCTTCCAGTGTGTCTGCAGAGAAAGGCCTATTTCTAGCCTCTTCAACCAGCAGGGTGGTTAAATAAAGCACCTGCTTCTACAGCCCCTCCGTTTCGATCCTGCTCTCGGCTACCCATTCCCTATTCCTCGCAGGTGCAGTCCTTCACTTTAATGATACTGTAATTGAGCATTATTCTCCCAACCACGACCCGGTAATGGAACGGGTCTATGCGGGAAGAGCAATCTCGCGGCGAAATGATTTGTTTGTTTAAATGCTCATTCCTCCCCTTCGCCCGAGTCAATGAGAGCGTACCAGGGAACAGCATGTCCATTGGTATCTCTCTCTCTCTCTCTCGCTCTCCCTCTCAATCTCAGAATTGCCTCTGTTACTGCCTGCAGCTGCCTCCATATCCTCATCAGCGCTTTAATGCATTTTAATGTGAGTGTGTGTGTGTGTGTATGGGTGTGTTTGTATCAGACGAAGGAGACAAGATGAGAAATATGGATAAGTAATGTCAGGTGCCACTGTCCCCAGACCATGAAAAACTCGAGGGCGTTTTGCTGATGTGACACTGTCTGTTTGTCTTAAATCTTGATCAGAGAATCCGGAACAACATATTGATGCCCCCCTGGCATGCAGCAGAAGACGCAAAAGCACGAAACCCAGGATGCTGGAGATAACAGCCAAGGGGATAGGGTATGTTTGCTTATGTGAGTAAACAACGGGATTGGAGGCTTGAGGGGGATCTCCTGAAAATCCACCCTGGCAAGGGTCCATGGTAGTGTGAGGGTTTTGTTTACAGGAAGATCCACATTATTGTCAGCGTCAACATTAATATTCCTTTGTTCATGTATTCAAGACCCCATCTCATTTGATGTCTACATAGGTGATATACTTCTTGTAGGGACCGTGCATTGTAGTAGGTTAAAGACACTATGAGGTGAAAACTGTCCTTGGTTTGGTAACGTGTGAAATGTATCAGAAAACTGTGTCTGAAAAGATGTGGAAAACCCCTGAAGTTAGTTTTGCAATGTTGTGGACTTATGCAGTTTTACGGCTTTTCACAGCTTTTCACCGTAAGTCTAAGTAGGGTGAGACTAAAACGCAGTCAGTTTACATAGAGAATTATAATTAGCCTAGCCCTGCCCAGATCTACTGCTCTGGCCCTGCCCACCTGCATAGCATCAGTAGCCTACCTGCTAGTCTGGGCAAGTTCACTAAGAGTGTGTGTCATATGCTAAGTTCGAAGCGGTTCCTAATATCTCCATTCCCTAAGAAAACAAGGATGAATATTGCATAAGTAGGGCAGCACGAGAGCGCAGTGGTTAGCGCTGCCGCCTCAAAGCAAGAGAGCCTTGGGTTCCATCGCTGTAGGACCTTTCTGTGTGGAGTTTGCATGCTTTCCCCATGTTCCCGTGGATTTTTTCTGGATGCTTTGTTTTCTTCCCACAGTCCAAAAGCGTGCAATATAGTTTAATTGGTGACTCTAAATTGAACCCATAATGTGAATGTGAGTGTGATCGTGTGAGTGTGTGTGTCCTGCGGTGTGTTGGCACCTGCCCAGGGTTGGTCTCCACCTTGTGCCAGTAGTTCCCGCGATAGGCTCCGGTCCCCTCGCGAGCCTGGTTGGGATTAAGCGGTGTTGGATAATGAATGAATCGATCAAAATTAAACTTGTTATTTCAGACCCATGTAATATTATATTATGATGAAACTTTCATGATACAACAACTCTTGTTCAAGAGATACGTGTATTCCATAACCCGTTGGTCATTTTCAATAAACCTCCAGTGAGGCAAGAGAAACTTTTTTATATAGCTTGCTGAATATTGGAGACATGCGGCTCAAAGAAAATAAACTTTATATGACATTTTGTATCTTTACCCTTGTGGCTGTACTTATAACAGAGAACTTGCTTTCCAGACCAGACTCATTATTAACACAGAGCTAAAATAGGTTATACAGTTACACAGTGTTTTCGTTACTGATACCAGATTTTTTTCTTTCTTGGCGTTCCTTTTCAGCTATTAAGGACCCATGTGATGAAAATAATCCTTTCTTTGGACATCCATTTGGGTCTGTACTGCCTCTACACACTGTAAGTTTGGTTTTTAAAGTGTCAGTTGTGTTAGCATGAATTCTAAGATGTCCCAGAAATCATGTGCTTAAATAGGCTGTTTAGATTTTTCCTCTGCTTCTACATCACACTAGTGGACATTTAATGTACCTCCTGTCAGAAGCTCCACCACCAGGTAGAACTGCTAGCACTTCCTGATCTGCCATGTTTTCTCACGACGCTAGTGTAGGAATTGCAATGAAGACGTCTACCGGTAGAGTGTTGTGCTGAACGTGTATGGCTGCATGAATGGCTGTTAGCAGCCATGTGTGAAGTATTATCCGCGTGGGCGCTCTTGCCGTGCGTTTACACACCAGTTCGGAGTGAGGCTGGCTATGATGGCTCATTTGTGACCATCCACAGCAAAACCAGTCGCTTGTCGCAAATTTTCAAAATTGAGTTATGATGTTTTCATGAAAGGGCATAAATCTTCAGCGATACCTATATCGAATAGATGGAGCGACACTCGACTGAATATCAACATTCAAAGGGTGGGGTTTCTCCTGTCCGCTTCAGTGAGAAACAGAGAAATCTGCCTTTGAAGTTGACTTCTCCTTAATAGCACTCACAGGCAACTTGGTCTTGATCAAACTCGTTGCATTTACGGTAGCCCTCTTCGCTGCATTCACAGCCACAGGATAGCTTCTATAGGTGGGTTAACTGAACTCAGGAGATTGAAGATGGATTCCGGAGAAATATCTTCACGCTAGTCAACCAGTGGATTTAAGCGTAAATATTGAAGTGAAGCCGGTCAAAACAAAACTTTTTAACATTCTTAACAGAATTGAATTACCCTCACCTCCGAAAGTCACGTTTTAGGTGAAGAATCAGGTTTTCCAAGCCCAAATTTATTCACAACAGTACAATTATAGACCTTCCACTGTTTCAAAACACAAAACAAAAATCCCAAATTTTACCCCCATGACATCGCCTTCGTTTTTCTAAAACCTCCGTTGCGACAAGCGACTAGTTTTGCGTGGAGGTCACATTGTATTTAGGAGACTCTTGTCGTTTTCCCAAAAGTATGGATGCTAACTATATTAGCAAACTATATTAGCAACCATATTTTTGGGAAATGCACCGCTGATGAATGGGACTGAAGTAGAGCGGTAAAAAGCAGGCAAAAATGCTTAATCTGAGAGGTATTTCCAGCAAACTACTTTAGAGATATGTTTAGTGGAGCTCACAGACCTGTTTTAACTTGTTGAAAAAAGTTTAACTTCAGCTGCCATTACATATAACAATGCAAACAATTAGCTTCTACAGGTCTGATATGCTTTGGGTGAAAAGTGCCCCATGACAGCTAGCTTTGTGACCGCAGCCTGTGTGTATTCTACATCAAGATGATTCCGTATCAGCAAACTCTTCATATCTGTTCCTGGTTCATCCCAAAGGAAAATGTCAATTAATGCAACGATTAAAGGGAAAATGAAATCAGAAATTAGCTTTAGAAGTGTTCAGCACTCCAGATCTCAGACTGGCTGTCCGTAATTGCTTTTTAACAGTATATTGTGCTGTTATTACTCCTGCAGAATTGGAGAAGAGCGAGTGAGCTTTCATTACTGCCACCGCAGATAAGAGTGTGTTTGATCTAATAACCTGAGACCTCCTCTGAGACTGAGCTCTCTCTCTCGCTCTGTCTCTCTCTTCCTTTTTCTCTGCTTCACAAATGTGCGTGTCTCTTAATATATCTGTGTGTCTCCCTACATATTTTTGACTATTTATACATTTCTGTCTCTCTATTTGTCTATTAGTTTTTGCTTTTTGAAAAATCTACTTTTTTACTTTTTCACGCACTGTGATTAATTTATTTTTTAGCTTTTTAGACGTGTTTATTTTAAGCAATTAGTTTGAAATGATCTTTACTGTCTTCTGCATTAAAAGAAAACTTTTACTATCCAAATCTATTTAAATTAAACGCGAAATAATTAAGATTTAGAAATATAAAAACATACAGAATGTACATTCAATTTATGTAAAATATAAAGACATTTGTTTGACGTTGAGACTATGCTCAATAGAGCTCCTCTTCTTCTTTCTACGCTACTTTCCCTAAAACAGTAAATACGTTAGTCAAACTCCACATTATCCAAACATAATTGTGCTGATGCCGTAAATGCCGGCGTGCAACGTTTAGCAGCAACACTCATCCGGCTCACACATCGTCCAGCTCGCCTTTTGGTGAAGGAAATGTTAATTAGTCCCGAAAACGGTTAAAGGCTTTAATTATAAAAGTTTAATGTACTTAATTTTAGCGTATGCATTATTAAGCGTGCCCGTGTCACCTCTCTGATAAATGTCTTCATTTAGCTCTCTTTTCTTAATGCTCGCAGAAGATAAAGCTTAAGGGGAAAGTGTGTGTGTGTGTGTGTTTGATTGTACGTTACTATTTGACTTGTTAATGCAGCAGAAACGTCTCAGTTGTGTACATATGGGTGGCATAACGGTGAGGGTGGTCATGTATTTATCGCATTGGGGGACATTTTTGTCCCCTAAAATCACTTTTATCTGTTTTTTGGGGCTTTGTGGGGACATTTGAGAGGTCCCCATGAGGAAAAATGACTTTATAGAAAATGTGCTTGTTTTATTTGAGAAACTAAAAGAGGTAAAAGATGTGCTTTTGGTTACTGAGGTTAAGGTTAGGGTTAGGATTAGGTGTAGGTGTAAAATTATATACATCTAGTCATTATGGAAAGACCTCACAAAGATTGTAATACATAGACTGTGCGTTCGCCCCGTGATCGGAAGGTCGCCGGTTCGAATCCCGAACCGGTAAAGGTACCACTGAGGTACTTATGAGCAAGGTACCGTCCCCAAACCCTGCTCCCAGGGCAGTGCCCATGTCAGCTGTCCACTGCTCCTTCACGGATGGGTCAAAAGCAGAGGTCACATTTTGTTGTGTCCAAATTTAATTGATTATGGTGTATATATACAGTGCTGTGAAAAAGTATTTGCCCCCTTTGTTCCTTAATAAATGAAATCATCACTTAAAAACTGCATTTTGTGTTTACTTGGGTTATCTTTTTCTAATGTTTAAATTTGTTTGATAATCTGAAACATTTAAGCGTGACAAACATGCAAAAAAAATCAGAAATCGGGAAGCGGGCAAATACTTTTTCACAGCACTGTATATCAGAAACTTCTCAGATGTGTCTGTGAGTGTGTGAGTGTGTGTGTATTATAACAATGTGCATCCTGACCCTTTCTAAAGAAAGAATTCATTTCCCGTAATCTATCTCTAGAGCCTAAACACTAGAATAATAATCTCTATCTAGCTGATGAGGTTAATGATTTGTTTATAAAAGCAGGGTAGATGAAGCACACACACACACCCCCCAGAGTGCCTCAGCTGCTTGTAGTGCCGCACTGAGACTCTAAACACATCCAGACAATGATCATGACCTGGATAATGACTCATTAATCAGCTAATAGGTATTCAATAAACACTGCTCATTCTGACCTCTGCAGAGACGCGGGGACGGTGCCACACACACACACACTCACACACACACTCACACACACAGATGTCTTGCTATTTTTGTGAGATACTTCCGTAATCACCAGAATCCTAACCCTTAACCTCGGTATCTGTCACATCTGTGCCGCCTCGGCCCCGCCCACTCCGATCCGGATCGGCAGAATCCTACGCTGAGTTTCTGTTTCACCTTTCTCAATTGTTGGGTTGGAATTTCAGGCTAAAAGACTATTGTTAGAGCCATTTTGTGTGAATATTTAGATTTAATGTTTTGTAGTTGTTTACAGTAGAAAGTAGATGTTTCTGGAATCTTCCATAACTTTCCATGTACAGTGCTACGTAATAGAATTTTATCAATACGTATGCATGTTAAATGTACTACTATGTAACAGTAGAAGTAATACGCGCCTTACGTGTCGTAACCTGAGGTTACGTATGATGTAAAAACGTAAAAGCTTTAGTTTCACATTGAATGTGAAGGAGCTAAGAGCTCTTGAGTTGTCTTTGTACGCGACACGTACCAAAAAAGTTCAGTTCAGTGGATCTTCAACCCACCCGGCGCGTCTCATCAAGGTGGAGTGTGGGAGCGACAGATTCGAACAGTAAAGAAGGTGATGAACTCCGTCATACGGCAACAAGTGTTAGATGACGACGGACTAAGAACTTTGTTGAATGAAGTAGAGAAGATCGTCAACGGAGGACCCCTAACTATGTGCTCAGATGACCCCAACGACCTTGAGCCACTGACGCCGAATCACATAATTGAACAAAACAAAAAGCCTATCCTGCCACCCGGCTTGTTTAAAGAAGACGATATCTACGCCATACAACGCTGGAGACAAGTCCAGTACATGACAGATTTATTCTGGAGAAGATGGACCCAAGAGTATCTACCACTTCTGCAAGAACGGCAAAAATGGCGTGGGCTGAAAAGAAACTTCGAGGTAGGAGACGTAGTCGTTGTGTTCGATCCGGCTCTCCCAAGAAGATCCTGGCCATTGGGAAGAATATTTAGATTTAATGTTTTGTAGTTGTTTACAGTAGAAAGTAGATGTTACGTATGATGTAAGAACGTAAAAGCTTTAGTTTCACATTGAATGTGAAGGAGCTAAGAGCTCCGGAGCGCTACAGTTTTTTGACCGTCACGTAACGCCACGTAAAGTATCTTTGTAGTCTTAGGGATTCATTTCTTGTCTGTAAAACCTTGAATTGTAGTAAAGAAAAGACGACGAAAGACAACCCAAGACTCAAGACTCTTTTTTGGTACGTGTCGCGTACAAAGACAACTCAAGAGCTCTTAGCAAATGAGAAAGCAAGGATTTGCTCTCACAACTATCATCTGTGTCTTGTTTGGTTTTTCTCACCTGAGTTACGATTACGTCATGGTTGCCCGTCACCCTCAATGGTGATGCGCTCACTCGTTTCGAGATGTTCCTTCACAGCTGGGGTTTTGATTATTAACGCCGGCCCAACCCGGAAGTTTGTGTTCGGCCACTATCACCTTAATCCTAGACTGAGCTAACCAGTGCTAGCTTGTGGTCAAGCTGTGTATGTCACAACTCGTTGGAGTGTGGCTTTCCTTTGGAGTGGCGTTCTCCTACGAACTGCAGAGAGACAGGGCTAACCAGGGGGGTGTTTCCCAAAAGCATAGTTGGGAAGCATAGTTAGATAGAGATTAAGTGGTTTGGATAATGAATGAATGAATGAATGTCCTCACAAAGAAAATGTCCCAAAATTTTCTCGTAAAACCCCAAAAAATGGTGAATCTAGGGTTTAGATATTAAACAAAGACCAACACACTCACAAACACTGACCTTCACATACAAAAATGTCCACAAAAATGGCCAAATCTCAAGTTTCCCTGTCTTTTTGGGGATAGCCAAGTCCTTAAAACCACCCAAAAACTTCCTCTCTCTCTCACACACACACACACACACACACATGCAATGTGTTCCGCAAATGATCTCTCTGTCACTGCTTTGGTTTCTGGAACTCTCTATTCATGTCGTGTGTGTGTGTGTGTGTGTATCCAGACGGCACACTGACTTTAGTCTTGATATATCTTGTCCCCCGACCCTCTCCCCTGCCTCTCTGGCTAAAAAAAAACTATTGTAATATTAACCACAGTTATTACACTTCACCAGCCATATTCATCTAGTGCCAAATCCCTGCTTCCCAAAAGTGCCGTAACGTTTATAAAACGAGTGAGAAACCCTCTTAAGGGCTTTGAAACTCACCCCCACCCCCCACGGTTTCTGTAAGGACTGCAAACTCACCATTTCCCTATGAAGCTATAACACAGTGGCTCTGAAGCGATTGTTTTAACGACCCAGATATGACCTTGAGTGACGTCAGGGACCCTGAGTCTGTTTGACTGACCAATAAAATGGAAATTTCATGTCCAGAATCATATTGGAGGGATTCCAAACAAAAAGAAGCAAATTAACTCAAAGCAAAAGCTTTGAAATTCAGTGTTCTGTCTTCAAATGGTGGTTTAGTGCAGCGATAGAGACGATACTTTTAGGGCGTATTCACACCAATGATGTTTTGGAGGTAGAGAGCGCTCTGATTTTTTTTTTCTGATCTTACTTCCATCTTCGCCAAGGTGGCCTCCATCCTCCAACTCCACCTCGCATCTGCAAAAAGCATGCTGCGATGCAATAAGGGTGTGCCATGTGGGCATGCTTGTAAGGTGATTTAAAAGTTGCTATGCCAAAATTGATAAGATGCTGAAAGTCGTTACATTAGTGATCATGGTGATGGTGTTGTAGTGGGTAGGATACTTGCCTCTTGATAAGGAGTAGGGCTGGGTACCGTTGCTGATTTCCTGAATCGATTCACAAGGTCATGATCCGATTCAATTCTCGATTCGATTCGATATCGATTTATTTAGAGATTTCTTTGCATCAATACTAGTTTTGCTTGGTTATAAAATAACTTGTTTTAAAACCGAAGTGTTGCCAAACATCGGCCTTTAGGCCAGACGGTGATTTGAGCGGAGCAGCTTCAGCCATGGCTCTATTTGGTTTCGGTTTCACTGGTCTCACGTTTTTATAGTTCTCCTTGCGAGAAGTAGTGCATAGCCGCAGGAAAAGATCGATCTGCAAATTTTTCGAACGAGAATCGATATTGATCGCTGAATCGATTTTTTGAACCCAGCCCTAATAGGGAGTTCATGGATTCCAACCCTACCTTCAGCACTAGTCCCTGAGCAAGAAAGTGAACGTCAGTGGTTATACGTCATTGTGAACACAGCACAGCACACAGTGCACCACAACCAAATGTGACCTCTGCATTTGATCCATCCGTGAAGGAGCAGTGGGCAGCTAACAAGTGCAGCACCCGGAGAGCAGTGCTTGGGGACGGTACCTTGTTCATGAACAACTCAGTGGTACCTTTACTGGTCCTGGATTCGGACCTGCAACCTTATGATCATAGGGCGAACGCCCTACCATTACGCCACCAACCGCCCCAAAGAACCCTTAACCCTTAGCTCAAGGGAGGCTATACCTGAAATTAGGAAAGTTGTACCATTACTGTTTTTACATGTGAATGGCGCTACATGTCTCAAAAATCTTTTGAAAGCTTTGATGCCCTTTCAAAATGACAGCAGCTGCACTGTGACCTGGGCATATTGTGGCATGTTTAAGCTTGCTCCATCTTTAAATCTCTCACAGAGAAGAGTGCAACTGTCTGAACGCCTCCTGGCTGTGCAAAGTCATTGCGATAACATTAAATTCCGTCTCGGCTGCGCCTGGTTTTCAAACAACAAGATTAACATTTAAACTAAGCAGTGACCTGTGACTGCAGCCTTGACGCTTGTTGTTTCCACTTGGCATACGCCCTGTGTTCCACTTGAGCAGGTTCTGCTGCAGCCATGACCTGAGGCCGGGTTGTAAGAGTGTAGTGGAGGGAAGAGTGAGATGCTGATGCCAGATCAGTGCTGTGTGGAGTAGTGGAGTGTTCTGACACGTGCTGGTGTGTCAAAGATAGCGGTGGGAATCGAAAATCCATCGGAATTGTACACCTCCAGCGTTAACGACTCTTCTTAACGATTCCCTCACTTCCCAGCACGACGTTTCACGGTTTTCCCTAAGTTTTGCATCGCGGTACATTATGTCACACTATCTACGATATAAACACACATGCTGCGTTTGTTAGCGTGCATGACTGTCACAGGGAAGTCCAACATTCACTAAAAAGTTCCAGTTCAGTTAAATCTTGCCGTTTATTACAGACAAAACTGTAAATAACAAAAACACCTAACGTTCTTCTCACAGTACAGCCATTTACTTGATATTTATTTACCACAGCGCTATTGTGCTGCGGCTCTCATATGGAACGCCCTCATGGCAAAAATGTACTCCTCTCCCAGAAATGAATCAAAAATGAGTTATAGGCCAAAATGAGTCCAAATGCTCAAAAATGACCAAAACTTCAGTATTTCTTTATTTCCATTAATCAGAAAATATTCTTTCCATTCTATAATGTTAGAGAGTAAAAAATAAATTTTGAAAAATGCATTATTTGTTATTAAATAAGTTTATTCTGTATCCAGATGGATTCCAAATGCATAAAGAAGTGTTTCCACCTGCCACTAGCCTTATTTTTCTTCATAGTACTAAGCCATACAATGTCTATCTGTTCCTTTATTTATCATGTTATTTTTCACTCTACATTTTTGCTGTGTGACCAAAACTTTGGATATATACTGGAGAAGCTGGATATATACAATGGAGAATTGTACACGGCTTTATTGCCGTTAATGCTTTTTTATGTGTGTTTAATCCAATGGTTAATGGCAAATGTCCATTTTGTGACTGATTTTTGCAGTTTTAATGTTTGGTAAATGTTTTAGGACTGATAGCAGATTGCAAGACATGACTTTATGTGTGTGTGTGTGTGTGTGTGTCTATCCGACTGTTTTATTGAGTAAGGCATTTCACTTTCAGATTCCTGTGTTGCTTGTAGCCCGTGGTGTTGTCTCTGTTCTCTCTCCGTCCCCCACTGTGACCTTCCCATCACCCCCCGCTGCTTTGAATTCGCTTCCTTTGTTTCTCCATTTCATTCACTTTCCACTTTTATTCTGTTAACGGTGAACTCTAAGTGGATGTGTGATGGGGAATTCATAGAGCCATTTGGAGAAAAAATTGCTATTTTATGAGCTTTGTAGTGGACTCAACTCCGCAAACCCCCGTCTGACATCACCCACAGGTTTATATCCACAAACAAATAGAAAAACAAAGACAGAAATTACTCATTTTAGAAACTAATTGCTGGAATAGGAAATCAATCAAGTTCACTAATATATTATACCTGAAAACAGGCAGAGGTCTATTTAATCACATGTGATAGTAAAATTTTTGTGCAATCAGGCAAAAGTACCGTCAAATAAACTCTGCACGTAACGTTTTCCTGGCGAAATCCAGATGAGCGTCGCTATCGCGTTAACTTGGCATTCGGTTGACGTCATGGAGGAGCGAATATATCCCATAATTCCGCTAAGTTAGTTCAATATTCCTATTATGCGCTTCAGTGGGTGATGTAAAACTAACTGTGAAGCACAAAGACTGTCCATGTGCCACAAAACTTGTTTTTAATACTCATAACTTTATATGCATGTACAAGTTATTTTTACTTACTTTCCATGTGACGTCATTAGGCCAAAACAACTGTGCAGAGACTCATTTCCTTCATGTGCCACAGAACTGTTTTTTTATTTCGTAATTTATATTTGTATATATTTTATTTATTTTTTATTTTATATTTCGGCACATAGATAAACACTTTGGACAGCCTGATTACTGTCCCCACAGGTAAACACACAAAATTCACATTTAAGTCATTTCGCAGACAGCTCTTCATTTGCAGTTGTCGAGCCGTGCCAAACTGACATTCATCCCAGGAAGTAGTGTCACAAGATGTCACAATTACAGCAGCAGCAAATCTCATCAATGCTGTTAAGCCAAATCCTTCAGGAACCTTCCTTCGTTTTTCAATCCGCCAATAAAATCTAAAGCTAGTGTGATCTTTCGGATAAAGGTTACTGGCCCTGTGGGACTTTTTTCTTATAGGGCAACGATGGAATAACAAGCAGGTGTGAAAAAGATCACGGCTGTCTGGATCGATTTCAGTTTCAGGTTGAGTCCGTCTGCGGCGCCGGCGATATGGCTGCTGTCAGTTATTTCGGGGAGAGTTCATTTAAAAGCTGAGTGTGAGAGAGCTGACACAGTGCCATCGGCGATCCTGGACAAGCTGAGTTAACAGCTAGGATTGTATGTGTACTGTATGTACACACTGTGAGCCAGTTTTCCAGACAATGATTAAGTCTATGCCTAGACTAGCTTTGAGTTTTTAATGCTGAATCTCCATTGCTATTGCAATTTAGTCCAAGACTAGCCTTAATCTTTGTTCAATAAAACCAGCACCGGAAAGTCTTAAGACAAGAATCGTAACTATATAAATTTATTGTGAGATTCAAAACTTGCTGAGTTGATCATTAAACTCACTGTAAAACTAGGGCTATGAGTTAGAAGTGAGTGATTATTAGTCATTGTGAACACACCACAGCACAGCACAGAAGGTCGCTGGTTGGAATCCCAGACTGGTAAAATTACTACTGATTTACTCATGAGCAAGGTATTGTCCCCAAGCACTGCTCCCAGGGTTCTTTTTAGCTGCCCACTGCTCCTTCACGGAGGGGTCAAATGCAGAGGTCACATTTGGTTGTGGTGCACTGTGTGCTGTGGTGCGGTGTGTTCACAATGACTAATATTCACTCACTTCTCTAACCTAATGAACCAGAAGCTGCTGGAGAAACATACGTATAACTACGATTTGACAAACAGAGATTGATTACTCAGCTCAAATTCAAGGCTCAATATGAGTGAAAAATGTTCCTGTAAAGTTTTGTCTCCCATCCATGAAAGTGCCTGTGAGTAAGTGGGTTTGACGTAGTGTCAGCAGTTGCAGTCTGGCAAAACACTTGACGTAGTCGAACAAAACAAAGCAGAGACACAAACTGTTGTTGAAAAGACTGTAAACTGCCAGAGCAAAGACTGTTGAAGCTGCAAAAAAACTTTGGGAAGTGCTCCACCTTTGTGTAGATGGTAAAGCTGCAAAGAAAGAGATGTAGCTTCTGTGTCTGGCAAATCAGTGGTCTGCAGGTCTTCACTCTGAGTGCTTGGTATCCCAACAAAAAGGAGAACCCAAAATGGTTCGGGTACTCAGTTATAGTTTCAAAGTTAAAAATGGACTTAAGAGTCCAGAGGAAGAAGTAGTCAGAAGAAGAAGTGGCTACCTTACGGGGGCAATTTAGAGTCACCAATTAACCTATATTGCATGCCTTTGGACTGTGGGAGGAAACCGGCGCACCCGGAGAAAACCCACGCGAACACGGATGGAGCATGCAAACTCCACACAGAAACACCCTACGGCCAACTGGGGGATTGAACACAGGACCTTCTCGCTGTGAGGCGGCAGCACTAACCACCGCGCCAGCATGCCGTCCCAAGAAAGAAATCATTCATCTGTGTATACACCATGAGTCAGACTCTGCTCAATATAGCATAAGATCAGAATGTCACACACACACATACACAGACCGAGTAATTGCTTTCAAATCAATAGCCTGTAAACCACATGTGTGTGTAGATCTATGTGTGTGTGGATCTATTTGTGTGTATCGGTTTCATAGCAGATGAAGAACAAATGAGCACTCACACAATCACACTCCCATCTTACAGGACCAGTTTAGAGCCGCCAATTAACCTGTATTGCATGCTTTTGGACTGTGGGAGGAAACCAGAGCAAACCCATGCCGACACGGGGACAGCATGAAAACCCCAGGTTCGAACCCAGGACCTTCTCGCTGTGAGGCGGCAGCGCTAACCACTGCACCGCTGTGCCACCCCATAGGGTCAAATGCAGATGTTGCATTACGTTGTGTTGCACTGTGTGCTGTGCTGTGTTCACAATGACAAATAGTTACTCACTTGCTCTTGTTGAGTGTAGATATGACCTTTTGACTTGACCTTATGACTCTGATATGGTTGGCAGTAGCTTGGTAGAACAGCAGCTTCATAAGAGCTACTGTTAAACGCTGTGTGTGTGTGTGTGTGTATACCCGTTTATATCTACATGTGTAGTATATCCCTGGCCTTATTTATGTTCATCTTTTCTTACTTTCAAGTAGTGTGTGTGTGTGTCTGAGTGTGTGTACAGACGCAAGATATTGCATTTCCCCATCTCTCCCCAGAGCACGCAGTGTAAACAGGGATTGATTGGTCGGGGCTGCAGTCTTCCCCAAGAGATGACCCAGAAGTCAAAGGTCAGGGTGTGAACGTCGAGAGCGGGGCTTGACAAATCCTCCCGTTCGAGTCTCGTAAATCCACAGAGCCACACATCCTCGCAGACACACATACACACACCTACACATACACACACCTACACTCCAGTCGGAGAGACACCATTAAAAATGAAGAATGGGCCTGGGGACAGTAGGACGGAGGCGACAGCAGCAGAAAGCCTCCGAGCACTTTGCCTTAGTGGAATGTTCTGTCCCAGTTCAAGAAGTCGGCTCTCTCTCGCTCTCTCTCGTGCAAACCCGACATTAACTTTTACGCTGTTGTTATTGCATGCACAGTGGTAATGTGTTATTTTAAAGGCACTCATTTGATATTCTTGCTCATATGTGACTTTGTCTTGTTGGTGTACAGCTAGAGAATAAAGTCCACGTTATTATGTACAGTTTGTGTTAGATGTCAAAGAAATTAACCAGGTGAGTTAAATTAACCAGGTGAGTCAATCATCTCAATCTACATTTTAAATGGTAAGGACCAAGACACTGACAAAATAAATCTGAAGGTTACACCCTTTTTGTTAAAATTGAAATATGAAATCTGTCCTTTGTCATTTCTTACCCATTTTGCCTTTTATTTTCACTATTTAAAAGCCACTGCAGATTAGGATAACGGGCGAACCTAAATTTTCCTATCCCTGGTTAGCGCTTCATCATTTGTGCTATGCTATAAAATCCACAGCAACACTGCTGTATTTGCACAAACACACTACTGTCACGACTGTGCGTATATAACGAGGGACAAGGCGTTGCAATTTAGCATGAAGATTTAATGAAATAAACTCCAAACAAACCAGAGAATGCAAAGTTGAAATTTCAAGGAACACACACAATTCTTTGCAGAACAACTCCAGCACAAAGACAAAGATGGAGAGTCAGCTTAAATGGGGAAAGACAGATTAAACAAATTAACCATTAGGGCAAATGAACCCTAGACGAAGCCAAAGTCAAAGTGTAAAAGTACACAGAGAGATGAGACAGCGTGGCTCCAGTTTTAACAGCGCAAAGAACAAATAAGGCACATAGAGGAAACAATATATAAATGGAATATAAAAATATACTTTAAACTAGTAGTACAAAGAGAGATAATTAGGATGTGGTATTCAACCTACAATTATGGTCTTGCCGTTGTCTTTTACACTGAATGTGCATGAGGTCAGTAACAGTTTCAATATGAAAAATTCTATACAGTCTATGAAATAAAACAGTATCTCTAATAAAGTCTGAGCTAACATTCAAGTCGGACCTAGTATGTACAGATATTGTAACAGCAGTGGAGAACTAGAGTCTGTGCAATACTTTCAATAATTTGTGCAGATACAGTCAGTGAGAAAATGTGATCACTGATATGTGCAGTAATATTCAATGTGCAAATATGTGGCAGCAATGCAAAAATTGTGCAAATATTATAGCTGCAGCCAAGAACACAAGCAAAGGCGGCCAAATCACAACTACGATGTCAAGGTCACTTCTCTGTTGAGAATGACACAATTTATACTATACCAGGTGAAAGGAAGTCAAAAATTCAAAAAGTGACCAATAGGTAACAGATGGCAACAGTATATGATTGCAAACCTAAGAAATTGCAGCTATAAGGTTTGTTTCCCTAAAGCAGAAACACGTACATTACATGATGAGTGTTTCTAATAAAGCAACTGGCGTGTGCACAGGTACTGTTCACGTTATTGCAAACATCAAACTGCTCGCATTGACCACTTTATGAGGTACAGGGAGACACACACTGTAACTACACAATACACAAGAGAACAGACACAAGCATTTGGATTGCTGACAGGCAAAATTATAAATGCAACCACTATTGACTGCATATCATTTGCTTTATTGGGTCATTTTTAACATAGCAGTGACATGTGGTGGTGTGAGCGTACAGGAAGCAGAGATTATTACTGCTTTTTAAATTCACATCAGTATCACTGCACGGATGAAAAAGGGCAACAACCCCGGACATTTCCAGCCAAGAACAATTTTGTGGTCAAACACTGGCGATTAAAGTAGTAGGTCCAACAAGCTGGAATTACAACATAACTGTTGCTGTGTCGTTTGGCTTGAGTTGAAGGTTGAGGAATGAAGGTTGGACAAATGTGTTTTCTAAAGAAATGTTTTCAGAAATGTAGAAATGCAGACACAACTCTGAAGTACAAAGGCATCAAGAGATATAAAAGATATATATGATAACAAAAGATTTAAAAGATCTTTTATCACCATCATCCAAACAAATCATTTTGATTGCATAGATTGCTTACCTGTTTTTAGTGAGATGTCTAGAAAATCTTGTTACAGAATATCAAATATTATATAATGCAAAATTTTGTAACATTACAGTTGCAAAGGACGAATGGACTGGCATTAATTGTTGGCCATATTGGCCTTAGGCACCTTCTTTAACATATGCAGTAGCCAGAGAGCACAAATTTAACAGAATGATTCAACAGGATAAATAAACAAGGCTTACAAAAATAATCAATCATCTTGACCCAGGGGCTTTTAGAACGCAGAATCATCATGACGATGACCAATTCAATTTAAATTAAAAAGTGGTCAAAACCATCTTACAGTCCTCCAGGAAGATCTCAAGATCTCTTTTCCTAATATCCTGCAGATGTGGCAAAAACATGAAAAGACATGCTGGTTGAAAATGAGTGGTTTGGCCAGGGAATGATCATGGAATTGTTGCATGCAGCTGATCGAGATGCGGTACATTTAAACTTAACACAGCCACTGAAATGACAGGCCTCCAAATCATCCATGAACAGCCATCATTCCTCATGTATCACTGCAGGAGTTGGACTCAACTACAAAAGACACAAAGTCTAGAGCGGAGAAACATAAAGAAGCCTGGTCGCTCTTCATTGCTTGCGGCTTTATGCTTGAGGAAAAAGAACGTATCTGCATACTTTGGAAACTCCTGCTAGGGATTAGAAACTCATGCAAAATTTTAAAGGGACAACAGGCTCTTTTTGAAACATGAATTAACACACAAGTGCTCAAAAGGCAAAAATAAAGGCGTCAAGAATGTGAATCTTTATACATTTTCATCGGGTTACAATTTTGAAAGCAAACAGTAATTTATTAGAATTTGATAAAGTAGGAAAATATGAAACATTGCTCTACTTGGCCAATCAGCCTAGAAGGAGTTTGCAGAAATTTGCATGTTATGCTAATTAGATCACTATGCTTTTCATTAAATGCTAAGCAGCACACCATCCCCACATACTGACCAAGTTTCAGCTTTGTGTGACATACAATTTGGGCTGCATAAATTTATGTAGCATTTTTAGTGCCCTCTATTGTTCAGAGAGCAGCATTGTATAATTAGCGCCTCAGTAAATCAGACTGCATGAATGTACGTAACATTTTTAGCACCTCAGAAGCCAACACGCAGTTTCCTTTGCTACGGCGCAAAAATTATATGCCATTTACTACTTTACCATTCCTACTTACCCTGATAATTTCATTGTGACTACAAGAGAGTTCCATAGCACTTTGTGTTTGGTCTTGTGATTAAAGTGTCATAACCAAAATGGTAAATATAGATGCATTTTCACATATTTTCTTTGACCGGTTTTGAAACCTAACAATGGGTCAGTGGAATTTGATGTAATATTGATTTTGTTGTCATTGCATTATTGAAGCTGTTTTGAGATGAAAAGATTGCTTTGTAGCCTTTTTATGGATTGTTTTGCAGGTGAAGGTTTACTGAAACTAGCGAGGAGGTGTCATGACCTTTTAAACTTTGAATATGTTTCACCTCATGTTACTCCAGAAGCACTTTGTTTGCATGAATGATGAACTTCCGACTAAAATGTAAAAAATAAATGTACACACTTTTTTTTTTGTTTCTGTGTTATAGTTCTCAAGCACACCTGATATTTGTGGATTATTTAGAGAGTTTTCTGATATTTTATAAAAGATGCAAACCTGCACATGGCCTTATGCTCCGAACGAAGATGTGAGCTTTTCTATGTGAAGCCATCTTGACTCCAGCTGTCGTAAGTCATGCGCGTTTCTGATGAAATACGGTGAGAAATGGTGTGCAGTGTAATATGACTGGTTCCAGACTCGACGAACCGGTAGGAAACGCCTGGCCGACCGTCCTCTCCACTGATGTTTGACTCTCGTTATTTCAGTTTCATCTCAGAATTTGAAAGTTTTTTTTTAACTTACCTCTAAGAGAGAGATGATAGTAGTTTTACGGCTGAATTATGTCCAGAAGGACAATCACGCTCTTTGCCATCTTGCTGGTGTTGAGTGTCGTCTGAATTATTGCAGGTTTCTGACATTAATTACACCTGCTGATGTAGTTCTTTTTAAAGATGTGTAGCTGTGAGCTTCAAAATTTATGTATATTAAATGATGTTTTCTGTAATTAGGTAATAGCCTAAGGGGGTATTAAATGAGCTCCTGTTAGTTGTGTGGCCGCTTCACAAATTGGGTCCGCTCTAAGTTAAAAACTGTGAAGAAAAAAGAGCTTATTTTATTGTTCAGAATGAAGTTCTTAAAATATTAATGTTAACCCTGTAATCTGTAATAGTTTGCATTCTTTTCATCTGCAATGTCTTTCTGGATTTATTATCTGATTTATTAATGAATTCATCATGTTTGTGCCTGTGTTTGTGAGAAATGAGGACATTTTAAATATTCTTTCTAACTTCAAATAACGAAAACAGTTATGTTGTTCTCGAATTTGGTCAGTTTGACATTACGACCATCTGATCACGGGGCGAACGCCCAACCGTTACAATACCAACTATCTCCTAGCATCTTGAACCCAAACTAAAATAAAACATTATTATTATTATTATTCTTGAAGAAAATTTTTCTTCAAGTGAATGTGTTATGCTTCCGTAAATATCCATAATTCCAGCATTTTTGATAAGGGATTTGTATCATGTAAGGATTTGATGTAATCACAATGGATTTCAGATATATATACAGTAAATCTGAAAATCGCTGGGGTTGATACAGATATATATTAGATCTGAGTTGTGAAGTTCACAGCAGTGTGTTGCAATTCATCATAGACTCAGGTTATGACCAAGACCTGATCTTCAGATGCTCCAAATGCTGTTCTGCTGTCAGACATGACAGGTATTGCAACAGGATTGAATTTCCTCTTCAATCTTGGGGGAGATAAGAGAGAGAGAGAGAGAGAGAGAGAGAGTGTGTGTGTGTGTGTGTGTGATCTGTGAGAAAGAAGCTAGCTAGTGTTATCAGCCCAGGCCACACAGCAGCCACATCAGTGCAAAGGGGCTAGGTGGAGAAGGGAACATGAGAGAGAGAGGGAGAGAGAGAGAGAGAGAGAGAGAAAGAGAGAAGAAACAAACCATAGGTACAGGCAGGGAAAGTCTTCCTTATTGATAAGCCAGTGACTAAACTGTTCAGCATGCCTGTCAGCGAGAGAGAGAGAGAGAGAGAGAGAGAGAGAGGGAGAAACTGATGACCTAGAGAGAGAGAGAGAGAGTGATAGAAGTGGGTACAGGTGTGGCAGTGTCCCTTATAAATAAGCACGAGAGAAGCATCTGAGAGAGAGAGAGAGAGAGAGAGAGAGAGAGAGAGAAAGGTTGAAAGAAAGAACATTAGAGAAGCACACAGAGTAAGACAGTTAACTTATGAACAAAGAGAGAGAGAATCTGAGAGTGACAGAAAGAGAGAGAGAGAGAGAGAAACTGATGAACTGAGAGAGTAAGGGAGCGAGAGAAGGGTGAGGGGTTCAGGAAAAGCAGGGAAGAGGAGGAGGAGTGAGTGATGGCGTGTACTGTGTGAATACACCAAACCTCATGAAGTGGCTTTGTGTCGGAGGATAATTAGAAGCCAATTTGAATTCAAATGTCTTCCTCCAGTTCTAATGAAGATAATAACGGCAGACAATGGATTGGTCATGCACACACAATTAGATGAGTCTGTTTATGCTCTCCGTGAAGTGTGTGTGTGTGTGTGTGTGGTCCTTTGTAAAGACCAACGGTCCTAAAGCCAGGAAAGTATGTATTTGTCAGAAGGAGAACAAAAAGAGGATAAAAGCTTCTTCTTCAAAAAAAAAAAGTTTTTTGAAAAACTTTATGGTAATTATGGTTTCAGTTAGAGTTGAAAAAATTATGAGGTTGGAATTATGGCTAGAAAATCACTCGTTCATTAGTTTTTCAAATTTAAAAAAAGAACACAAACCCAAAGTCCAGGTGTTTTTAATATTCCTATCCATAAATGAAATGAAAAAAATACATTTTGCTGATGGATTTCCCTTTTGCCACTTAAAAAAATGGGAAAAACTGAAAACAAAGTGTTTTGAACAAAATGGTCTGAAATTTCTGAGACTGGGGGCACACATAACATTCATTTCATTGGTGTTGCTCTTTACGGTATTGATGAGGACGGTTTAATGGGGTTAAGGATGTGATCAGAGATCAGAATTAGAATCAGATTTATTTGCCAAGTAGGTTAAAAATGTGCAAGGAATTTGCTTCAGGTCACATCTCTAGTATTCAAGAGAATATAGTTACAATGAAACAGAGCATGCAAACTCCACACAGGATCGAACCTAGGACCTTCTCACCCCCCACCGTGAGAAGGTCCTGGGTTCGAACCTGTGTGGAGTTTGCATGCTCTCCCCGTGTCTGCTTGGGTTTCCCCCCACAATCCAAAAGCATGCACTATAGATTAATTAGTGAATCTAAATTAACCCCGTAAGGTGTGAGTGTATGTGCCCTGTGGTGTGATGCCACCTGCCCAGGGTTGGTCCCCGCCTTGCGTCCGTCATTCCCGGGATAGGCTCCGGTCCCCCTGGGCCCAGGTTTTTATTAAGCGGTTCGGAAAATGAACGAATGAATAAATGACTAAAACATAATATAGTGAGTGATTATTTGTCATTGTGAACATACCGCAGTGCACCACAACATTGGACCTCTGCATTTGACCCATCCATGGAGGAGCAGTGGGCAGCTGACGGGCAGTGCTTGGGGATGGTACCTTGCTCGTGAGTACCTCAGTAGTACCTTTACCGGGCTGGGATTCGAACCATCCACCTTCCTATCACAGGACGAACGCCCTAACCATTATACTACCAACTGCTAACACTGCCAGTATACAATACACATTGAGCACTATTCAATGGACAATACACAATACAAAATATACATCTGCAGCATTTAGTAGAGCTACTTTAATTTTCTGAATTTCAGGGACAGTTTCCCTGAGAGCGACTTGGGGTTAAGGGCCTTGCTCAGGGAGCCAATGATGGAGAAAGGGTTCAAACCCACAACCTATTGGTCCAAAGACAAGTACCCTAACCACTATGTGAGGTCCAACGGTGATGTTACAGAATTTTGTACATATAATGTTCCATAGGGCGGCATGGTGACACAGTGGTTAGCCCTGCCACCACACAGCGAGAGGGTCCTGGCTTTGATAACGGGGTCGGCCATAGGGCCTTTCTGTGTTGAGTTTGCATGTTCTCCCCAAAGGCATGCACTGTAGGTTTATTGGGGACTCTAAATTGGCCCCGGTTGGGATTAAGCGGTTCGGATAATGAATGAATGTGCAAGACAGAATACATGCGTGTAAATGAGAGGGGCACAAGTGGAACAGTGATGTTACAGGGAGTAGAAGTAAAGAAGGTAGAGGACTTTAAGTACTTAGGGTCTACGGTCCAAAGCAACGGAGAGAGTGGAAAAGAGGTGAAGAAGCGGGTGCAAGCAGGTTGGAATGGGTGGAGAAAAGTGTCAGGTGTGATGTGTGATAAAAGAGTTTCAGCAAGAATGAAAGGAAAGGTGTACAAGACAGTAGTGAGACCAGCCATGTTGTATGGTTTGGAGACAGTGCCAATGAGGAAAAGACAGGAGGCAGAACTGGAGGTTGCAGAGCTGAGATGTTGAGGTTCTCTTTGGGAGTGACGGGGATGGATAGGATCAGAAATGAGTACATCAGAGAGACAGCTCATGTTAGATGTTTTGGAGATAAAGTCAGAGAGGCCAGACTGAGATGGTTTGGACATGTCCAGAGGAGAGACAATGATTACATTGGTAGAAGGATGCTGAGGTTGGAGCCACCAGGCAGGAGGCTGAGAGGAAGACCAAAAAGGAGATTTATGGATGTGGTGAAAGAGGACATGAAATTCATTTATTTTCTTCTTATTTTTTTCCCTCTTATCCCTTAAAGGTTGTGTAGGAGTCAAACTTACTGGTTCCCAATTGTTAATTTTGGTTTAAAGAACTAGGAACTAGGTTCCAAAACTGGTTCTAGAAAAACCTGGTAGGTTAATACTGGCGTTTGATGGTCTGACTTGTGGTCCTGCTACAACTTGAGGTTAACGGTCTTGTTCAGGAGCTCATGTGGTAGGACAGGGGCTCAAGAGGTCCAACTTAAGACCTCTTGGTCCATAAATGAGTACTTTCAAACCCCTGAGCTTGAAAAACAAAGTCTCAAGTCTCAGAGTTCAGCTCTCTCCACGAGTAGGTGTAGTAGTACGAGCGAAAGCGGTATTTTACGTTTTTCCGACCACGCAGATCTATAGATCTTTATCTGCGTTAGAAGCGCGAACTGGCAAGCCCACTCAGCAGACGCGACATTAGACGGCAAATTACCATAGACCGCGAGACGGGTGGGAACACAAAAAGGGACACGGCGCGTTCGCATCAAATCACTACCAGTCTTCCGCGGACTCGAAAGAGACTCTTCAAAAAGCCCGAGAACAGCCAGCAGCCACAACCACGCAAGAAATCTGTCACTTTAGATTCTGCTTCTTTTCCCCCTCCCACAGACGCCAGCCAACATGAAAAGCCGGCACGTTCTGAGATATTATAATACCGTTCTCCATCCCTCCCTCCTTCACACACACACACACACACACACACACACACACACACACACTCACACACACCCTTGCGCACATATACACACTCACTCACTCACTCACTACATCTTGCGATGTGACGCGCCGCGCGCTTCTGGAATATCGTGCCGAGTGCAGGAGTTCGGGCGATTCATAATTTTTTGGGACGTTTTCCACAAAAGGAGCGACCGTGAAGAATTGAAAATAAATATTTTTTATTTTTGTTTTTTTTTTGCCATGACTGTGGATTTGATAACGTTCCTGTGGGCGATCACGGTAGTGTCGTTATAGCTGCAAGCGCACCCGATTTATTCTTCTTATTTGCGGTTTTCTGGCGCGGTGCACAACTTTTACCAAGTTTGCCTAACTCTTATATTTTATGGTTTTTACGAATCGGATGCACTCGAGCACCATAATATTGTGTTTGTGTACTCCTCCCGGCTCGCGTGGACACAGGCGGTTATGGAGCTCGCGCGTCTCCACGCGCATCTCCGCGCCCCTGTTTTTTTGGGGGTTTTTTGCGCGGCATTTTTGGGGAACGTTTGATCTCGGTTGCATTGCATAGCGGCGTTTAGGATTGTGAACATTGCGATTATGGTACGCGGGTTTATCGCACGTGTGAGTGTGTCTGTGTGGAAGCTCGAGAGGGTCGTATGCGGCAGCAGATCTGGGTTGGGAACCAGAACTCAGGAAACGGTACGTGATAGATTTGGGTCAAGGTCCGTTCCCCAAGAGATCGCGTTCTTAGCCGGATGACAGCATTCCGCTTGATGCTGGAAGGAGCCAGGGTCAGGTCTGCTCACCTGTCGGTAAAGATCGCGCTGCCGCGTCCGGCCGCGGAATTCAGCTCACGTCAGTGTGATTTATTCTCCAAACGCCGTAAACACATGCCTCGTCTGGCGTGTGACAGATGGCGCGCCGAGGCGTAAAACCGAAACGTAAGTTAGACCTGACGGAAACGAAGGGGACACTTTATTCCGGTTCAGTTCTCTTTATCCTTCTTTCTTCCTTCTGTCTGCCGCCTCCTGCCGCTTGTCTGCCCTGACTTTATTTTTCTCCGTTTCTGTTCATTGTATCATTTTATCTTATTCTGTATTTCTCTGACTCTCTAGATTAGTCCTTTTCTGTTCCACCACTGTCTCTATTTCTCTAGTTGTTCTATCTCTATCTTTCATTCCCCACTGTCAGTTTTTTATTCTTTAATGCTTTCTGTTTACGTTCTTTAGTTGTGTCGCCCCTCGTCTTTTTTCTCTCTGCCGTACAACACCCTTCTGTGTTCTCTGTCGTGGTCAGTCAATTTGTGTCTTAGAGCTTTCTCTCCCTTGTTTGTTTGTCTTGCCTTCCTCTTCTCTGTCTGTCTCTGCCTCACCTTCTTCTTCTTTCTCTCACCCTTCCTTATATCTCTCATCTTTGTTCGCTTATTTGTTTTTCTTCCTTCCTTTGTTTGCTGTCTGACATTAGCTCTTCTTTCCCACTCTCTTGGTATCTCTATCTCTGGTATGTCTTTATTCTATCCTTTCTGTTTGTTTTTGCTCATTTCTCTCTCTTCGCCTCCTGTCACAACACAAAGGTTCATATCCAGTTCATGTTCGTTCCGATTTGAAGCGGTTAATTGTTTAGATTTCCAATGCCGCCGGGTGAGTCGAGAAATTATTCGTTTCCCAACAGACGCTCTTATCTATACCTGGCCTTTCAGCTCAATGTAAGCAACATCCACATTTCAGTCATCCTGTATTTCACCCCAGATTTCTCTTATGCGTCCCTTATGCTCTTCTTGTTGCTTATAGGAGATCCGTGAGAAGTCAAAACACATTGAAGTATATACCGACTTATATGAATGAGAGCGAGAGAGAGAGAGAGAGGAGAGAGGTGAGACTTTTAATTGATGGCAAGAGGTTGGCGGGACTGCAGCTGTCACTTATTTTAGTAATCAAAAATTCCACCAATTACTCCTTTGATAAATAAAGTAATCAGACGAGAGATACATCATTTATTGAATGTGCTTTGTACTATAAAACTAGCATATTAATATGAATGAAGCTCCAGCTTTAACAAATCAACTGCAGCAGTTCACTTTCTCTGATTATTATCTAAGCAACAAATGGTTAACATATGAACATCATAACATGCAGTTTTCTTGATTTACATTCTTAATTAGACATTACATATAGTTATAACGAACACGCATTAATTACTAGTCGTAACCTTATTGATTTACAGTATTGGATTTTCACGGTCGCTTGTTTGTGTTCGCTATGTGTGTAGACTGGACGCTTTCTACTGCGATGCTGAAGCGTTGACGTCATTCTCTCTTTAAATGTAGCCGGTTTTTATTCAAGAGGCTCATTATAGAGATCTTTATTTCACATTGAAATGATCATAACTTATGACTTTCTGTCGTGTATCTCTAGTCTGTCTTTTATTTCCCGCTATTTTCTGTCTTGCCTCGCTTGCAGTCCAAGCCACGTGACAGTGATAATCATCCATGTGAAACACAGTGAGATTGCTGACCTTTAGCTATATGAATTAATCTCTTTAACCTCAAGCCATGTTATTGCATGGGTTTTCCACCCTCCCATAACTCAGTAGTAGCAGTGTAATAGCAAGTTTTATAATGTTGTTTCTAATCGCACTGTGATTTCTAAAACTCCATCTTCACACCTGCATTAAAAACACAAAGCGAAGTTGGTAGCGTGAATGTTAGGGAGTTCGCACCGTGTTATACATGAAATATTACATTATGTGTCGTTTATCAAATGCCGATAACAAATGACTAGCCTAGTTAGCCGAACAGAACAAAGAACAGGATCAGTAAATTGAGACGGAAAATTCAGATAAAAAGGTATAAAAAGTTTAGGGCTGCAACAACTAATTGATCAAAATCGATTATTAAGATAGTTGGCGCCTTCAGAAAATATTTTTTCCATGTTATAATGTTAGAGAGTAAAAAAGAAATATTAAAAAATAGAAAAAGACAGCTGGGTTGATTGAAAATAGAGAAATGAAATTAATACTGACAAAGAAAAATACTGCAGATTAATCTCAACACACATATATATATATATATACAGTATGTATATATGTGTATATATATATATATATATATATATATATATATATATATATATATATATATATATATATATATATATATATATATATATATATATATATGTATACACACTACCAGTCAAAAGTTTGGACACACCTTCCCATTCCCATTTGGAGGAAATTAATCCTTTACATTTATTGATTAAGTAATCAATAAATTCATCAACAGATTAATTGATAGAAATTGGTAATTACTGGCAGCCCTACTTGAGTTTCTCCATGAATTGTTTCAGGCCTAGTGTCAAGTTTCAAGGCTGGACATAGTTTGCGGTGCTTGTGGCGCTACAGCAGATGGACCGGGCAGGCGAATGGGAGGGGGATACAAATTGTTCTCACTTTGGTGGCTAATTGAAAGGGAATTGGCCTTTGGCTGGTTAAGACGGTCTGTGTGTGTGTATTTGAGTGTGTGTGTGTGTACGTGGGTCAGTTTTGTTCTTTATGTCACTTTGATCAGATTATGTGCCCTAAATCGCCAAAATCATCCCAGTGATCGCAAACAATGTGTTAAAGATCTGGAAGCGAGAGAAAGAACGAGGGAGAGAGGGCGGGAGAGGGGGAGGGTGGGGGTTGTGTGGGACCATCTGGGGTATCGAGCCATTAATATTTTACTCTCTCTTTGGTTTTGACAGCCATGTTTCAGAATAGATCTACTGCCCCCGACGGCCATTAATAACGATGAATAATGAATGCATTCATTTGGCATGGCAGCTGTCCAAGGTCCTGTTCGTCCATCCATTACGTTTTTTTTAAACAAAGACGGGGTATTAATAGTAGTTTAATGCCATCTTTATGACCCAAAGATAAGACAGGACTAAACCACTTAATCTATCTATCTATCTATCCATCCATCCATCCATCCATCCATTCATCCAACCATTAATCAATCTATCTATCTATCTATCTATCTATCTATCTATCTATCTATCTATCTATCTATCTATCTCATCCATCCTCATCCATCCATCCATCCATCCATCCATCCTTCCGCCCAGCATCCGCTGCATTCACACACACTAGGTGTAGGGACATTTATTTTGAGGGTTCGCCACGATGGACTCTGAGGAACAAAAGAGATGCCGGAGTCTCCATTCTGCCCCCAGTACACACCCAGAACACACCACCTGGGTCCACCTGCATTTACTGCATGACTGCCTTTGTAGAGAGAAACCACACACACACACACACACACACACACACTGGCAGTCACGCAGCACTACAACTCTAGTGATGCTACTGCTAGTAATGTGAGGTGTGGTGATTCTCCGGTGTCAGCCACTGAAGCTGCTAAGGCACCAGACACGGTGTGCCTGGCGCGACTTAGAACACACACATTGTCACAAGAAGAGACGCAGCACACACACACACATACAGTCCATGTTTTTTTGTTCTTGGTTTTATGTGTCTTAAATTTTCTTCACTCTAAGCCACATTGTGTAAATGGGCATTGTAAGGGGCAGAGTTTGTAGCCAAAGACTAATTATATTTTGTGTGTTTGTGTGTGTGTGAGAGAGAGTGTGTGTGTGTGTGTGTGTTCCTGTGTGTTTGTGTGTGTTGTCTTGGCTCTGTGCATCTGGGAGCGGGTGAGCGTGAGGCCTGTGCAAGCGTAATTGGTTTAAGGGCCTGTAGAAGTGAAAGTGTATGAGGGGAATTACAGCTGCTGTACTGAATAATGATCGACATGTGGCCAACACACACACACACACACACACACACACACACATACACACACACACACACACACATTATACACACACACAATAATAACACTGGTAATGCCAATATGCAGCAGATTCAGTCTGATCCTTTCTTAATCCAATACTGTCACCACCAGCCAATGCTGAGTTGAGTAACATCTCTGTTTTCTCCCTGCTTCTCTCTCTTCATACACTCTTTCTCTGTACTCCCTTCATTTATTTATTCTTCTTCTCGCCCTTCTATCTGGTCTCATTGTGCCCTCCTCCTTTTCCCCCTCATTCTTCCTCTTCCATTTCCTCTCGCTCTTCTCACTTTCACCTCATTCTACATTTCTCCTCTCCCAACCTCTAACTTTCTTTTTCTTTACTTTCATTTCTCTTCAATTCTTCTTTCTTTTTCCAATCTTTTCTGCCTTTTTTATGTCCTCAATTTCTCCTCACTCTTTCTTCCCCTGCTCCTTCTCCTCCAATGTTCTTGTCTCATCCCAACCCATTTAATTAATATGTCTTTTTTTCTTTTCCTCCCTCTTCCTCAATCTGTGTTTCATCTCCTCCTTTCTGCTATTTACCATATGATATTTGTTCTTCATCTTTCTTTCTTCCATTTGTCCTCATTTTACCCATTATTTCTTCTCCTTCTTTTCTCCTCCTCATTCCATATTGTTTATCAGTTGGGCAAAATTCGATGAAATGAAATTTTTTAACATTACTACTACCAATTTGTGTTACATTTAACGCCATCCTGCCCTCAAAAGCTGGATTGCAAGGACCTCGCAAGTATCCACCGTAAAATACCTGGTTGGAGGCTTGTTATTCCAGACGAGTGACTCTCTGACGCCGTCGCCTTTGAAATTAAGCAGAAAGCACCTGCTGCTTATTGATTAGCTGTCGTTTCCAGCTCATGACTTGGCGCTTCTACTCTCTCCTGCCTGACTCAGACCAAGGAGCGGTGAGGACTGCGGGAAGTTTTTACTAAACTGGATTTTACACCTGAGTTTAGCGACAGAAGC
>JAVGVS010000254.1:145508-298008 GCA_032718565.1 Distichodus sexfasciatus | reverse complement strand
ATTTTCAGTGATTATTCCGACGCGTGTCCACCACGTTATTATGACGCGACTCTCATGTGGAATGCCATCTTGCACAAAAATGTAGTTCTCTCCCAGAAAGGAGTCAAAAATGAGTTATAGGCCAAAATGAGTCCAAATTGGATAAAAATGGTCAAAACTTCAATATTTCTTCACTTTCATTTCCATTTTATAATGTTAGAGTTAAAAAATAAATATAGAAAAATAGAAACAGACAGTTTGGTTTATTAAAAAATGCTGGAAATGATTTTTTCTTCTTCTTCTTCTTTTTATCCGATTAATAACTGATTAATCAGAAAAATAATCAGCAGATTAATCGATTAACAAAACAATCGTTAATTGCAGCCCTATATAAGTTGACATGCATTTTCAGTGATTTCTCGAAATAAAAGTTTAGACATAATGCTGGAAATGGAAGTGTCCTAATTGAGACGGCGGTACCTTGCTTATGAGTACCTCAGTGGTACCTTTACCGGATTCGAACCGACCACCTTCCGATCACAGAGCAGACGTCCAAACTGTTACACTACCAACCAAGTGAATGGGTTTTGAATCAAGTCTGGAATTAGTCTGGAAGTCTGTGTGTGTGTGTTTCGTGCTTTGTGGTAGTATTTTGGAATATAACGACAGCTTCTGATCATTTGCATGTGCCGATTTGAATGAAAAGAAAAGAGTTATGGTTGGAGAGAGGCAAATGTGTGGACACGGTGCGATTGATGCAAATATATTTGCAATTCATAAATCAATATTATCCATTAGAATTCAAAGTGGTTTACTGTGGGGTCGAGTTCAGCTTCATATGAAACTGCTGCAACACACGCACACACATTTATATTCCCCCGCTCTCTTTTCTGCTGATAAAGTCCTATGCAGAGGCCTGATAACTCAAGGGCTTCCAGGTGTTATGCACGAATGCATGCACACACACACACACACACACACACACACACAGGAACTGTAGGTCCTGTTCAGAGTGCTGTGTCTGGGAGTTGCGGATCAGTGAAGTCCCTCTCCTCAGAGATCCTCTCTCTCCGGAGACACGCATGCATGCAGACAGCCAGATGGTACTTAGGGATGTGTGTGTGTGTGTGTGTGGTGATGATTCCGGAGAGAAACAGACACTTGAGGTCCTGATGGTTTATTGCGTTCTCGGCGTTCCCACATCCTGATTGAGATGTTTTTTTAGGGGGGTTGAGATTTTAATATTCAAGTGAGTCGGGAATAAGTCAGTGAGGAAATCTGATTTGCATAAATATGAATGTGTGGACATTTGTGTGTGTGGTGTGTGTGTGTATGTGTGTAGTAAGACTCGCAAACAGGTGTGTGAGGTGATATAGAACGACTGAAACGTGTGTGAATTCAGCAGAATTGCTGAGTTGAAACTTGTGTTAAACCTTTTATGAGAAATTTCTCGCACAGCAAGTTAAAATGTGATTCTTTCCAAACATTTTGCTTGAAAACTCTAAACATTCCTCTAAAGGCTGAACGATAAATCAGGGTTCTGATTATTATCGGGCGATAACTGATTGGCAGAAAATTATTCATAAAGGATTTATATTTAATTTACTTATTGTATATACATTCATTCATTCATTATCTAAATCCCAACTGGGGTCGTCGGGGACCAGAGTGGCGGGTTCCAACCCTGGGTTGGCGCCAACGCACCGCAGGGGACACACACTCACACACCCACACTCTCATTCACACCCTACAGAGCCAATTTAGATTTGCCAATTAACCTACAGTATATTGCATGCTTTGGACTGTGGGAGGAAGGCGGAGCACCCGGACAAAACCCACGCAAACACGGGGAGAACATGCAAACTCCACACCGAAAGGCCCTGTGGTCAACCCAGGGATCGAACCCTGGACCTTCTCGCTGTGAGGCGGCAGCGCTAACCACCACGCCACCGTACCATGATACTGTAGTCTTAAAAACCCCATACTAGTTTAATTCCCATTCTGCCTCTTCTGGAGTTGTGACTTTGCAGTAGGATTTGTCGTAGGGTCACTGTGTCCTTTTTTCTGGCCTGGAAAATGCCAATTCATCAGAGGATTTAAAAGTGACCTGGTTGGGGACGGCGGAAAAGCATGTGCACAGGACTGCTTGAACGTGTGTGTGTGTGAGTGAGTGTGTGAAAATGTGTGTGTTCAGACTCAGGGGATTGGGTGACGGACTCACTGTCAGCAAAATATTTCCCAAGGTTTCGCCTGAGCAGAAAGCATCGACTTACCTCGTCCGGTTTCCTGGGCCTTGTTGTCTCCCACCAATTAATTCCAGAGGCGATCGAGCCCCAACCTCCTCCTCTTGCTCCTTCACCTTCTACTGCTCTTCCATCGATGTTTGCCTTCCGTCTGATGCTTATTTTTTTCCCTCGCTCTCTGTGGATTTTTTTAAAGGATGTTGATTTAAAACCTCAGGCTGCGGTGGTTGCTGGCTGCAGAAGACTGCTTTCATTCCTTCAGTCTGTCCTCTCATCTAAACCGTCTCTCTCTCTCTCTCTCTCTCTCTTTATTCCTTGTCACTCTTTTTAGTTTTAGCTCTGTCTCACTTTCGCAGCGTGGGCCGGAGGTGTGGCTAACCCTTCTATATTCATTTCGGTTTCACTGGCAAGAAGTTTGTTGCGAACAAAAAAGCAATTTTTCTCTCGTTCTAAAGTGAGAAGTTGCACCTACGACTTAATATTACACCTTAAAATAATGCACAGAAAATATTGCAACTTTAATTAAACTGAAGACTTTAATATTGCAGGTTATACACATGGATCAGCCATAACTTCAGGACCAACCACCTAATACGGACACGTTCAGAAGTTTGTGCTACGGTAGCTCTTCTATTGGACAACACAGGCCAGTTTCTGTCTTGCCTCGGACTCGGTCGTATCTGTGCTCGGTCTCGTCATGGACTCGTGATTTTATTTGGAGACCAGCTGAGACCACAACTCTGAGAATATTATAACTCTTTGAGGCCGACGCAGGCATTTTGCACTGGTTATTAATGAGTGTTTTAATAACTCAGAGTCCCTTTAACTAACAGAAACCACACACATACCGTCAGAATCACAAGACTTTCAACTTACCGGACATTATATTCATTCTTCTGTATGTGAAATTATTTCTGAGTAATTCTGTGCACAAAAACTGAAGTAATTGCATAAAGAGGCATTAATTACATTATTCGTGATGCAAACACTCACGTCTGCACTTATGACTCTAATGTGGAATGCCATCGGGACCAAAAATATAGTTCTCCCCCAGAAAGGCCAAAAGCAGCTCATTTTATAGGCCACAATGAGTCCAAATCGGCTCAAAAATGCCCCAAACTTTAGTATTTCTTCATTTTCAATTGATCAAAAAATTTTTTTTTCCATTTCATAATGTTAGAGAGTAATCAATAGGGAAAATTTATTATTTGTTATCAAAAAAATGTATTCTGTATCCAGATTCTGTATTCTGTCTTCGCCTGACACTAACCCTTACTTTTCTTCACAGCACTAAGCCATAGAATGTCTCTGCATAGTAACTCTGCAAGCTGATAAAACAGTGAGTTTGGTCTTGAGGAGTGTTTACTGTGGTTTGTTGAGTTTAACATACACTGTGATCAGTTTCCAGTGACGCTATTTCCTCACTGTAGATATGTAAGAGAGAAATATTGAATAAACACCTTTAATGTTGCTTAGGCTTTGCATGTTCCACTTATTTGTCATGTGATGTAAAACGTGCACTGGTCCGGTCTCGATCTCGACCCCTTCAGAGTCTTCGTCTTGTCTCGGTCTCGACACAAGTGACACAACATGTGTGATGTGTGATCAATGTTTTCAATCTTGGATTGATGCTATGGGCTTGTTAATCATTGAATCGATATATCAATATAGACCGATCTATCGTTACAAGCCTTTGGACTTTGTCAAAACTTTACACCCTACGAGTCTTTCTCTGCTTATAACACATCAACTTCAAGGACAAAATGTTCACTTAGTTTGCCTAGTATGTTCCACTCACAGCCAGATGCCACTGTTACAAGGTAATCAATGCTATTCACCTCGTAGGTCAGTGGTTAAAATGTTGTGTTTATACAGTAGGATTGATGATGATATGAGTTTGTTATTCAGGTGTTGGACTCAAGGTCGCTTAGTTCCAGCGAGGGGAAATCTTAATGCTTCAGCAGAACCGAGACATTTTGGACAATTCAGTGCTTCCAATTTTGTGGGAAACTTTGGGGAAAATTGTTTTCTGTTTCAGCATGACAGTGCCTCATTGAACACAGCAAGGTGCCTAAAGACATGACTGGGTGAGTCTGGTGTGGAAGAACTTGACTCTGGCTCGCACAAAGCCCTGACCTCAACCCTATTCAACATTTTTAGGGTGAACTAGAAAGAAGATATCAAGCCAGACCTTCTTATCTAACGTCAGTGCCTTACACTCACATTTACATTACAGGAACTCGGTTTTAAGCATCTTCCCCAAGTGGTGGTAATTCTGGCAGTAGGATAAAGTGGGATTTGAACCTTCAACCTCTTGGTTCCTTGGCTAGTATCACCTTAGAGCTGAAAAGAAATTTCAAGCCTAGGTCTTGTGATCTCTTGAATGGTCTTCTGGGATAAAGGGGCCAAAATTCCCACAGTAACACCCCTTGTGGAAAGCCTTCCCAGAAGAGTGGAAAGGGAGCAACCAAGAGTGAAACTGTGTGGTAAAAGCACTTTGGGTTTAGCTTCTTGGCGTCCCGCCTTTCTTTTTACTCTTCTGACTTCTGACTTTCCTTCCCTTACTGCCTCCATCTCTCCCTCTTTGTGCCGTGAGCATCAAAACCAGTGGGACCAATCCGAACCTGAGAAAGCCAGAGGGGCGGAAAGCAAAACTCTCAGTTTATTCTCTTTTTAACGAGCTGCTGATGCAGTCAGCTCCATACTGCTTTCGCCCAACCACTGGGCCCTCCAGCTTAAACCTGGGGGATGAGGAAGACCGCAGGGGCTGCCGAGAGGCCGACTGGAGGCCTTCTGACGTCAGCTGGACGGCTTTTTGGTCTACCTCGCCTGCTTGAGTTTGCATATAAATGACATTCTGCGGTTGAGGCTATAATGTATTCAGGGAAAGCAGATTTCCATAGAGTGATTTAGACTTGTTTAGGCGCTGATGGCACCGCCTGTGACATCTCCAGTGCTTATCTATACTTCTGAAAGGGCTTGTGGTGATATTTTTCTTGCCAGCAGGTGCAGTATGAGCTATAATCCTGAAGGCCGCTAAGTAGAGGTTAACAGGTAATGCATACAACCTAGATTCTAAAATTCAGCTAATCCTAATCTCATCAACCAGCATGTGTCCTGAGACTGCTAGACTGGATAGACTGGATTTCCAGACCAGAGTCAGACTTAGGGAATGGGTGAAGTTCCAGAGTGGAATTTCACAAGAACCTTACAGCTGCTGAAGAAGATGGACTCTTTATTCATGCTCTACTGAAGATACACTTCACGTCCCGGAGAGGAATCTTTTCAGCGGAACAGCCCTCCCACCCGGCCCGATTTATTCGCCGAATCTGAGTCGACGAGGACTCGACGGCATGTGGAGGAAATGATTCAAGCGTTCGAACAGAAGGGGCTTTGCCTCCTCCTCCTCCTCCTCCTCCTCCTCCCCTTGCTCTTATTAGCTCTGAGTTATGGGCTCTGTGCCCGTGGAGGGCTGGGACGTACATGCATACTTCATTTAACTTATTGCCATAAATGTAATCTGTGAGTTAATGGGGAGAAGAGTAGGAGGGAGGGAAAGGAGGGGAAAAAAGCAGCTTCGGGGTTGTTCTGATAAACTGGAGGAAAAACCGCAAGTGGTTTGCATGTGTGTGTGTGTGTTAATAGTGAGTGAGGGTGTGTGCATCATGTATACCTGCTTGTGATGTGACCACTTTGAAAAAGCTAATAAAAATATAAGGGGACCAGCAAAAGGTCTCACAAATGGAACCCAATAATAAACATTTATTTTATTATTACAAAAATAAAAACTTAAAAATATTTTGGTTTATGGAGGCAATGGTCAGATTTTAATATTTAATATATTTATGAAATGCTGACCCCCATAAACATAAATATGGGGGATGTTTTTGTGTGTTGCATTTATACGTTTATGCTTTAAGGTAAAAAGTTTATCTATGTAATATACACATACAGTACATATATATAGTCATAATTATTTAAAAATGTGTGTATGTGAGTATGTATGTGCACCAATGTTGAAACTGATGAAAGTTTCTTTAGTTATGAAGTTTGGACTTATCAAGATATTATTCATATATACTTATTAATATGCTTTTTATGACCTCTCTACCCCCCAAAAAACCCCAAAACATTAAACGCTTGAGCATCTGTCAGTGTGTGTGCGTACTGTATGTACGTGTCTGCATTTCATCAAGCAGGATGTCAGCGGCCATCGGGAGTGTGTGTGTGTGTGTGTAGGTAAAGGGGAGGCGAGTGGGGGTATTGTAAGGTAATTAAGTATTGATTTTAGTGCAGGCAGGGTAATAGGAAATGGCCAACTTGGGTCCTAATTACAGCCGGTTGCCAGATTAGGCCGGTGCTGACAGACTGATGGGTTATGGGATAGAACAGAGCTAAGGGGGCAGGAAGTGTGTGTGTGTGTGTGTGTGTGAAGCCCCTCTCATTATGGCACATTCATTAGCACGTCCGCTGACGAGGGGGGCGATCGATTTTCACTCCATCATTGTTGGGCCGGTTTTTGTTTTATTTGAGCATATGTTTATATGTGGGCCATAAGGGCCTGTGTCCACCAAACACGCTTTTTGCGTTGGCAGCGACTATCTTTAATAAAAATCCCATGAGCTTCAGCATTCAGGGCGCTAAGCTCCTTCGGCAGGGAAAAGACGCCCCGATCAGATCGCTTCAAGTTGAAATCTGTTCAGTTTTTAGAACAGCGCTGCACTCGTCAGTGTCACTTCTCTCTTGCTAGCCAATCACAATCGAGGACATACGCAGTCAGGAACTCACTACCGGTAAAGATATTCTCCTTAAAGTCGGCTAAACTACCATCTCAAAGGAACACACTACAATGTTTACGTGAAATATGAACGAATGTGGAAGTGCCCGATGACGCTAGTGCTGAGAGAAGCGCTCTGAAAGCTAGGTTTTGATCGCTCTCAGCTACTGCAGCCTTAAGTATAAATCATCCCAATCACTGTAGATTTCGTTTCAAGTTAAACTCTTTAAGTCACTTAGTATAAAAGACTGTACTTTTCAACCTCATGACATCACAGCACATATTCTGTTTGAAGTTTAAGTTATTGCAGAAAAACAGTGTATTTCAATGGCAGTATTTTTGCTTTATCATGCAGCTGTAACTAATCTCTGTATGTTTTGCATCAACACAGAATTCTTGTGAAATGGCACAGATTTCGTGTGATATTAGCCGCTTGGCGACAAACGGAGGGAACGAGCAGGCGAATGAGTAGAGAAGCAGCCAGACGGCTTGTTGGTGGTCTCGTAGGGACGCAAACGGAGGAAGTCGCTAAACCTGATCAAAGCCATTAGAGGAATCCTTAGATTATACATCAGGGCTATTTTCCCAGCCATTAATCTTGTTAGGCAGTGCTCTTGAGGGGGAACTTTTCCATTTTTTCCAATAATGAGCATGTGCAATTTTTGCAACTATTCCCTCTCTCTCTTTCTCGCTCTCTCTTCACATACTGTATTTGCAGAAATTTCAATGAGACTTGGAATTTTCTGCCTTTCTGCTCTAAATATGGGCGGGACAAGCCGATACCCATAATGCTGAAGATGCGGGGCTTGTTTTGGCTCTACATCTTATCAGTGGCTCTCATCATTTCTAAAACATTTGTGCTTCAGGTCTTGACAGAAACCTAACAGCTAACAGCAGACTGCCAACTTGGTCTTGGACCACACTACAAAATAATGCTGTGAATTGATTGAAAAAAATTTATTGATTGATTAATAATGAGGCACAGTAGTCATTTCATTGCCATAAATGATTGGAAGCATGATACAACTTTGTGTTTTGACAGTAGCCCTTACCATGATACAAGGCATGCACAAGAAGAGAATTATTGGCCAATAGTGATATCCGATGTTTATCACAGGTGCCGATAAATGAGGAAGGCAGAGTCGAGCCTGAGTTTGAGTGCAGTCAGAGTAGAATGCATAAAGACAAGATATTTTGCTTGCCAAAGTTTTACTGTGTGCTCAGAATTTTCGCACAAAAATAGCACCATAGTTCTGACATTTATAACACATTTATTATTATTATTATTATCATTATTATTATTAAATGTTGTGTTGTTATATTCATCATCATCATCATCATCATCTTTATTTATAAAGCACTTTAAAACAACCACAGCTGACACAAAGTTCTGTACATTGAAACTAAATAGTCAACTTTCATAAAAAAATAAATAAAAGACAAATAAGTTAATTAATTACTAGCTAATTTAATTACAAGGGATAGAAATTAAGTCTCACTGAGGCCAAAAGCCAAGGAATAAAAATTAAGATGTATTTTAAATATATATTGTATTAACATAAATGACATATGTATATATTTTATATTTTATAATTTTTTCATATCTATACCATGAAAAATATACCACTACAAATGTATAACCAAAAATACATCACTACAAATATACCATGATTTACCCTTCCAGTACTGCACTTTGCATTGAACTGAACTGAACTGAGAGAGAAAGAGAGAGAGAGAGATCTGGTAAATCTGAGCAAAATCAATGGGACTTCCCAGAGAACATAAAAATAAGTAGATGAATAAGCAGACTGCAGCTCTCCGCACGCCCCCGTCAGCCAGAGTTTTTTGTGTATCGATGCACCTTAATGTACACACCGGACCATTGTCTGGCCTTTTAGAGCTCAGCCTCCCCCCAATCCCCCCCCCTTCCCCCAACACTCACACACTCTCACACACACACGGTCACCGGTGCCCCGCAGAGAGGGGCTTAGTGAGGAAGGAGGGCTGTTTTGTCTCGTCTGGACCCCTACTGATCTCTCTAACAAGGCAACACACAGAATACGGTGAGTGTGGAGTGTGTGTGCGTGTGTATACGCTTGTCACACCTAGAGTCTGAGTGTGTGTGTGTGTGTGTGTATGTAAGATAGATAGATAGAGAGAGAGAGAGAGAGAGAGAGAGAGAGAGAGAGAAAGAGAGAGAGAGAGAGTGTGCCTCATCTGAATATGAAAGTCAGTCTGCGGGGAAGAGTTTGAGAGCAAGGAGAGACAGCACTCACACATGCAGAGAGAGAGAGAGAGAGAGAGAATGGTAAAGTGAGGTAAAGAAAGGATGATAGAAGAGGGTGAAGAGAGAGAGAGAGAGAGAGAGAGAGAGAGAATGGTGGTAAACCATGAGAGGTGAGAGAAAGGATGATGGGAAGAATGATGAGGTGGTAAAGTGAGGTAAAGAAAAAAGATAAAAGAGGATGAAGAGAAAGAGAGAATGATGGATAAAGGGATAGGTAAAGTGAGGAAGGTGTGGTTAAAGGCAGAAACAGATGAGACAAAGTAAAGAAAGGATAAAAGGAAGAGAATAGATTGAGAGAGAGAGAGAGAGAGAGAGAGAGAGAGAGAGAGAGAGAGAGAATAATGGGTAAAGTGTGAAGGCTTGACTAACATACAGAAACAGTAAAGAAGAGATGAGAGGAAAAGAGAAAGAAAGGAAGATTGAAGAGGATGGAGAGAGAAAGAGAGAGAGCGAAAGAAGGAGAGAGAGAGAGAGAGAGAGAGAGAGTGATGGGTAAAGTGTAAAGCTATGGTTAAATAAAGAAACAAAAGGGATGACAGTAAGAAAAGAGAAGATGGAGTGATGAAAAAACTGAGAGACAACTGTCAGATACACACAGAAAGAGTAAGAGATGGGTAAAGTGAGGTGCGGTTAAGAGGAGAAACGGATGAGACGAGGACGACTAAAGTAGGGAAAACAGCAAGCGAGAAGAGGATGGAGTGAGGAAGACTCAGAAAGAAGAGAAATAGAAAGAGTGCGGGGAGAACGACAGCAGGAGAGGTTGGCGTTTGAAACGTTGGACCGGAGGCTAGAGCGCTCCCTGGAGACGGCAGCATCCGTGTTCTAACAAGCTCCACGCTGGTCCTTTCCTCTCTAAACACAGGTGGACACACACACACTCTAATGGGGCCAGCACACACACACAAACTCCAATCATTATCTAGCTCCTTCCTCATCGCCTTGATTCAGGCCTCATTTTCCCCCCTCCTCCTCTTCATCCTCCTCTTTTTCCGAATGCTATTTAGGTCTTTCTTTTGATCTGCGCTTCACACGTTGTAGCCACCTACTCATCTGAACTCGAAGGGGAGTCTGGAATTTTATTTCTTTATTTTTCGCACGTCCTCCCACTGGCTTCCTCTTGTGTGTGTGTTTGTGTGTGGTGTGTGTGATTCTTCTGCAAAGCCCTTGGAGTGCTAGCCTCTCTTAACGAGCTTGCTTTAACGCTCTGTTCTGACCCTCATTTAAAAATAAATAAACGGGCCTCTGTTTTTGGGGTCAATTCACAGGAGCATCGACAACGCCAGACTTGAATTTTTTTTTTTGTTTGTTTAAAGAAGATGTGTCAGACTCTTGGGTCCAGGCCGGGATTAACGTTCACCCTCTTCTGACTCTGCTTTCGACCCGGGGCTTGGTTAATACAGTGACCAGCCGAATTTGTCCGTTTGGTTAAATTTGGGCGGATACGAAACTGTGGAGGTTTGGCTTAAAGGATTCTACTGGAAGCAGAGTTTGGCCAAACATGCCAGCATGGCTAGCAGTGCGATGAGGCTAAAAGAAAGCCTAAGCCAGCAATGCTAATGGGGCTAGCGGGTAGCAAAAGCAAGGGGAGCAAGAAGCAGCCGTTCTGTCTGTTTCAAGATTAGTCAGTTTTCAAGTTCCCTTTTACAAGTGCGTCTGTCCTGTCAACATTGTCATGTTTGGTCATGTTTGTGTATCTTATTTACTTCATAACTGGAACTTTTCTGATGGCTATTTACAAGCTGCTTGTTTGAAATAATTTTGCTTTTTGGAAACTGTTGTGACTGAAGAAGTCACATCATGAAACAATGAAGAGATGTACGTACTGAAACAATGCAGGTAGACTTTGTTAGCTGCTAAGCTAACTGGCTTGATATTAATATTAGCTAACATTGTAGCTTCTGAAACAGCTAGTTGCTAACTTAACAAAACAGACAGTGCCCTATTGATTGTTGCTAATATTTGCTAATATTTTGGTTATTGAAACTATCAGTTCTATGCTCTATGGACTGGTTTCTTGAACGTGGGTTGAACCTAGACTTGGACTAAGTTGTTGTACAAATGGAGATTTACCACTGAAACTCAAAGCTAGTCAAGTCTAGTCTTACTTCTAAACTAGGAAATTAGCCATATATAAGCGAATTTAAGTGAGTAATTTTTTATATGTAGTACAGTAAGGTGTGGTTTAGAATGTCTTCAAAATTGATGAGATCCATGTTTATCCAATTTTAAGTTCTAGACCTCAGCTAGTTTAATTTTTAAGTTGGCTTTCCTCATGTTTAGAGGCAGTTGATGGCGTAACGGTAGGGTGTCAGAAGGAATCCAGGACCGGTAAAGTTAACACTGAGGTACTCATGAGGAAGGTACCGTCCCCAAGCACTGCTCCACGGGTGCTGCCCTTGTTAGCCCACTGCCCGCTGCTCCTGCACGGATGGGTCAAAAGCAGTGCTAACATTTCGCTGTGGTGCACTGTGTGCTGTGCTGTGGTGTGTTTACAATGACAGATAATCACTCACTTTGTTTTTCCATTATTGTAATATCTACAACCTTGGCCTCCTTTAATGTTTCATAGTCAGTTCACGCTAACTTACACGACAGTGAACTTGACCTCCTGACTTTTTAATAACCTTTAATAATTATTAGTATCTTGCCCAGTAACATCTAGTCTTCAAACACGATGCAGTAGCAGTGCACGTTTATTTATGCTGAGCTTTCATTCCATCCCTGATTTCTTCTAATTATAGCATGTTTAAGGTCTCTCTTCAGCTTTGCTACTCGAGCATTCATTCTTTTTTTGCCTTGTTAGCATTTTTTGCATAAACCGTCCGCTAAGACAGGTCATGCGGTCAATCCTGTTGCTTCCCAGCGCTGCAATAACTGACTGACCCACTGTCTTTCGACCCAGTTATCTGGCCGATGATACATCTCCTACCCCGAAACCACCTGCTCCCTCCCCCGAAGAGCCGGTGTAGCGGGGCTGCGGCGTGAAGAACGAGATTTGAAAATAGCATGCCCCAGTTTCTCTCACTTTAATGTGTAAATGAAGCACTTCAGGTGAACGGTATTATAATATCTCAGAACGTGCCGGCTTTTCATGTTGGCTGGCGTCTGTGGGAGGGGGAAAAGAAGCAGAATCTAAAGTGACAGATTTCTTGCGTGGTTGTGGCTGCTGGCTGTTCTCGGGCTTTTTGAAGAGTCTCTTTCGAGTCCGCGGAAGACTGGTAGTGATTTGATGCGAACGCGCCGTGTCCCTTTTTGTGTTCCCACCCGTCTCGCGGTCTATGGTAATTTGCCGTCTAATGTCGCGTCTGCTGAGTGGGCTTGCCAGTTCGCGCTTCTAACGCAGATAAAGATCTATAGATCTGCGTGGTCGGAAAAACGTAAAATACCGCTTTCGCTCGTACTACTACACCTACTCGTGGAGAGAGCTGAACTCTGAGACTTGAGACTTTGTTTTTCAAGCTCAGGGGTTTGAAAGTACTCATTTATGGACCAAGAGGTCTTAAGTTGGACCTCTTGAGCCCCTGTCCTACCACTTGAGCTCCTGAACAAGACCGTTAACCTCAAGTTGTAGCAGGACCACAAGTCAGACCATCAAACGCCAGTATTAACCTACCAGGTTTTTCTAGAACCAGTTTTGGAACCTAGTTCCTAGTTCTTTAAACCAAAATTAACAATTGGGAACCAGTAAGTTTGACTCCTACACAACCTTTAAGGGATAAGAGGGAAAAAAATAAGAAGAAAATAAATGAATTTCATGTCCTCTTTCACCACATCCATAAATCTCCTTTTTGGTCTTCCTCTCAGCCTCCTGCCTAGTGGCTCCAACCTCAGCATCCTTCTACCTATGTAATCATTGTCTCTCCTCTGAACATGTCCAAACCATCTCAGTCTGGCCTCTCTGACTTTATCTCCAAAACATCTAACATGAGCGGTTCCTCTGATGAGCTCATTCCTGATCCTATCCATCCTCGTCACTCCCAAAGAGAACCTCAACATCTTGAGCTCTGCAACCTCCAGTTCTGCCTCCTGTCTTTTCCTCATTGGCACTGTCTCCAAACCATACAACATGGCTGGTCTCACTACTGTCTTGTACACCTTTCCTTTTATTCTTGCTGAAACCCTTTTATCACATGTGCCTTGTACAGTAGTTCTGACTTGTTGCAATTTTTTTTAGATTCTGCCTACAAAGCTGCATCCTTACATTCACAACATTAAGAGCCACTTCCATTTCTAACTACAGGAACAGTCTCCCTGAAACAACATGGGGTTAAAGGTCTTGCTTAGGTTATTATACAGCTGGATTTGAACTTTAGTGATTTCACATCTCCCTCGATCTAAGATTTTTCAAGTTGACTTTTCTTAACTTCCCTCTATTTTTGTAGTGTTTTGGGCCAATTGAATGCATCATAATCTGCACGCTTCACCTCCCAATTTAAGACAGCGAACCTGACACGTTGACATTGATTTGTTTATAATGGCAAAAAAGATGAGACAGTTCCTGATGGGAACCCAACACTGCAACAAAGATGCCAGAAATTTCCAAAGCTGTTTCACAAATTTAAACTGATTGTAGATCAAGTTGACTTTCTCTGTGCACATTTATTTACTTGATAAATCCATTAATGATTCATGAATCTTAATCTGTTTTAATCTTGGCTAGATTAGATGCAGTTAAACATTCTTATTATAAATACATTAATACAGTGAGTTTTCTGATTGATATTTTTTTCTATTTAATTTCATTTTAATTAACTACATAATAATTAGATGTCTAATTTAATTATAATTACTTTCTCAAAGATTGCACTAGCAGTTACATTTTTGGATTACCTAAGCATATTGCATTAATGGCCTTTTTTGTATCTCCATTATCATAAATGTATACATTTGCATATAGTTACCACATAAATGTTTTATTAATAATGTCACAAAAGCTCAGTGGCCCCTGCTAGGTGTGATTTAATTAGCATTTCTGCTTACATTTCAATCATTTGTCAGATGGTTCTTTTTTTCAGGGCAAAGGCAAATAGAGTCTGAAAGTATTCTTAAATAAAAGTTAATTAAATCTAGGCCACACTTAATTGCAATAAAACACAGATATACTTTGGAGACAACTTAAAATACTCGTTTTCTGATCTGGCACATTCTCCTACTTATTATATCCACCTGACCCTTACTTAAATCTGTGTTGACAATGGTCATTGCAAGTAGCTTTTGTTTGCACTTTTTTACAGGTAAACAACTGTTGACCAAGAGCTGGAATAAATCCAGCTTTATTCTGCCTTCAACTCTACCACCACTGAGCAGAGATGCCATTTTTGCAAGTCTCAAGTCTCAGTTCTCTGGACTGAACTCTGGTCTAAATCGAGTGTCAAATCTTTGAGCTCAAATCTCTTTGAGTTACTGTCCGAGTAATGTCTCATGTCTTTGAGCTTGGGTCCAAGTCAAGTCTCAAGTGTTTGAGGTCAGATCTCTAATCTTTGAGCTTAAGTCCAAGTCCGAGTATCAAGTCTTTGAGCTTGAGTGCAAGCCAAGTCCCATTTTGAAATGTTGTGCTGGAATTAGATTCAGATTAATTAATAAGCTTTGAGGGTGCAGGTTATCTTGCTAATTGCAATGGGATATGCGATGGGAGAAATAAATTTGAACGAGAAAGAGCATTCCCATGTTATGGGGCAGGGTTTTTTGGGGTACAAAGTGAACAGTTTGGATCTTCTTAGTCAATAGGTTTTGGAATAACTCCTTTAATTGATTTTATTATAAATGCATCATCAGTAAAGGTGTTCTTTCTGTCACCATACCAGACTGTTGCATTGTTATTTTTAATTGAAGTGGCACTTTTCGGGGGTCGTGACAAAACCAGCAAACTCTCTCCTCTGACCTTGTCCATTTTGATATGGAATATAAGTAACACTATACTCTTGCTCGCTTTTTAATGGACTGCAATAGGTGGAACATTTGTCTGAGTGCTCAGCGACTGCCGTTTTAGCACCATTTGAAACACAAGAGCCGGTTGACCTTGGCGTGGTCGGCTGGCTCTCTGCTCTTCAAGCTCTGACACGCCGTTAAAGCCCCAGCATAGGCCATAAAGTTTTTAACGCGGGCCCTTTACAACTTTTATAACAACGGCTATTCAGAAGCGCAGGCACTCGTGTAAGAGATGCTCACCAGCAGGCAATGGACGCCTACGATAGGGTTTTTGACTATTTTTCCGAGAACATAGTGCTTATACGTGAAAATCAAGATGTGAAAAAAAGAAATAAACCCAAGTTAACAAGCAAGTGATTAGCAAAGATTCAATTATCGCCAAATTTTTGTCCAGCCCATGAGCAACTTGCCATTCACAGCAGCTACAAAGACATTTTTGATCGCTTTTCAATATATAGTACATTATTGCCAGCATCTGCATACAATACCCAGCTGTGCCATGAGATTGAGTTCAAGTCCAAGTTCATGTCAAGTCAATTCTTTGAGCTCAAGCTCAAGTCAAGTCTAAGGTTGAGCTCTGAGCTCTAGTCTCAGGTCTTTGAACTTGAGTCCAAGTGAAGTTTTAAGACTTTGAGCTTGGGTCCACGGTAAGTCTCAAATCGTTGAGGTCAAATCTCAAATCTTTGGGTGTTTATATACAGTATATATGTACCCAGCTGTTTTATATGATGCCTTTGGATCTGGATCCAAAGTTTTAGCAAAATTCCCACAATAATGAGATTAATATCTTGCTGAGGTTCATTAGTCTGTACTGACAAGAAATAGTTGCTAATTGGAACCTTGTTTCTGCATCAAACAGACTCGCAAACCAATCGTTTCTTGGCAGGTGTAAAGGCACTTTTCCGGCAGCGTTCTGTAACGTATTGTTCAATGTCTGTGGACGTTTTCATGAAGCTTTCCATGAATGACTACTGTCATTTGTCACTCGCCGCTTCTCGTCCGGCCTGATATGCTAACGGAGCTGTGAGTGTGTTTTGATGGACAATCAGATCTGTCACCTGGAGAGGAGAACAAAAATGCGTCGGAGGGGGGAGCAGGGGCTTATCTGAGAGAAGGAGTGATTGATTGAGTTTGGATGCCGCTACCCTGGTGCTATCCTGCTTTTATCGAGTGTTGGTGAGCTATTAAAAACGATCATTAGCGGCCCTCTGCGTACAGGTGCAAACAAATACAATTGAAAGACACGTGTGTTTTCCGACATTAACGAAACATTAAGCGGTGATAATCCACTACGGATCAGGGGTTCTTGTGCTAAGAGTCACACGCTGGAATGGGGCCTGAATTTTGAGAAAATTTTGGGATAAATATAAACATTGACCAGGTTTTAATAGAAGAATGTGTACACAAGCACAAACTCAGCACAGAGTTTAAATAAGGACAAAGACAAAAAGTCATATGTGACTCTGCACGGCAAAACCAGTTGCTTGTTGCAATGGAGGTCTCCGAGAAAAACGAGCGTTTATGTTGCGTGGGGTAAAATTTTGGATTTTTTGTTTTTAGTGTTTTGAAACAGTGGAAGGTCTATACTGTACTGTTGTGAAGAAATTTGGCTGAAAAACTTACCCTTTCCATCCTAAAAACGTGACTTTCTTGAGGTGAGGAATTCAATTCCAGCAGAATGTTAAAAGTTTGTGTTTTGACCGCTCTACTTCAATATTTACGGTAAATCCACTGGTTGACTAGCGTGAAGATATTTCTCCGAAATCCATCTTCGTCTCCCGAGTTCAGTTAACCTAACGCAGGTAGGCTATCCGTGTGGCTGTGAATGCAGCGTAGGCTACCGTAAATACAAACGTAGCCGCGACCGCACCAAGCGTCTGTGAGTGCTACGTCGATAGTCAACTTCAAAGGCAGATTTCTCCGTTTCTCACTTGGCGTGACAGGAGAAACCTGTGAAATGTTGATATCTCAGTCATATGTCGTCCCATTCAATCCATATAGGTATCGTTTTGAGGGTTGATTTATGCCCTTTCATGAAGACATAATAACTAAATTTTGAAAATTTGCGACTGGTTTTGCCATGCAGAGTCACATATCTGAGATTATTCTTTAAGGAAACCCAGTTCAGTATTGCCAGTTCTACTCTTGATTCCCAGTTCTCTTCCATCCTGCTCTAATCTCTCCAGTCCTGACATCCCTGGCCGTATAATAGCCTCATAATGGCCCATAATAGCTGAAGGAGACGGGTCGCAATTAAATGGACTGACAGTGATGCTGTTCCCTTTTTTTATCCAAAAGTAAAAATGCAAGCCAGGCTTCCGTTGCAGAATCCATTCGGGGGGAAAAAACAACTTAAGTGGCACATATTAAAAGACGGGGAGAAAAAAAGCTTCCATGGGAATGCAGTTAATCTGCAGGTTGGAGAGATTCAGCAGAAAAAAGGAAGGGCACTGCTTTAATTGTCTGAAACAGGAGCCGTGGAAATTTGATCTGAAAATCCTTGCAGAAGCCTCCGTCTCAGCGCCGAGAGACAGCGAGGCAGCAGTGACCCTCGGCGTCTGCGGCCGTAGTGGAGACAGTGAGAGATTCAGGTGAACCGAAAACCTCTGGAGAAATTACAGCACACGAATGCGCAGGGGATCGTTTGGGTTGGCGATTGGTGGGTTGGTGTAAGTTGGCGGGTTTGTGTGAGTGCAAACTCGTCAGAATTCCGACAGTGAATGTCTTAATTATGGTAATCTCCTAATTCCGCTCATCTGCCTGATAGTTTCCACTTGGCAAGACTGTGCGCCATTTTCCATAAACAGCACTGTGTGAGAGTAGAGAGGAACCAAACCGTGGCTTGATTTCCATTTCGTCCACCATCTTGGACTGTACGGTGTCGTCAACAACAACTTTACCTGATCCAGAGATAATTTTCAAGACGTTCAAGATCATTTACATTTTATTGACTGAGTCAATGCAGTCGAGGAAAGGCAAAATTACGGAAAGTGTGAGCACAACCTATGCAAACCTATGCATTTATCCCTCCTTTGTAGGAGGAGTGGACAGGTGGCTTGGACAGAACAGTGGTGCTATGCTATGGTGTTCACAATGACAAAAAATGTCATTGCTCAAGGTACCGCTACCTTTCCTTGTGCAGGATTTTGACAACTCTTTTGTGAATCAAAGTTGCACCACTCCTCCAGAAACATAGGCTACATTTTTTTCAAGACCCCTCGACTTTCCTCACATCTCCTACCACTGTTATGCTACTAAGTGTGGACAGATGATCCGCTTGACCCTGCTTCGTTCCTTTCGGATTCCCTCCGCAGGATCGTCACCTCCTAATTATACCCGCGACCTCTCACTGAGCCCTCTAGCCCGCCCCGTCCTCCCCCTCGCCTCCCGTCAATCACCCTGGCCGCCTCGCGCTGTTGGTCCTCGGCAGCCGTTAAACCTCGAGATGGCTCTATCAGAGCAGGCGGCCCCAGAGGTGGCTAATTAGCGCCTGGCTAGCTGTGACTGGCAAAGTGCCAGAGACCTGTCTCCTCAGTTTCACAGTTCCGTCTCTCAAGACAGCTGACTGGTGGTGGAAGGGCACTGCGGAAGAGCGGCTCCCCCACGGGGGATATGGGATGGGTGTCGATGGGGAGCACTAGCAGTATTAGCGGTTGCAGCTCTTTATTGATTCCTGACAGAGGAATTCTTGATAGAACGTAGAACAATTTTACGCAGAATTGCACGAACACAACACATTTATTTTGGTAAATGAAATGCGGCCGCTTCATGAATCTAATTGGAATGGGAGTGACAAACCTTTTTAACTGATTTTGGAGGGATGTAGTGAGGTAATGGTTTGTTGGAAATGCAGAAAGAAATGTTTTGTTCTATTCACTAATTGGGTGTAAAACACTTGAAAATACATGACTTCACCATGACTTTGATAGACACTTAAAACTGGCGAAAGATTGCAGCAGTTACAAGAGTTCAGATGAGAGTAGATGAAGGAACTGGATTTGAATGCACAACCTCTTGGTATATTGGTCCCCTGAGCACCACTTCTCCTTAAACAGAAACTGCAACACTTCCCAAGAGGTTTGCTTGGTGTTTTCAAGCAGAAAGAGAAAATAGCTGGTAAATCATCAAATCACCATTTTGCCTTGAAAACTTAATGAGCTCATGCTATTGTTTTCAGGCCAAGGCAAGATGCAAAAATTTTACTCCTCTGAGGGTTCCACGTCCCAAAAAATAAACCAGGAGCACCAGTAGAACCAGGAAAAAGATGTCCAAAAACACAGCAAATGGTGACCTGGAGTTCCAGTTTTGTTTCAAATGCTTAAATGCATCTGATGATGCTTACTTAATGTATTTAGATGTGGTCTCTTCTGACATGAGGTCATGTCTGCTGGGAGGGTGCTGCTTATTTTTCATCTTGCTCATCTTCTCCGATCTTGACTGCAGCTGCAGCGGGCCACTGGCGCAGAACAGAAGCACGCTCTGATTAGCGCTAACGATTGCATCATTACGCTGTGGCCATGTATGTTTTATGAGCCTTTCCTATGCCTTTTATCTACAAGGCTTTTTTCCCACTTCGTCTTCATCTGCTCAAATGGAACGGCAGCCTGGTGAGGTGTAAAGAGTATATTCCAGCGCCCCTTGAGAACAGTGTCAGCTAGTGCTCCTTCTTCTTTCTTCTTCTTTTTCTGCTGGTTCGCTCAAAGCTTGGGGCTCATCAGAAATGCCTGCGTTTTCATTTTCTCACTGAGTCATGCTGCCCAAGCTGGCGCTGCCACGTTGTAACCAATGCCCTTTCTGGTTGCCCGCCTCTGCTTGCGTCGGCCCCCATACCCGTGAGGTAGCAGCGTTAGCCTGCCGCTTATCTGCATGACCTTGTGAAGGAAGGAGGCGAGAAAAAAAAAAAGGCATGGGCCAAGGCCTTGATGCATCAGCAGAAATGAAAAGAAACTATTTGCATGTTGGCAGTGCCGACGGTTTCCTGGGCAGAGGCTGGCCAATGTTGCTGCCATCGCTCCGCTAAAGGACAGTCTGGAAAAACGGTCCTTTGTCCACCTCTGATTAACAGCTAATCAAGGAGTAACGGTCCCTTTAGCACACCTAGCACATCTATTCTGTGTTTTCTTGGAAAGGGAGACTTGTATGCGTCAGGGACACAATCTGCACAAAAACTTAGCCTGATGTAAAACAGGCCAGCAGGCGTAACTTGTTTGTGCAGCACCGCTTGATGAGTACTGACAATTGCACATGCGGTTTAAATTAGCATCTCATCTTAGCCCTGGGTAATGTAATGCACGGCTGCTGATTGGCAAGAGCGCAGTTCATGGCCGGATAATTGAAACGCCGATTCCCACCCAAACCCTCTGAGAGGAAGAGCGCCAGATTCCCCACGCCTACCCTCCCCTCCACTCCCCTTCCCCACGCGCTGGACGGACAGGCGCCGGGCAACGTGCCTGCTTTGTAGCAGCCGTGAAGGAAAAAAATCCCATTGGCTTCATTTTTGATGAGAAGAGCACTCGCTAATCGCTTAGCATTTTTTGCAGTGTTAAAGAAAAGGGAGAGAGAGATAGAGAGAGAGAGATCGAGAAAGAGGGGGGGAAAAGATGATGGGAAAAAATGATTTCAGGCATTTCTAAATAAGAATGTTGGTGTCTTAAAATGGCAGCATTATTCTGGGGCTGCTTTTGAGGCGTCCAGACTCAAAGCGAGGACTCGGCCTCGTCTTCTGGAGCTGAACCAGACCGTGAACCATCTGCTAAGCCGGGTTGGGAAGAGATAAAAGAATCCTCACAAGATTTCAGCTTTATTGGCAGAAACTGACTTTAATGAATTCCCTCTGCCTCGCGCCTTCTTCTCACTGCTCATTCTCTTTCCTTCTTTTGCTGTCTCTCTCTTTCAGAAGCTCCTACCTTTGATTTTTTTAATATTAGCATGGTAGCTACTATTGCCATTGTGGAACCAATGCTAGCAGGGACATCCTGCTCTTCCGTCTTTTGCCTCGTTGCTAATGGGAGTGAATACATTCATTGGCATCTCCGGAGGAGAACCTGCACACCTGGTGCACTCCCCAAGGCATTGTGGGCAACAGGGATATGGCCTACGACGCTTCCCCATCCTCACTTTGATAACCGCTCAGTTCCCATTAGACCATTAGTGCCTACAGGTGTCTGGGGGCCAGTGTTTGCTTAATGTGGCTTGCTTGAGTCAAGAGAGCACCGACTGTGTCTGAGAGGCATCTGAGTGAGCTGGATGGAGAATGAGAGTGAGCGAAACACTGATTAACGGGTCCCGACTAAGCCAGCAGAAAAGGAGAAGAGCTGACAAAAACAGATCACCGGAATCGAAAGGGCAAAAGTGGAAATTGTGACCTAGAAACTTTCGCTCCCTGGCACTTTGCAGCTTTAACGCGCCATGGTTCGGTAGCGGGCTTGTGCAATTAGAGGGCTTTGAAGTGCCGAACTGCTGAAAGAGAGAGCCAAATATCAAAGCGCATGCTGTGTTTCCAGGGGGCAAGTGGAGGTGATGTGCCTCTGCAGTTCATACAGACACGACATCTTACTTAGCTAGATGCCCCTGAGTACAGAATATGAACAATTTTCAGCAAGTTCTGAGAGTTGGTATCATTTCAATTTTTGTATTTTTAGTTAGTTCCTAAAATAAAAATGAATATTCTACATTTCTTAAAAATAACTTTTCTGATCTGTGCTGAGAGTGAGAAAAACCTGTACCTAAATGGAAAATGTGGGTTCATACCCGGCACTGGGGTTTGGATTAAGAAGTCGACAGCCTATTTGGTTTGCTTTCCAGTTTGTCGGTTAGTCTCTCTTTCTAAAATCTGTTTGTCCACTCAACATTCATCACCCTGCTTGTCAACCTTTGGTTCCAGGTGGACCTGGCCAGCTCCCAAACACGGCGTGACTGCTAGGCGTGCTAATCACATTCGTGTTGAACTTGGCCCTGTTTGGCAGACAACTGCTTTCGAGGGAGGCACCGATCGATGCCTGGGCAGGACCGTTCTAGCAGAGAGGGCGGACCATGCACTGTCCCAAAAGGCCTTTGTCACGGGGCCTTGAGTGACAGCCTGTTAAAGTTGAAGCTAACCGCATGGGGCTAAATCACTCGGCATGTATGTGGCAGGATGCCCGCTGTGTTTGATTTACACTAACTGTGAATGGACAGACACCGACGGAAAGCTTATTAGGGGAAGATCTACCGCTGGTGGTGAGGCGCACGTCTCTGCTTGCGAGTTATTGCCGTTCGTCTATGGCGTGTAACTTTCCCTCGATGATGTCGCCCCACCACCATCACTGCACACACACACACACATACGCACATACTGCTCGTTCATTCTACACTCTCTTCAGTCCATATTTTGCCAAGAGGAAGCCATTATAGCGAATAAAACAAGCTCGTTGGCTCCTTGCCAGCCCTGCCGACGGAAATTTATGGAGCCGCCAGTGCGTTCTCCCTGCGGTTGGCCGGGGAGCTGCCCTGTTGCCAGGCACAAATCCAGATGAAAAATGTGGATGTGTGTGTTAGAGAGCAAGAGCGAGGGAGAGCAAGGGAGAGCGAGAATAAGACAAAGGGAAACTGGAAAAACAGCTGTTCTCTTTTGTGGATTGCGTGACTGGAAAGGCTTGTGTCATACCTTCTACATTTCATCCCCTCTGGAGAGACACAGACCAAGACCTGAGAGACATAACCCGAAACCCAGGAGGTACAGACCAAGGCCTGACAGTTAAAACAAGGGCCCTAAGAGAAACAGACCATGACCTCAGAGGCCTGAGAGTTACAGCATGAGACATAGCAGACAAAACTTGAGGCCTGATAGTTAGAGACCAAAACCTGCGTGAGACAGACAGACCAAGACCTGAGAGATGTTACCCAGGATATATAGAACAAAGGCATGAAAGATACAGCACCAAAGACAGAGACATAAGTGAGACAGTCCAAGACCTGAAAGACAATCAGAGATTTGGCTGATACAGACCAAGACCTGAGTGAGACATAACTGAGACAGAATGAGACCTGAGAGATGTAACCCAAAACACTTGAAAGACAGATCAAGGTTTGGGAGATCCAACTTGAAGCCTGAGAGATACAGACCAAGACATAAGCGGGACAGACAGAGGCCTAAGAGACATAACCCAAGACCTCGGAGATACAGACCCTTCACTTGAGAAATACACACCCAGGTCAAAGTGAAACAGAATATGACCTGAGAGACACAAACCTAGGTCAAACCCTGGACAGAACCTTGGAAATATTGATAAATAAGAGATACCGAACTGGGATTTGAGAGACACAGCAAAGAACCCCGGGCTAGAATTGGGGAAATAGAGCATCAGAGACTTGAGTGATACAACTTAAAAACAGAGACAACATGAGGATACACACCAAGATTTCAGAGGCATTAAAGGCACATCCAGTAAAGACATGGTTGGTGAGATTCAGACCACGATTTGAGAGAGACACAGCCCCGGAACTAAGATATGCAGATCCAAACCTGAGAGATACAACTTCAGATTGCAGAGATACAGACCAAGATTTGACAGATACAGACCCAGAGCTAAAAGATCCAGACTTGAGATTTGAGAGACAGCTCAAGAACTAAGAAATGGTAAAGCAGACATGAGAGGTAGACGCCTGTTTTATCAGTGGTTTTAAGCCTAATTTGATGTTGACATTTGAGGTCATTGCAATACTTCAAATGAATTTTTGGGAATAATGTAAAAGTTTCATGAAACCCAAATGATGCAAAACTTGCAAAGTGCTTTAAACACAACAATAATTCCAAATGAAAGCCCGTGTACCTGGTTTCTAACCTAATGGATTTTTGCATCTCTTCCTTTTGTACAAAGTACAAAAATCTTTGCAAGCCTGCAGTATCTGTTAATCCCCCTACACTTTTCTCGGCACCTGGTTTGCTTTATTTAGCTCTGCTTGCAAAACTGAAGATCCCACTACCCGTTTGACTACTTCTTCATTCCTCCCCATTAAAAAGGGTCTCACATCTCTGTGAGTCGGATCTCAATAGGGTCCAGGACGGAGAGGGGTGTGAAACTGTGTGGCAGGGAGGCTAAAAGCAATTGGTTTCGGTCGACCTGAGTAAGGGAGACGGCGTTCTCAGTGGGCCTTCACCATGCAGGTATGGGCAGCTAAGAAGCCGGCAAAGCTGCAGCAAACATCCCGGCGCCTAAAAGCAATCAAAAAAAGCTGGAAAAGATCGGTCGGACAGGAAATTGGGGGCAGCAGTTTTTCACTCGCACCGGATAAGGGAGCACTGCCACGGCGGAAAAAAACGTCTTCCCTCATTTCTGCGGAAGAGATCTAAAGAGGTTGGCTGGGATGCCCTCTGAACTTCCATCTTGCAGTGTGAAGATCGACATGTGGCCTCATGAGGATGTACTTAACCCTTGGATGCTGCCGTTGCCGATAACAACCCAACACCTAGTTTTGGTAGCGGCTAACGGACGCCATTAGCTTTCATTTACTTTGTTGTTGTGAGGATTTAAACCTTTACATATTATATCTTTACATCTCTGTTCAAGTTCGACAAAATTGTTCGTTTCACACTGATCAATGTAACCGTGTTTTTTTGGACGTTGTATTAGCTCATTTATATATTTATTTATACTTGTTCATTTCTGTGTGAAATATCCAAAGCTCTTTGATAATTATCAGGAAGATTATTTTTGGTGCGTTTCCCAAAAGCATAGCTGCTAACGTATGGCTAACTATGTTAGCAACACTATGTCAGTTGCTAACATACCTAGCAAGTATGTTTTTGGGAAACACACCCCAGATTGTCTTTTGTCTATATTTTTAAGGTGCAAAAATTCTGTGTATTTACAGAATTATCCTTTAAACCTAAGTAGAGTTGTGTAGTGGCAGTCTAGTGGTAAGACTGTCATTTATGGACCAAAAGATCATGAAATCAAAGCCTGTTCCCCGCACCACAACCGTGGGGCCCCTGAGCGAAACCTTTAACTCCAAGTTGCTTCAGAGACACTGCACCCAAATAGGAAATGGAAGTCTGTAAGAATAAAAGCGTCTGCTGAATGCCATAAACATTTATGTCTTACTTTCCCAACATGAGAACAACATTAAGTCTGCTTCAAAGAGGTTTCAGTAAGAAGGCTGACAGAATTCATTCCCACATCTAGTAAAAGTGGCTTTAAAAAAAAACAAAAACGAGATCGTTGGAAATATGCACCCCTTCGCGGCAGCTAGAAAGGGGAAACCCTTGAGTGCTAGCATTAACCCGAGTGAAATTTCCTCTCTTGTGGGCATCTGCTTTCTATCCGAGCCTCAGCCGCTCGCCGCTACCAGCCCCGGTATACCAAGACCAGATGTGTCTTCAGCGAAGGGAGGAATATACCGGGAGCCCCTGTGTTCCTCTCCTTCCCCTCGTCCCGGTTTTTCCTGTCGCTCCTTCCCTCTTTCCCACCCTCAGCAATAACACGAAGCGGCAGAATTAATTAGGCTTGGCGTGAGACAACTCGTTCTAATAAATCACTCCATTATCTCAGAGGGCCGTGCCGAAAACAGCCGCTCGCTTCCTGCGAGGAAGAGGCGAGGGCAGGCGCTTTCACCCTCAGCTTCCTGCCTCTGCAGGGACTGCATTCAGCAACTTTTCCGCCCAGAAAAGGACAGCATCCAAAACATCCAATCCTCTGTCTCAAACTCACACCCCCGAGTATCGAATGGAAGATCCAGAGCATGTGCCTGATGTTGCTAGGTGTTTGGAAAATGGTGTTGTTGTTATGGACTGGGATGAAATCATGGCGGTGGAGAGTTTTTCTTGGTCTTGAATTTGTGAAGAGATCTTTTCTTTTTCTACACTCTGGACTAGGCCTGGGCAATATGGTTTAAAAATAATATTTTTAAGCTATATCGTAATACGCGATATACTGTATATCTCCATATACAATAATGCGATGAATGCGCATCTGGAATAACAGCAACTATGCTTTTGGGAAACGCTCCCCAGACCGTTTACATCACAAAGAATGTCATTTATGCACGTTTACGCATTTACTTCTGTTTTTGTGCACAGAATAACAGGGGACGATCGAGTAAAAGCTGTTCGCCGCCATCTTGCAGCTCTGGTATGTAGATAAATGCTAAGCACCGCCCAAGTCCAACAGCTGACTCGCTGATGTAACGGTCAATCTTCATTTTTACTTTGGTGACAGAAATTTTCTTGATCTCCATCTGGTTCTGAGATTATTTTAGCCTCCACTATATGCAGAGATTATAGTTTTCATTTTCTTGGTCGATGGTATTTTATTTATTTTTATTTATTTTCATTTTCTCCACTCTGCAGAGAATGTTTCATTTCCTTATGTTTACTCTGGTCACTACTATGTGCAGTTCTTTCTTGCCCTAGACCTTCTTTCTTGCTGTCATGTTGTCTTTTTCCTCTTCTTTGTGCAGAGCTTCATGTTGGTCTGGGAACAAGATAAAAGTAATTTCCACTGCCATAAATTCATCTGAAAAACTGTATATTTCAAAACAAGGTTGGATATTTTTCTGACCATTGATCCCAAACCTACCTGTTTTTAATGATATTCTTACATATTATTCAGGTTTTATACCTGCAGTGATCTTTTAAGCATAGATCCAGTTTGCCAACATTGCTTCCTGCGAGGAAGTGGCGAGACTGAGCATGTGTGTGTGTGTGTGTGTATCTAGATTTGAAGTCTCGGTCTGTGTTTTGAGGCATGCGGGGTGTACGGTTTGTGTATATTAAGTGAGCCAGGTGTCATTTCCACCTGCGTTGGAGCTAAAAGGGAAATGAATAGCGCAAATATAAGAAGTCAAATAAATCACTTCCCTTAGAGAGCACTGGGGCAACTGAAACCACTTTCTAGCCCAGAAATGGGTCAGATAGAGTGTAATTTCTTTCTGTCCCTCTCTCTCCTTTGTTGCGTCTCTCTCTTTCTCTTCTACCTTATTCTCTGTCTCTCTGCCTACTGCATTAGCTGTTGGTTTGATTTCTTTCTCAAAGGTTCTGTATGGAAATTAGATTTTGGAAAATTTTAATTTTGAACTATAACTACTGTTTCAAGCGTTGGGAAAGCTACTTTTAAACGCTTTATGCTATTTATGCTTAAAAAATAATTAAGCAACAGCCAAGCTACTGCTTTAATATAATAGTTAGTTACACTACAAGCTACAGAGAATAAAAAGCTAACTACATCCAAGCTCTTTCATAAAGTAATAATACTTGTGCTCTAGGCTAATCTTAAAGCAAATTAACTAAACAAACATGACACGTGATGTTAAAAACGTCAACGTTTTAACAGGGTAAGTCAGATTTCCCAATAAGGTTTCAATGATGTTTTGGAGGCAACGCCTAAATGTGTAAGCTCTGTCCGTTTTACTTTTGATGAATATGAAAAGGTAGACTCGCAGCTCGCAGCTGCCAAGAGTGCACTGTGATGAGATGAGAACAGTAGCTTATCAGGTGCCACTTCTGTGAACACCATTCAAAAAACATACATAAATATTCATTTATTCATTTTCCGATCCGCTTAATCCCAACCGGGGTCGCGGGGGGACCGGAGCCTATCCCGGGAACTTGCAGGCACAAGGCGGGGACCATCTCTGGGCAGTCACACTCTCATTCACACCTTACAGGGCCAATTTAGAGTCGCCAATTAACCTACAGTGCAGAACCGGGGATGGAACCCAGGACCTTCTCGCTGTGAGGCGGCAGCGCTAACCACTGCGCCACCGTGCAGCTTCTTGGCAGTCCCCGGTGAGCAGTACTTGGGGACGGTAGCTTGTCTTGAGAACCTTAGTGGTATCTTTACCGGTCCGGGATTTGAACAGGTGACTTTCTGATCACAGAGCCAACTTCCTACCTGTTGTGCTACCAACTGCCTCACATTGGTACATATTTAACCCGCTTGTGTGAAAATGGCAATACTTTCTGCATTTCCTGGACAAGCCTAAGCTTGACACACACACACACACACACATGTACACCCTCACACTCCTGCTGACAATAAGCTTCCTGATACAGCGTCGTCCCTGGCAGCCAAGCCGAGCATCTTGCCTGGCTTGTGTGGGTGTGTGCCGGCTCAGCGGCCATGTCACGGGGCTTAGAGCGGGCTTTGAGCTTCGTGAGGCGTCGCTGCCACTGCTGCTGTTTCTGTCCCACTGACCTCCGGTGACGGCGCGTCCTGGGCTGGAGCCGGTGACTGATGATGATGCCAGACGAGAGAGAGAGAAAGAAGTGAGAGAGCAAAGTAGAACAGCACCTGTGCCTCTCTCTGCCAACTCTCCAGGCTCTCTCTCTCTCTCTCTCTCTCGCTAGTCTGTGCCAGTACAAAGCAAGGAGAAAACAGGGGGGATAAGAACAAGGAGGGATGTGTGTGTGTGTGTGTGTGTAAGGTGAAGGGAGTCAAGTGCGTTCAGCGAAGCGTGCTAACGCGGCTTGCTAGCGTGCATCTGCTGGAGGCTGTGCACCTCTCCGGCTGAGGCAGCTCGACCCATGCAGGCCGCAGCAGCCTTCACACTGGGTTTACACAGCACTCCAGCTCTCCGCTGAACACGCACACACGCACTTGCACACACTACCCAGGGTCTCTCCTTGGGCTCATGGAAAAAGTGACACGTTAGGTCTCTGATGCATTCAGACATGCAGAAAGGGAAATGTCCGTCCAGGTTGTGAAATTTTCTTTCAGTTTTCTTCTTGTAAGACTTTGTAAATAGTAGGGGACCCAAGACATACCCTTGTGGTACCCTCATTGAACATTTTTGTATATTTGTACAAACGAAACAAAAGTTTTCTTGCTACAATGGCCCTAGTAATCTCTTGTTTGGCCTCCAGAAGTTGTTCCCGGTCCTTGTTACTGTTAAATTAGAAATCCAGATGTTACACTACCTGTCAAAAGTTTGGACACACCTTCCCATTCAATGTTTTATTCTTTATTATCACGACTATTTACATTGTAAATTCTCACTGAAGGCACTATGAATGAACACATATGGAATTCTGTAGTAAACAAAAAGTGTGAAATAACCCAGAACATGTTTTATATCTTAGATTCTTGAAAATAACCAGCCTTTGCTTTGATCACTGCTTTGCACACTCTTGGCATTCTCTCGATGAGCTTCATGAGGTAGTCACCTGAAATGGTTTTCCAACAGTCTTGAAGGAGTTCCCACAGATGCTGAGCACTTGTTGGCCCTTTTGCCTTCACTCTGCGGTCCATCTCATCCCAAACCATCTCGATTGGGTTTGGTCAGGTGACTGTGGAGGCCAGGCCATGTGGCGCAGCACTCCATCACTCTCCTTCTGGGTCAGATAGCCCTTACACAGTTCATTCATAGTTTTGATGACTTTAGTGAGAATCTACAATGTAAATAGTAATGAAAATAAAGAAAAAACATTGAATGGGAAGATGTGTCCAAACGTTTGACTGGTAGTGCATTTCTAATTAGGATTAAATTTGGGAATTCAATGAGTGAATGCATTTCTTTGTTTTTCTATGAATTTCTACTGTTTTAATTTTTTCTGTAGTTGTGTCACTGTTTGTATTTTGTGAAACTAAAACCAGTTCTCTTTTAAAAACTTTACATTTCTATCCCCATCTTCAGAATTGAGTTGTATAGGAAAACGCAAACACGGTATTGAATACATACCTCCAATTTCACTTCGCCCTAAGCTAGGGCTGAAATGATTATTCAAATAACTTGAACTTTGTCACGCGCACTCCACTCCGCGATCGGTAGTTGGAATGGGACGCGGCCGGTCGCGGTTCAAAGGGTATTTAAGGTTGCACTTCCTCGCGGCGCGTTGCTCTGCCATTAGAGTCCACCCGGCCCTCTTCCGATTCTCATCGGCATTAACTGTGAGTACTGCAGTTATTGGGTTCATCTCTTTGTTAGAGTGCGTGTCGCTAGAACGTGGATTATTGTGGTAATCCTTACTCTTCGCGTAAGAGAGTTCTTATATCAACTCGCGTGGCTTTCCTGACTACTCGCGCTCTCGCCTGCGTTTGGCTAACCAGCACGCTACACGGGCTAACGAGTAGCAATTCATTACATCCTAACCAGATCACTGTCGAATTGTGAAAGTGTGGCATTCGGTTCATATCCTAATCAGATCCCTGTCCGAATCGGAGAGCATTCCCACAGCCGCCTAACCCGGCCGCTGGAAGTTTGCTCGCGTCTGCTTTTCTCGTCAAATCCTAACCAGATCCCTGACGAATCTGACATATTTATTCATTTTCAATTACAACAGACACGGTTCTTACTATTTCTAGTAGTTATGTCTCGTTTTTACAGGTGCAGGTCAATTTTCATCAGATTTCAGGACAGCGTCAGCATTTACACGTCTATGACAAAACTGAGTAGTGCAGGACGGACGTCCTGAACACAACAACATAAGAAACGTTCAGAAATAAAAGCCAGTTGATTGTTCCTTTTCTAGACTTTTTCTGTTTTTTAAAAAATAATTTATCCGATTACTCGATTAATTGATTTTAAAAATCTATAAAATACTCAATTGCAAAAAGCATCGATAGCTGCAGCTCTACTCTGAAAACGATCAAACCTTTACTATGTAAAAGTCAAGTGACATAAATAAAGAAACTTCCGGGTTGTCAAAGGGCAGGTTCTTGAGAAAAGGTTAAGTATAATACTTAAAAATAGGATTACTTTAAAACACGTTCAGGCAAACCTCAATGTGCTGAATCTTAGACGAGTTCTTTCAATTCAAGATGATATAACTCGCTACCGTTTCCTTTTTTACGTTTACGTTTTTTGCAGTGAGGATGCTAAAAGCTGGCATGGGTGCTCATTAGCCCAAATATCTGTGTCCAGACGAACAGAACTAAAGGGACCAACACACCGGGGTTGATATAAACTAAGGGAACAAAGCATATCTTCAGAATTAGTCTGCTGGAGATCAAAGCTTTGGGACCTTAGTTGCTTGGAGCAGCCCGGCGAAGGACAAGCGACCTGCGAAGCCGGCAAATGGCTGATGAAAAGCCCCGTGGCCAATTCCAGAGCAGGCAGCAATCTGTCATCGCCATGCGTAGACGATCTTTAGAAATCAATTCAAAGCCGTCGCTAATGGAATGCATTTCGCTTCGACTTTCGCTCGTGCAACTTTGCTGGCCGATGATGTTTTTTTCCGCATCATTAGAGCTTTTTTGCTTCTGCGCTAAAAGAGTCGGAGATGGTATTGGCCAAGCGTCTTCTTGTGTCAACACTGCGGTTTTCTTCTGACGACGGCGTGGCGAATGCTTATTTAAACGTCTGTTTATTTCAAATCTACATCAATCCTGTCATCGAAACAAGTTGGTTCAGTGATGAGATACAAGCATGCCAAATCATTTTTTTAATGTCATTGTAGACTGAAACAAGCTCACATTCCCATGTAGAGAGAGTGAGAAAGCGAGAGAGGCCGTCTGATTAGCTTTCCTGCTCGACAGGATTGATGGTGGAGATGACGGATTTGCAGTGCGGACAGGAAAAGTCAGCCATTCTTGTGGGTTCGTAGGTGGAGAAAAAATAACAAACCTTGGAGACGTGGTAAGGGGATATAGGTTGAGGGAGTGGTGGAGGAACCTTGTTTTGCAGCAGGTGAGGGGCCAAGTGTTACCCAAACAGACAGAATGCTGAAAAAAGCAGGTGATGTAATCTCGAGTTCATGTCTCCAAGCCATGGACAAACATCAAGTTAATGATGAAGAATTGCAAGTGTTCTGGGGAAAATAGCATCTCTGGAAATAAAAGGAGCAAAAGAAACGGGGAGTGAGAGAGAACGAACGACTTCAAAACTTTAAGTTGGTGAGAGATTGTAAATCAGGGTTTTTAAATGAGTTGGAGTTATTTGTCCAGCTCTTGATTTTTACAATGTTTAATGAAACTGAGCTGGGAATGAGCAGTGATAATTCATTTATAGTCAAGAAAGATTTAAACTAGGGTTGCACCGATCCGACACGCGGATGAGATATCGGTCCGATAACTACTCAAATAGCTGGATCGGATCTGTTGGCATGGAGCCAATCTGTAAATTGTAGGTTTTTCTACGTTTGCGTATGGGCGTGTGCTCAAGACGTTCGACATTCGCAGTAATTTTATAGAAATGACAATGAGCAGAACAAGCAGCACAACACACTACAACCCCAAAAACTAATCATGCACAATTATACTGTTTAATTTCCTTAACAACACCAGCTCTCACTACAGCTCTTGCCATCTCTGTGTTCCTTGCTGTGTTTGTTAGCACACGTGTCTCACAGGGAAGTTCCAACATTCACTAAAACGTTCCAGTTCAGTCAAAAATTCCCCTGCATGACAGACAAAACTTATATTGTAGTTGATAAATAACAAAAACAACCATCGTTCCACTCACAATACAGCCGTTTACTCAATGTTTTCATTGTTTATTCTGAGACACGAGTTCGTTGCGTTATTGTGTCAAAAATGAGTCCAAAATGAGTCAGTTAATCAGAAAAACTTTTTTACATTCTATAGTGTTAGAGTAAAAAATAAATTTAGACAGATTATTTGTTATGAAATAATTTTATTTTATATCCAGATGGATTCCAAATGGATAAAGAAGTGTTTCCGTCTGCACAAACTTTATTTTTCTTCATAGCACTAAGCCATAGAATATCTCTACATAATAAAAACTCTGCAATACAATAAAACAGACACTGTCCTTATGTCCTAAACACAACAACATGTTTGGCTAACTTCTACAAAAACACTGTAATAAACATAGACAACTCCCCCAAATTCTCTTAGGCCTATAAAAGTAAAAAAAAAAACTGATATCGAATCGGTACTTGGGATTGGCCGATACCCAAATCCCAAGTATCGGTATCGGAACTGAAAAAGTTGGATCAGTGCATCCCTAGTTTAAACAAGAAATATTACACCTGCTACATAGACATAAAAATGTTTACGATTGTGGCTGGTACTTCGAAGCTTAAGCACAAAAATCTTTTTACTGTCCTTTTGGTATATTGGAGGAAGCCTCGAGGATCCTACAGGAAGTGGTAGTGTGTGTGTGTGTGTGTGGCCCTGGGCACCAATTTCACTTTATAGATTACGGATAGAACGGAATAACATTTATCTAGAGGAATATTCCTCTGGGGTTCTGCTTTAGCCTCCTACCTCATCCCCATTTCACTTCACCCCCCCCCCCCCTCTCTCTCTCTCTCTCTCTCTCTCTGTGAAGCGATTGCTTCTGGCCCTCTCCTCTGACCGGCATCCTTTTCATCTCCCCCTGCTATTTCTGGTGCATGTGGTGGACCAGACCTGCAGGCTTAACTGGTTCACATAAACGACACGCGGGATATCTGGAGAGTGCTATAGCTGAAGGGATTACAGCCCCCAAAATAAAAAAAAAGAAAGAAAAGAAAAGCCTTTGCCTTTTTCTTTTCGGCCATTGGGCTGAGCTGTTTTCCGGACGCTGTTCCCGTTCAGACAAAAGCCAGGAGTTTGGGTCGCGCTCTTCCGACTCAGCTGCCTTGGACATTTAACCAGACATGAGTTCAGCCTAGAGTTCAAGGCGGGTGAATCCTCTCTCTCTTTCTCGCGCTCGCTCCACCTCTGTGTACTAAACTCGCTAAACTTCTCTTTCACTTTGGACTTGGATGTCAGTAAATACACACCCATCCACTTTTGTTTATATCATAATACATATTATAACCTTTTATATATCATATAATCACATTATAACATGATATATCTATATTACTATAATTGTAATATAGGTGTTAATAATCTTATAGGTGTTTGACTTTCATTTTTGAATAATTAAAAATATATTTGCAAGTCAATTACACAATTAAACTGTTGAGCTAACTACCAACTAGCTCAATAGTTAGCAAATTAGCCTGTGTTGTGGCAACTAAGCAGCTAGCATTCAAGGTTATGCTTTGTGTCGATAATCCAGTGTACAATTATGTACATAAGCGGGTGTGCAGTTTGATAGAACTTACTATGTTTATTAATTAGTAATTGTGTCCGTACTGAAAGCTAGCAAAGTTCATCACCTGATTAAACAGGTTGCAAAAAAGTTTTGAAAATGTCAACATTTGCCAAAGTTGAGTCCCTATTTTTACCTCACAATGTATATCAAATTCCTCAACAGAGTCACTTTACCCCAGCAGCTGCAGTGGAGCTTACATTAGTAAAACATCAGGCTTTTGAAGCACATTTTCATCCAGCTTAATCGAATAATGCTGAGTTTTATTAATTTCACGGCTAGGGTAGTTTGACGACAGACGTTCTTTGGCTGCAGTGCTAGATATTCCCCGTGCTGAGGTGTTCTGCTGAATTAGCCTCTATTACCTCAGCTATTACCTCGAACAGACACATATTCCCCCGCAACGTGTACAATTAGTGCTGTTACACTGCACTTACAGCAGTATTATTGGGGTGAGCGTCAGTCTGCAGTTTTGTTCTGGCCCGGCTCACGGCGAGACACCAGCGGGCTGTCACACTGATAACTTTCATAAATATAGATATGAAAATAGTAAAACATGAAAGTGATGTTAACGTCAGCTCTATCTGTATTCGGCATTACCGAACCCCATCACTTCTTTATGAGTGTAAAATGTTAAACTTATCACTTTGTCATTATTTTAATAAATATGCTCCGTTTGGCTATATTATCAACCCTAAAGCATACTCTAGATGTAATTTTTTTGTGTCATAATACATATTAATTATATACAAAGTATACAAAAATAAATAATAAAATAATAATAATAATAATAATAATATAGCTTTTTCAAATTTGCTTTAATAATTACATGTGATTTTTTTATTTTAGTATATGTTTTTTTAGATTATATTTTATTTATTTATTTACTACTATTAAAACATTAATGTAAAAATGATTGTAATCATTATCATAGTAATGAATGTGTTTATATATGTAATAATAATAATAATATGTATAATAATAATAAACTAATAATTATTATTATTATTATTATGTGTGTGTGTGTGTGTGTGTGTGTGGTAGTAGTATTACATAAACAATAACTAATATAATAATTTGTTTTATTATTATTATTATTATTTATTATTATTATTATTATTATTGTTGTTGTTATTATTATTATTATTATTATTATTATTATTATTATTGGCTATTATATGTGACCCGATCTGCCGTAATGAGTCAGAAGTTGGCGTTCTATTTATTTAGATACGGGCCGATTATGTTGAAAAACATCAAAAATATCGATTCTTCTTTTTTGGTCTTATATGAAAGAAAATTCTTCAAAATTAATCTGGTCTCCGAAAAGGAAAAAAACTATATTTTTGAAGTTTTTCAACATAATCGGCCCGTATCTAAATAAATCGAACGCCGACTTCCGACCCATTACGGCAGATCGGGTCACATATAATTAAATATCTTTTTAATTTTACAGTGATTTAATAATAACAACAACAACAACAACAATAATAATAATAATAATAATAATAATGAACTATATTTTGTTTGGAAAATTGAAATGTGAATAATATGATAAAATATTGGTGAACGAGAGCCCATTTGTTATAGGATTCGTGGATTCATTTCTAGTGCCGGGGGAATTTGAATCGAGCGTAGAGTGTGAGTCCTCGGTATTAGGAGTCTGTTCTCAGGGCTAATAGACAGCTGTAAGTGAGCCACGGGTCGTGTTCGCCGAAGACCGAACAGAATCATTAGAGCTAATCTGATAATCGGGGATCAGATGCGATCTCTTGATAGCCTCGGCTCTCGGCGCCGCCCGTCCTCCCAACGCAGCTCGATCCCCGCCGGATTGTTCCGGCAAGGTCGGCGCTGTCGGCTCTAATGGCTAACAGGGGAATAGCGGCTGATTTGATCAAAGTTCAGATACCTGTCCCAAAGCTGGTGCAAAGTCTCTCGCTCAGTCTAACACAGTAACCTTGGGGAAGTACACACACCCACACCAACACACCCACATACACACACGCACACACACACACACACACACCTGCAGGCTTTTCTGGGCCAGGTTTGGTCGGTCGTTATTGCATGAAGAAGGTCTAGCTAGCGTGCGGGATGGAATCCGCCCTATCCTGTGTGGCAAAACGGAGGGATTAGCGGCGGAAGGTGAACTTTTCACAGTATTGTGGGAGAGGAACGCGGCGGCATCTTTACATATTCACTCAGGGATAATGGCAGATAATGGCGGTAATCTCTCTGATTTATGTGAAGGCTCTGTTCGGTTGAAGCGGCGTTGAAAAGTTGGCATGTTACTATATTAGCATATGGAGAATGTAAGCCTTGGTTTCGTTTAACGTCATTTAGCAGTGATTCAGGGTCGTGTTTGAATCTTTTCCAGACATTTTCGAGTTTTTAATTGCTTGACTTTCTTGACGTAGCGTCAGATTTTACTCAAAAGTGTCAGTCGTCTCTTTGGCACTTTGACAAATGCCGACAAAAGCCGTTAGCTAATTGAAAGTCATGTTATGCGTTTCAGCCCCACTAAAACTTCAGCAAATATAAGGCCATTATGTAAAAATTAACAGGATAATCTGGCACTCAAGACCATCTCGTCGATTGTTTACTCTCGACAGAGGAGGCGCTTCAGACGGACATAATTATGTTTGTAATGCATTAGGGCTGTAACGTGCAGCGGCAGGCCCTCGGGAGAAGCTTTTTTCCCCCTTGCCCCCCTCCGTCTTCGTCTCGAACGACAGAAGTGGGGCTCTGAATGCAAAGATGAGGGTGCTATCAAAGCAATTACAGTTTCATTTGGTGCTCCTCTCAAAATAACCCGCGGTAAAGCGCCGGCGCCGTGGCACGCCGCTCGCCTCCTCTTCACGCCGTGTGCTTTTTAAAAGGAGCTCGGTCGCTCTTAGCAGAAAAAAAGAACATTTGGAGAGATGTTCGGGCGCCGTGATCCAGCAGGACTTATTTATGCCGCTATATCTCTTCAGATCTGGCAGGGGATTAACTTCTTAAACCCTATGAACCCGTTTTTGCCAGCAGTCGCAGCAACCTGCAGCTCACACTTGGCAGTCCACCTGAAGCTAAGCAGGTCTGGATCTGGTCCGCATTTGGGTGGGAGACCAACTGGGAAAGCTGGGATTAAATATCAAGTTGCATCAGTATACAATATTATATCGATTCAGTGAACGATGATTTGTTGTCTACTGATGTCGCGAAGTCTGTTGTCCTATGATTTCGATTTGATTCGAGTGAGCACTTGACATGAGATGATACCATATGCTGAATTAACAATCACTACAATTCATATCAAATCAAAAGCACCTCAAATATTATTTGACCTTTTTATTCCTGAGCTACAGCCAATGACAGACTTTTATCATGCTTAATAAAAGTTGACCTTGTCACTCTTGATTTGCAAGGGATGTTACGATTTGATGATCATTGAATCAGTGTTTCAGTGAGCCACCATCACCCTTTCAAATCTGGCCTCCTGATCATCCTCTTTATGTGTATTTGATGAATTCTCTTCTGCTCCTCTGGCTAATGTGGGGTGAGTGTACTGATGCAGAATGACTGCTGGAAGCAGTTGGAATTACACATTACTGCAGTATTGCAAAAGTAGCTCCATATTGACTCTGCAAACTACTTTGAGCATCTAGAAAAACTAACGTTCATTCTATAACATTTGTGTCTGGAAGAATCTCTGCATCTTACTTACCCAGAGATGATGTCGTGGTGGCATTAGAAGTCTAGAAATAAAAGATTTGCAAGTGCAACTTTCTCTGAGTTTTTGTTGCTTTCTTTTACAGAAGTTGTGTTACTTAGGGACAACATGAATGGCAGTCCCTGAGATGAAAAAGAAAGTACTTGTCCCTGCTGTCGGCTAAAGTGGAGACACATTGACACTGTGCAGGTCTTTGGGTGTCTAGACAACCTTATAGACATCTAACGAGCATTTATCACTCATTATTTCTCAAACATGTGCCGTGTTCTATGGCCGGAAAATGTTGAGCTACAGTATATAAGAAGACCAGCTTGCATAGTTTAGTGATGGAGATCAAGCCCTGTAGAATGAAATGGCTTGGGCAGATGCTCTGAATGGAACCAGAACCATATCCTGAAAGTAGTTATGAGTAGGACAGCTGTGAGCTGGGAGGGAAGGTGCAGGACTGAGGCTGAACTGAGAGAATTATACCGTTCATGGAGTGAAGCGTTACATTTTACTCAAGCTGGAAGCAGATTGTCACGGCCTCCAGTTCCACAAGGAACAAGGAAACGTAACAAATATTACAAAGCATATCACAAAAACACCAAAAGTAAAAAGTCGGAAAGAAAAGCTCCTAGTCATAATTTTTCATACTAGACTTCATGTTAATAAGATGTATAATCTGTGTGGTCAGTGATTTAATGTCTAGCCATGTCAGATTATGAAGGGGTTAGACAAATGTGCCTATTACAACTTTATAATTATTCATTACAATGCTACTACCTAGTTATTAAAATGTTATTACCTCCACAAAACTTATTTGCCCTTAAGCCATAGTCTGTTATTGCAGATAAAAGTGTAAAGGTTCTAAGAAAAGCAGTTTTTAACATGGACCATACAGATTATAGTGGTATAACCTGTATAAATAAATGTACAGCAAAAGTCTTCAGCCACCTTTCTGTTTGGTTTTTATGTTTCCTCGAGGAGCCATAATTTCCTTCTTTGCTCATATAACACTGTACCGCTTGTCTCAACTTTGCATCAAATTTTAAAGAAACAATGGTGTCCCAAAGTTGTGTAATTAACAAATGCTAATGCATTATTATTACATTGCTATTACATAGCAATAACTCCTTTATAGACATGATTTAAGAAGTTAAAGCAGAAAGCCAGTTTTAGTCAGTCAGTCATTATCTGAACCACTTAATCCCAACTGGGGACGCGGGGGAACCAGAGCCTATCCTGGGAACTTGCGGGCGCAGGTGGGGAACAACCCTGGGCAGGCACCAACACGCCACAGAGCACACACACTCACATTCACACCTTACGGAAGCCAATTTAGAGTCAGCAATTAACCTATATTGCATGCTTTTGGACCGTGGGAGGATACTGGAGCATCCGGAGGAAACCCACGCGAACATGGGGAGAGCATGCAAACTCCGCACAGAAAGGCCCTATGGCCTTCCCTGGGGTTCGAACCCAGGACCTTCGTGCTGTGAGGTGGCAGTGCTAACCACTGCGCCACCAATATAATATTACGTAGAGTTTTTATTAAATATAACATTTTAGCCTTAAATAAAGAAAAATAAACGCTTAATTTATTTTCATACCAATATGAATTGCCAGTTGGACAGATTGGGCCAGGGGTTTTTGTTTTAATAGACTTTTTGGCTCAGGTGCAGCGTGTACATCAGCTATTATCGGCGTACGGCCTGTAATGAAAACAAACAGATCAGGTATTTATTGACGCGGTGATGAAGCATGCGTTAGCATTTCCGCTGAGGGAAGGAGAGAGGGAGAGAGGGAGGGAGAGAATTGTTTATTGATCTGGCGGCTGCATTTAGGCAGTGCATTAACAGATTGCTGGTGGCTGTCAGAGGGATGACAAGAACTGTTGTGTAGCTCAAATGAACGGTGATTCTTCCATGACCTGTGCGCGTATGTGTGTTTGTGGACAGATTTCCTCATCAGACGGGGCAGTTGTTGGTGTAATGGTTAGGGTGTTTGCCTCGTAATCAGAAGGTCGCCGGTTCAAATCCCAGACCGGTAAAATTATCACTGAGGTACTCATGAGCAAGGTACCATCCCCATGAACTGCTCCCATGTTAGCTTCCCACTGCTCGGTCACGGATGGGTCAAAGGCAGAGGTCACATTTTGTTGTGGTTCACTGTGTGCTGGGCTGTGGTGTGTTCACAGTGATAAATAATCATTTCTTTCATTCAGATGTTCAGATTCAGATGTTCCAAATGGGGTTGTATGTTAAGGTTAACATTAGAGTTAGTATGGAGTTGTAGGTATCACCTCACCTCAAAAAACTGTGTATGTGTGTGTTACGCGCACTGCCTCCCGCGGCCGGTAGTTGGATTGGGACTCGGCCGGTCGCGGTTCAAAGGGTATAAAAGGTTTCACTTCCTCGCGGCGCGCCATTGAGTTCACCCGGCCCTTTTTCCGATCCTGTCGGCATCAACTGTGAGTACTCCTGTTATTGGGTTCATCTCTTTGTTAGAGTGTGTGTCGTTTAGAACGCGGATTATTGTGGTAATCCTAACTTTTCGCGTAAGAGAGTTCTTATATCAACTCTCGTGGCTATCCTGCCTACTCACGCTCTCAGCCGCGTTTGGGTTAACCACCACACTACACGGGCTAACGGCTAAGGAGTAGCAATTCGTTACACCCTATCCAGATCACTGTTGAATTGTGAAAGTGAGGCATTCGGTTCATATTCTAACTAGATCACTGTCCAAATCGCGATGCATTCCGACAGCCGCCTAACCCGGCCGCTGGAAGTTTGTTAGCATCTGCTTTCTCCGTCAAATCCTGACCAGATCCCTGACAGTGTGTGTGTTGAGTGTAAAGAGAGATTTTGACATTTTGACCCAATCTAGTTACTTGTCACATTTACAGCAGTTTCCACAAATCCAGAAAACAGATTCAAACACAGCCTCTCTTAAATGTGCGTCTTTCTTTTTGGAACAGTTCTATGATCAAAAGTCTATAAAAATATTGAATTTTATTGTGTAGCCAGACAGTGAACCCGAGAGTGAGCTTGCATGAGTCACCGAGGCTTTGAATCTGAGACGTTTCCATTTGGCTATTCCCAGACTGCAAGACAGCGGCTAAAACAGCTGATATCTCGTTTTTCACTCTCTCTCTTTCTTTGTGTTTTTCTCTTTGTCATACTCTATTGTAAATGACTGTTTCACTCTGCAGTAACATGTCTCCGGGGTCTTTCTTTTCTTTCCTTTTTTCATTTTTGGTCAGAAAGAGATAATGTGAAAGTTATAGTATAAACTGCCAACTTGGAGCCTGACTGTCATAGTTCAGATATCCTGAAATTGACGATTGGCATTTTCACTCCCTCCATTCCTAATGCATTATGGGACTTGTATTCCCACATGTGCGTGTATCTTCCTTCGTTTGAGTGTGTGTGTGTGTATACGGGTGAAGAGCGGCAGAAATATGAAATGGAGGAAGGCCGGGCCGCGCTCCGTTACCCCGAGGGGTCGGCGGTGAGATGAGATTGCAATCTATAATGAAGCAGCGCTCTGTAGCAAAATGGCTTCAGCGCTGCTTCTGTAACGAATGCAGAAGTCGTCTTTATTCCCCTCAGTTTAGCTTTAATCAGAAGACTTCCTTAGTACAAGTGCACCAAAAGCATATACGGTTATGTTAGATGGTGATTTAAACTATGCTGGGGATGTACAGTACAAATAAGTATTTTTTCCATTATCTTTTATTATGATACTATTATAAGATGACTCTGCAAAATAAAAAGATCTGAATATATAGTCCTACTGATGAAGAAAAGGGGAATTGATGGTTTATTCCGGGATTAGCGTGAACGGTAGAATATGGCACACCCCAGTGGAATTTTTGGAATGCATGAATGAATCAATTTTGAATTGGCAGGGAAAGAATTGTGATTCAATTAAATTTTTTTCTGCACCCCTAGTTTCATCGCACCTCACAATATATAATGTCACATATTTAATGTTATATTTTTTCCTAATTTCAAGCACAGTCTCCATGGAGCAACTTGGGGATAAGGCTCATACTCAGGAACTCAATGATAGTGCTGGGGGTACCCTTAGATTAAAAAAGGATATTTAACCGTTAATCAGTGTTTGTAAATCTTGTTCTATTTCAGCTCAACTTGTGTTGTGAACACCTGCAAGACATATTTGATACCAAGTCATCGAACCTCTTACCAGCCTCAAAGCAGCAAATTACCATTTTGAATCAACTATGCTAGTCAGCGCTGGTCTTCTCATCAAGGCTTGCTGTGGCGTCGTTGAGAAAACTGCTTATTACACTTCCTAAACAAGTGGAAGTGTGGCTAACAGATGTGTCGCAGATGTGCGAGCTGGAAAGGGCAGGGAGACGGAGGCCGTGGTCGTTAACTTTCCTCCCGAGGGCTACAGCTTGTTTCTGTATTAGCAACTCCAGGCGTTGGCTTATCCCTTCCCCGAAGGATCCCGGCAACCTCGGTCGCCTTCGCAAATGCCAAAGCGGAAGAAGAAGGGAAAAAAAGAGGGGTACGGTTAGCCCCTCAGAGGCTAATTACCGCTGCATCAGTATTCATGAGGTGGTTGGGAGACAGGTTTTGCTTTTGCTCTCCTCTTGAAACGATGTGCTAGCCCTTTCCCCCCCCACAAAGCATCAGAAGCCGCTTTGTTTCCGTGTGACTTATTTGGAAGGAGTCCACGGGCAAGTTTTCGCCTTCCTTAATATTTAACGCACCACTTGAGAATCTTTACTGGAAGAAAACCATGTTGAAGGGTGGAAAAGAGAAGCGCTGGCAGAATAGAGACATTGAAAAGCGGACAGGAAACGACGACCATGTGGCCAACGTGCAAAAGTTGGAGCGTCGGTTGGGATGCATCGAGCGCTTAAGCCTCTCGGTCGTTCCAGGATGTGGAAAGTTGGCGACCTTTCGTGATTTTTTTAGACAGGAAACACGAAGTCGTCCTTGTCCGGTTGATGGATTTCACTGGGACAAAAATGGCGTAAACAAGTCCAACCAGAAATCAAGTCAACCAGACTGCATCCAGCTGGACCAGGCTTGTGGGTTTGCAGTCAAGCGTGTTGTTCGCATGAGATGGCAATCGATTGTTCTGTAGAAGCAGCTATGTTTGACTAAAATGGTCACACTGCTGTGTTTGACAATGTTAGTCGCAAAACACAGCCAACTAGGCGCCATTTGTTTGGCAGCAACTCGGGCGCCATACAGACTATGGTCACAACATGGTGTGACAAAACCAGTAACTGAATTCTGCCTTTAGCCAAGGAAATTAATATTCCCCGAGATATTTTTGGCCTGTGCTTCATCAAAAGGAAATTAGAGTTTCCAGAGATATTTCGGGGCCTCGTTTTAATGAGTCGGTGGTCTACACGAAATACTCTGAGGTAAAAAAGCTCTTTGCACTGCACCAATCATACATTGTTATACTCTTTACCAATATTAGCAAAAATATCAGTTAGTCCTCACCACAAAAATGTCACATAAGGTTGTGAAAAAATAAATAACCTTTATCATTATATTTACAAATTTAATATAAATTATGACAATTTATTTGAAAGACAAGCCTAGAAACCTTTTTTTCTTTAACCATCTCAGATACTTTCTGTATTTACACTTATATTTATGGCACGTATCAGTGGAGTGCTTCCTAAAAGCATAGTTGCTAACTATGTTAGCAACTAACATAGTGTACATTAGCAACTAACATAGTGTATATTAGCTACTAACATAGTGTATATTAGCTACTAACATAGTGTACATTAGCAACTAACATAGTGTATATTAGCAACTAACATAGTGTATATTAGCAACTAACATAGTGTATATTAGCTACTAACATAGTGTATATTAGCAACTAACATAGTGTACATTAGCAACTAACATAGTGTATATTAGCAACTAACATAATGTATATTAGCAACTAACATAGTGTATATTAGCAACTAACATAATGTATATTAGCAACTAACATAGTGTACATTAGCAACTAACATAATGTATATTAGCATCTAACATAGTGTACATTAGCAACCAGCGTTGTGTACATTAGCAACTAACGTAGTGTATATTAGCATTTAACATAGTGTTGCTAATGTAGTTAGGAATACGTTAGCAACTATGCTTTTGGGAAACGCACTCCAGATCTAGAGTAAATACAATTTGCTAAATCCAGGGACAGTGTTCCTGGAGCAACTGAAGGCCTAAAATGTTTTAATCTCTGCTGCGATTTGAACCCCCATTGATATGATCAAGAACACTGGAGTCACTTAGATCACTGCACCACCAAAAACGATCATTTTTCAGCCATTGTAAGATTTATCAGTTGGTGTATAGTGGCCACTAATTTTGGCCAGTTTTACTTCTTCCTGATTCGATGCACACTCAGGACTTAGAACCTTTGGAAACATACAAAGTGAGAGCCGAGGCTACTAATTACTGTGGTATTTCAGCCGGCCGATAAGCTGGCTGGTAATTCAGGCACCTGCACGCACTGATATAAAGGATTACAGCACGCTGGCTCACAGATTGCTCAACACTTTCCCTTTCATTGTACAAAAAAATCCCTCGTTGCTTTGACGGTCGAGTTAGATTAAGCCTAATCCCAGCTCTGGCAAATGGAAACATCTAGCAGCGCTGCTTTTGTTGCTGGCTTCATCGTCGTCTACCTCAGTTCCCTCCCTCTCTCCTAAAACCCAGCAGGTACGGGTCCAACTTTGAGAGGCGTCGGTGCTTGACGTAGCGGCGGGATGCTGTCAGACAAACCATGCGCACAGCTAGCGAGTTATCGCTGCCAAACATTTGTGAGATTCCATCTCAGCTGCACCAGGAGGGTTCCGGTTCTGTGTTTGCTTCCTTGTTTGAGGAACATTTCTAAGGTCAGGATGAAGTTGGAGAACTTCTTGAAGATTTTTTTACTTTACTGACACATTTTCAGGTTTGTTTTACACTATTTATAGTTTTATTTATCGTGATTGCTGGTCACCTTGTTCTCTTCATTTCTTCTTCTTAACCTTTTTGGCATCTTTCACATTAGCTGATATGTCCATTTTGGAGGGCTTCTACCTGAGCCTAGGTGTAAATGTTCTGAACCGGACTCCTCTGTCATAGAGACACCAATCAGGGCTTCAATTTTCATTTGTGGCTCATTGAGGAGACGTTGGATATTGCTTTTCTTAACAACAGCCCAACTGCAATCCTTTTTTTGAGGTAAAAAAAATTCATAGTAATTCGTAGTTCCATTTTTTAGCCAAAAGGGGGCACCACCATCATGGTTGCTATTCCCTGTTTTGGCCACAAGAAGGTGTCTCTATTAAGAAGAGGTGTGCTAGTACTTATCTTGTTGTTGGGTCATTCCTGCTGTGAGCTTAACATTAATTCAGCAGCTCAGATATGTGTAACAAGCAGAAACAGCAGAAACATCTATAAAGAGCTGTTTTTATGTCTACTCTTTATGTTTTTACACCGTGAATCTTGAAAACAAAGGCAAAAGAAACCTGAAGCACGTAAGCATGGACACCAACAGCAACAATGTTTTGAGTCAAGAAGTTCCGTGAAGAAATTTTAGCATGCTAGGCCTTTAGCTAGCTATAACCATCTAGCTTGCTTTAGCTCTCTAGCGTGTATACAGCTTCACTGCTGTTAATGTTCTAGCTGCCGATAATTAACGTTGGCTCTGATAGTGCGAGGAGTGTCTTCCACATTTAACAAGGACCGGTGAAACTGATTGCGCGAGCTACACAAATTTGCGTATCAGAAATGCATTTATGTGAACAGTGATGTGAAATTGCTGTGCTCGGAAAGTGCGGAATCTGATTTGTAGCTACGACGGTAACAAATGAAAGTAGTGCGACCGCACCTTAATGAATATTATTATAGTTTTCAGTCACAGACAAAAATGTCTGTTACTTAATATCCCAAAAGTGTTAAAATGTCCTTTTAACTTTTATTACACTTTAGCAATTCCCGTATTTACCACAGTGTATCCCAGCAACGGAAATTAGATTAGGGCAGGTGCTTTGTAAGAGATCGTGTCAGCGACTTTTCCTTTGTCGTTTTTTTTTCTAGTTTGACATCAAGATACAAAGAGAAGGAGAGTGAGTGAGAGAGATGAAAAAAGGACAAAACCAGGCTGTGGTCCTGGTGAATGGGGCTTTGCCGTTGCCCTTTTCCTCGCTTGCCTCTGTCGGCCCTTATCTCGTCTCTCCGTTGTTCGCTGGCGACAGTGGCGGACAATGGCACGCCGTCGCTACCTTGTAACTCATTTAAGCGGCAGTCGCGAAGATTACGGCTGACGCGGCGGAACCCCAAACTGCTCCGCTGCACCGGGATTCGGAAATGACTTCCTCCCCTCGCCGCACAATAGCTACACGATGGCCCGTTAATGGGACCATGCGCTCAGCTAAATTAACGCTTTTGGCCTTCGACGTTGCGTCTGTCAAACCGGTCGTCGCACCGGTTTATTTTCCCATTTCCGTACCGGGGGAAAAGGCCAAGCTCTGATCTGGGAGGCATCCGGGTGTGAACGTTGCGCTGGGAAGAAAAGAAAAACATAATTGCTTTAATTGAGTTACCCCAACTCTCGTGTCATTGATAAAGTCCTATTGATTTTCAGGAGCGTCGCTCGCTTTTCACGCCTTTCCACTGCCTTTTCCAACGTCGACAGGCTTTGAAGACAGGATTCGTGCCCCGACTTGTTTTTTTAACAGGCTGTAGCTGCGATGTGAGCTAGTAAATGCATCCCATTTTGTCCCGAAATTGGCCCAAGAGGCCCGTCGTCTGAGTTGTGAACGAATTTAACGGCCTATGTTGTTATTGAACTGTAACAGGAGCAAACAGAAAAGATAGTTACTCTCTCGCTCTCTCCGTTTCTCCCTCTGTCTTTGTGTCTCTCCGGGTCACTGGCTTTCAGCTAAACTCAACATAGCGTTTGGATATCCGTCGCGCCCGTGCTACTTGAGTGGGTGGAGGTAATTACATTTTAATGATGCACTTTGGAGGGAGCGTGTCTCCATTTTCTGGTGCACGCATATTATTCCGCCCGTAATCTAATGTAATTGTGTGAAAATAATTTACTAAGCGTAAAGGATCTGCACCCTCAAGCTCTGGGTCTCCCTCTGTTTCTCTCTCGCCTCATCTAGTGTATCACTTGTTTGCCAGGGTCCTGCAAACAGTACTTTCTGCCCATTTTATGCAACACTAATGTCTTATCGTGAATTCAGGTGAATTTAAGTGAGTGATGATTTGTCGTTGTGAATACAGCACAGCCCACAGTGCACCATAACAATATTTGACCCAATCCATGTAATTGACCAATCCATGAAGGAGAGGTGGGCAGCTTTTTGGCAACGCCCAGGAAGTAGTGCTTGGGGATAGTACCTTGCTTATGACTACCTCAGTGGTACCTTTACCAGTTCGGGACTTGAACCGGTGACCTTCCAATCACAGAGCCCCAGTACATTCATTCATTATCCAAACCACTGAATCCCAACTGGGGTCGCGGAGAACTACGGGCGCAAGGCAGGGACCAACACACCGCAGGGCACAGAGTCCTAATATGATATAGATATTTTAAAATCAATACCACTTTCAATATTTCGAGATTTGTTAAACAATAAAAACAAGGAGTTTAAGTTTCATTTATATTTAGACGTAGTTTATAAATAAACATTTTATTTCACGCTTTTTTTAAATCGAACCACTATTTGTGACCCTTATGACAACAAAACATGTTTATTTGTAAACTGCACAGTTATGCCTTGTTGTTGGTAAGGAATAACTACAGGCGACATAATGCAGTTTATAAATAAACATGTTCTGTTACCACAAATAGCACTTTCAATAGATTTATTTTTAAACCACATGTAGTTTGTTATAACAGAACATATCACAATGCAGTTTACAAATGTTCAACGCTTTGCGACAATAAAAGTTTGTAGAAAATGAAAAACAGAAAGCAAAACTAAAACAGAGAGGTATGTACAGGTATGTATTGATGTATTTAATTTAATTTACTAATAGGATCCAATATATGTGGATCACATACAGAATTCTTTTTAAACAGAATGTTGTGTAAATGCAATTAAAAAAAAAACATAAAAAATATCCACATACACGTAAACAGGGCTTTTTTAATCGGAATGTCGTGTAAATGCAATTAAAAAAATTAACATGTAAAAATACGCATTCATATGCATTAATATTTGCATACATGTAAACAGGCCTTTTTTAACAGATGTTGTGTAAACTCAGTAAAAAAAATACACATATTAAAAAGTATGCTTTTATAAAAATATCCGCGTACATGTAAACAGGCCCTTAATAACTTAACATTTGGACATATTTCATTTGAAGGTTGTTTCCAGAAATGTTATACAGTATGACGAGCCTTTGTCACATTCTAATGTGCGTGTTATAGCTGGCACATTTGAGTCTCACGCGTGTGTGGTTGGTGGAAGTACCACACCCTAGACATTTACCATCATCCAAAGCTGTCTGCTTTTAGATGCATGACCACATGAAAGTATCACGTCCCAGAAATCTCCTGTCTCAAAGCTCGGGTCACTCTTGCCACACGCCCGATATGTTCATCTCCGGTTAGCGCGGCGCACATGGAGTCTTAATTACGTAACTTATTGATTACGACTTTTTTTTTTTACGGAGGATCGTGTGCTTGGACGCACAGATTAATTAACAGAAGTCAATATTGGGGTTGGCCAGCTGGAGAGAGTGAGTGAGAGAGAAGTTAGTTTGACTGCTTCAACATCTTTTCCTTTCCGTCACTTCGGCTCACCTTGGAGAAAAGAAAGAGATATAGAGAAAGAGCTGTGAAGAGATGTATGGTGATGTGAAGTGGAGCTGCGCTGTGGAGAGATGTAGACATCTTGTTTGGACTGGAGACGGATATCAGGGGGAATCTGCTGCTGCTGCTGTTGCAGGTGGAGCTGGATGGAGCTGGAGGTGATGAAACGCAGGCCGTAAGGCGGAGGTTGCAGGCCGGATTCAGCATGTCACTGTACATTTATAACCAGACTGAAGGCGCCCTCGCTGTCACTAGTGCAGATCCTCTATCCTGTCTCACAGCGGGGACTCTCTCAGCCACACACATTTGAACATTTTAGAAGCCGGTTGATAAATCTGTGCCTCGATATCACCAGCTGATGGGAGCTAATTTACCTTAAAACATGATCTGTGTTAATAAGTTAATAAGTTATTAATTTTATTAATATAACGCTCTTAACAACAGTTATTGTCACAAAAATGTTTTACATATAACCGGCCCAAACCTATAACAAGCAAGCCTGAGGCGACAGCGGCGAGGAAAAACTCCCTCTAGTAGGAAGAAACCTTGAGAGGAACCAAGACTCGGAAGGGAACCCCATCCACCCTCATCTGGTCCACTGGGTGCATGAACATTTAAACCACAAGTAAACATTAGTTCAAGATTAATCGTTAATTGAACATTTTTAAAGAAGTGAAGATATAAAAATAGTCAGAGGGATGATCGCTTTTGAAGCCTGAGTCGTTGCTGGAGGCCGCTTGCTAAGACCTACTCAGCAACATTAAGCTAAAACTAGTTCAATATTAAATTGGTCCATATGGTCCGAAAAAGTCCCAGCTGGTTCCAGATGACGAGGTCCCCACAGAGTCCAGGTGAGGGTTCAGCTGGTGAAGCGTCAGCTCATGATCAGCTCAGAAAAAAAGAAGAAGAAAGATGAGTTTTTGCCCTACACCTAACCTCTGGCAGTGCTAAAGTAACTCTGGCAGCCTGGCTAAAAAGGGAGAGCTGGAAGGTAGCACAGACATAAGGGCTTTCAGGGGTCTCAGCATCACAGCAAACCACCGTCAACAAACCTGAGCGTTTCATCATCATCCATCCTTAATAAAGTAAGGAAGAGGTGGAGGGTGGATTTTTTGACCATATTACCAGTGTTTGCATAGGTCAAAATTTGATCTAAACTTTAATAGGTTTTGTTGTACTTTTAGGGTACGAATTACGCCTTTTTTTTCTTAACAGCACTAAGCCATACAATGTCTCGGTCTTGAGGAGTGTTCACTGTGGTTGGTTGAGTTTAACATGTGATGTGATCAGGTTGGATAACTGCTTCCAGTGAAGCTATTTCCTCATCATAGATATGTAAGAGAGAAACAGTGAATAAAGATGTTTAATGTTGCTTAGTCTTTGCATCTTCCACTTATTTGTCATGTGGTGTAAAACGTACATTTCTCCAGTCTCGGACTCGTTTCCGTCTCGGCCCTTCAGAGTTGGGGCAGTTGGTGGCGTAACGCTAGGGTGTTCGTCCTGTGATCAGAAGTTTGCAGGTTCGAATCCAGGGCCGGTAAAGTTACCACTGAGGTACTCGTGAGCAAGGTACCGTCCCCAAGCACTGCTCCCCAGGCGCTTGTTAGACCAGACTGCTCCTTCACGGATGCTGAGGTCACATTTCGTTGTAGTGCACTGTGTGCTGTGATGTGGTGTGTTCACAATGAAAAAATAATCAATCACACTTTTTAGGTCTTGTCTCGGTCTCGACACACTCTGGTCTCGGTCAGGTGGTCTCTATCTATCTATCTATCTATCTATCTATCTATCTATCTATCTATCTATCTATCTGTCTGTCTGTCTGTCTATCTATCTATCTATCTATCTATCTATCTATCTATCTATCTATCTTGTTGGCAAGAACCTCACGATAGGATACGTATGGCTCACGATATGATTATAATCACGATATATTGCGATACTACACATATTGCGATATATTGCAATATTCTACAGTTCTGAAAATATAAAAACAGAGCTGAAATGCAGTTTGCTGTGTACAGTCTGGGTGGTCTTAATGAATCATGTTACATTTATTATTCAGCCAAAACAACATAACTCAGAACTGAATTTTAACTTTATTGTCTTTGCATTGTAACACACTGAACTAGTGGACACCAAAAATGTAAAGATAGTTGTCAAATCGAAAATAAGAACTTAAAGTGCCCAGTCAGTTATCTGAGGCTGCTTGTGGTGCATGATTCTCCCCCTCAGAAATATCAATTTTTGGATCTAGAAATCCATATAGTGTATTGTGAAAGGAAATATCGCGATACATTGATATATCGATTTTTTTTTTGCACAGCCATACTATCTATGTATTTACAGTGATATGGAAACACATGTAAATACTTTTCCTTAACACTACATCATAACCTACAAGAAAGACTGGCTTTTGAAAAACTAAATGTAAAGTTATAAAGTGTGGCTCTCTATATAGATGACAATCCATACACACACTAACACACCCAGTCTCTCACACCTTCCCCGTCGCTGTTGGTTGTTTATAGTTTTGCGGAGCAGGCTCTGCATGTGGGAGGATGTGGAATATGATTCACTCTGTGCATCAGGGCGTAATTGCCGGAAACGAGTCTGCTTACACACTGTCTGTCTCACGCTGCGGTAACACACTTCTCTTCAGCGGGACAGTAATCCCGTGGTCCGATGCTCCCTGTAGAATGTGATAATGACTGTGAATTATAGAAGTAAACCAATTTCACTTGTTTTTGCTGCTCATTTATACTTTTGAATTGGGAAAATACTCTTATAAACCACAACTTTTACCATCAAAGGTACTGGAAAGGTTTTTGAGAGCTAGACATTCAAATCATGTTTTCGGGATCATAAAAGCATGTACATGAACATAAAAAATAATTAAAATAGTAATAAAATATATTGTGTTTTGTGTTTTTGGGAAAGAAACAATGTTATCTAATTATCCGTCTACAACAAACATAAAAGATATTTTGATTAGCTACGTATTGTTTGTTTTTACATTTTTTCAGCTGTTTATTGTCTTGTTTTTTGTTCGTTTTTGTCTTGTATTCTTGTTTTCAGTTCTTGTCCTTCTTATTGGACGCGGACATTCTCTCAAATCTTATTGGTTGCAGATAATTCTTCCCTTTCTGTTGGTTGCAGTAAAACTGGCTGACATTATTGGTTACAGAGAAGTTCTATCTTTTCTTATTAGTCTTCTTCTAATTCTTCACTGAAAAGATTTCTTACTTTATATTGAACATAGATAAGTTTTCTACGTTACTGTTGGAGATAAAGAAGTCTTCTCACTTCCTTTTGATCACATTGAAAATCATAGAAGTTCCACGTAAGTTGGTGAAAGCTTCTAAAACACAAGCCAAACTAGTTTGGTTTGTCAGACTTTTTTATTTGGCTGTAAAATAATTTGTGTTACATTTGTTTTAGTCACATACAAGTTTTTTCTTTTCTTATTGGTTACAGAGAGTGTGTCTTCCTTCTCATTGGTCCACATACAAGTGATTCCTCTTTTCATTGGTCACATAGAAGTTGCTCCTTATCTTATTGGTCACCAAGTGGTTATTTCTCCCCTTATTGCCGATAGAGAAATCATCTCCCTCCTTACTGCTCACTGTTTCTCTCACTTTAAGTTTATGCAGAAAAGTTCTAATTGGTCACAGAAATGTTTTTCTATTTCTTAAGGTTAAAAAAATGTTACGTAGCTTACTTTTGATTGCAGAAAAGTTTTCGTCCTTCTTATTAGTCACATGGAAGTTCTCTCCTTTCTTCTAAGTTGCAGAAAAGTTTTTTTTTTTTTTAACTTTGTTTTGGGTGCAGAACAATTCTCTACTATTCTTTATTCATCGCTTATTAGTTGCAGGGAAGTTTCCTAACTTGATATTGGATGCAGAGAAGTTCTCTGTCGTCTCCAGGTGTCACAGAAAGAGAAGAATTTCAAGAAGTCAAAGTTCTTATCTCGTCTCACTTAGCAGACCAGATCCGGGAGAGAGGGAAGGCACCACCAGCCGATCTCATTCCTGATAATCTCTGTCTGCTTCAATGGCATCCATTGCCAAAATACCCGCATCAAGCCGTAACGCATTTCACCTTTAAACTCCTCTTTTGCTACGACAAACCCATAACACAAAACACTTTCTGTCTCCCCACTCAAACGTCCGAATTGAAGATGTAGATTTCTGGGCTCTGTTTCCTATATTATGTAGGTCTATCTGATGTTTATGTGTCAGCAGAAACCTTGAAAAACTCGTCGTGAAACTAATACTAACATTAAAGAAAATGTTGGTTGTGTGACATTATGTGTTTGCGCAACTTCAACCACTGTTGCTAAAAAAGATTAGCATAAATCTGTTAAATAATGTCTTCATTTTTTTAAACCCATTAAACGTATTTTTCAATATTTGTTTCCAAAATGAAGAAATGAATGAGGCATCACTTTCAAGTGCCATCATTATTAGTTTTTTTATACTTTGGTTTTGGAAACAAATCTTGGAAAAGCATTAGTTTTTAGGGTTTGGGTTTTTAATTAAAAAAAGAAAAGAATTTTTATGTTGATTGATGGTCTGATTCTGGTCAAGTTGGTGAAAGCTTATCAAATACAAGCTGCATGTAACATTCCAAATGCGATCCAGCTGCAGAGTGTGGTTCAGAAAGAGATCTTTATTAAACAATTCCGTCCAAAAAAAACAATTGTTCCCCAAAAAGACAAATCCAACAGGGACCAGAGAGGAAACGTAGTGAGCAAACAGTCAAAATCCACAATACACACAAAGTAAACCTTTGGTAATGAATGAACAAATCAAAATCAATACTTTGCAGAAATAAAATGAAAAAACACTGTGTGTTTATATCGGAAGTTCCGGTCAAAGTTCAAAATTTCAGTGACGCAGATCAGAATTCCTGGCTGGAAACCCTGTCCCCAGAACTCCAGTCAAACCAGCAGAGTCCTGACACTGCTTTTTTCTTATAAAACAGAACTAGTTACAGGTGAAACAAGTGATCCCACAACTTGCGACATGGGTCGCGTCACATTAACGCAATTACTACTTGCCCGCAATAAACACTAGAAATGATCTATAAATGGCTGTATTGTGAGTAGAATGCTGGTTGTTTCTTCGTTTTTCAGCTAAAATATGAGTTTTGTCTGTAATAAAATGGAAGATTTGACTGAACTTGTGGCATTCCACGTAAGAGCCGCGAGCACTCAACCTCACTTGCGTGTGTGTTTACACAGTTGACCGGCGAGCTGCATAATAAACATTCTAATAAGAAGGCTGTCGAAGTTGGCTATCCAAAATTTCTACACCTTGTCTACTAACATCTCTTCGAGTTCCATCACAGCTAGAGTCGACGCGACGGAGAACTCAGACGATGCCTGGCTTCGGTTTGGCTTTAACCATGTGATAGTGTAGTAGGAATGACAGGTGGGGGCTGAGAGCGTCCGCACATAAGTAAAAGTTGTTTCTTATCTTTTTAATTTGAACTTTTCTTAGATTGCGAGAGACATTCGCCATTGGCAAAACAACTAGTCGCAAAATAAAAAATGGACTCGCAGTGGGAGCCCTGAATTGTTAAATTGTTATGCAATGTGGGAGTCTGGTCATGACTTCGAGAGACTTATACCATTCCCTCCAAAAAAGAATCAGAACCTGAATAAAGCCCTTTATTCTTCCTCATCCGCCATGACCGATAGGTGCTGTTAGCGTTTCCCGCTCTAGTGTTTACCTCCCTTACGCAAAGCCACCTCAAGGCAGGAGGCAGTAGAGAGAGGGATTGAAGGCAGCAGTGAACGAACCTGAACTATCGCTTTTACCTCCAGCGTTTTCCGGCGGCGCTTGGGCGAGTTTGCCGTGAAAGGCGGGTTTGGAAGAAGAAAGAAAAAAAAAAAATAGCTGGAAACTCCAAGGGCAATTTTTAATCTCTTATAAGGGAGATCGTTTCATCTGGGGGCGGTTGGAGGTTTTCTTATCAATTGGGCTGCTGTTATCTTCACCCACACATTTCTCTCACTCTTCCTCTGACTTCGGTCTGTCTTTATACACACACACACTCACACATATATATTGTTGAATACACCATCACCTTGGGTCTTGCCCCTGCTGTGCAGACTACTAAGACACTCTTCCTCTCAGCACTTTGCTTACTTAAATGACACAATGTGTAGGCAGGTAGATAAAGAGAGCCACACTCTGTTGAAGATGTGATGTGTGGGCCGCTTAAAGGTGGTAAAAAAGTGAAAAGATGTGCTTTTGGTTACTGAGTAGGACTTGGGTCAGGCGTAGATGGAGTATTATTTAGTACCTTCCAAAGGTAGCAAGAAGTGTCAAGGTATGGCAGTGAGAGAAGGTGAAAGAGAGAGAAAGAGAGGGTGTTTGTGCCGTGTGAATAGCGGTGTAACGAAAACGTCATGTAATATAACGCAATATGAGCGTGTGATTTTTTTGCCAACTTTCAGTAACATTCATTTCCAAACAAACAAACAAACAAACTAGCAAAATGAAACATAGACCCTCGATATTATATAATATACAATAAAATATATACAGAGTGGAAAATCTCGAAACCTCGTCCTTGGGTTGGCAAAAATACCACTTTTTGAAAACGATGATGTCACAGTCTCACAGAAGAAGGAAGAACCCAGCACGTAACAACCTGCGGATTACAGAGCTGTGTTTGTGCTGCAGGCGCATATTTATATTTTATATTTATATTTATATTTATATTTATATTTATATTTATATTTATATTTATGTTGTGTATTAATGCAACAAAAACCTCGTAACCCTGTAGCATCAACTATGTTGACCAGTAAGGCAGCTAAAGCAATTATCATATGCACATCCAGACCAAAATTGCAGATGAATTCTCATGCCGCCAATTTGCATGCAAAAGCAATAATCATAAATACAATGTTAATGTAATACAGTCTCATCACACACACACACACACACACACACACACACACACACCAGTCTCTGTATCACTATCTTTGTGAGGTCTTTCCATAGACTCCCATAATGACTAGATGTATATAATTTTACAGCTAATCCTTCCTAACCCTAACCTTAACCTCAGTAACCAAAAGCACATCTTTTACCTCTTTTAGTTTCTCAAATAAAACAAGCACATTTTCTATAAAGTCATTTCTCCTCATGGAGACCTCTCAAATGTCCCACAAAACCCCAAAAAACAGATAAAAGTGATTTTAGGGGACAAAAAGGCCCCCAAAATGCGATAAATATATGGACACACACACACACACATTTAAATTCTGATGATCCAAATATTTAGTACATAAAAACAACTATCCACTATAATAAGTCTAAAGTGAGTTGACAGTTTTATTCTTGTAACCCTTTATTCTTCTACGCTCCTCACTTTGTATCACATATTTTCTTTGTTGTATTTTTAGACCTAAAGCAAGTTGTTTTGTTTGATTTGTTTTGAAATATAATAGTGCAGTCTGTGTGGCCCCAAATGCTCCTCTCTGGGATTTGCGCTGTCATTAGTAGGAGCTGATCTCTCTGCTTCAGACAATGCTCCCTTGTGTTTCCTGTTCCTGAAACAGGCCAGCTGTGCTAATATAAACCATGTGTCCGACTTGTATGATAATATCCGCTGTGTTTAAATCTGCTCAGCATACTAATAATGTGCAAGTTTTTAATAACTGGACAGACTAATTAAACATTGTAGAAGTTATTAACCAAAAAAAAATTCTTGCACCTTCAGTTGTGCTTTCCCCAACTCTTGCCTTCTAGTCACAACTGATCAGTTTCTGACCCTAGAAGCCCAATTCAATTCAGAAGCCCAATGCCGGTGCTTAGGTGCTATGTCCAATAGCCAAATTAACAGTTTCTGAGGTCAAAAAATGACCACTGATGAAGGGTTAATATGTGTTGTTCTAATGAACTGGGATGCGAGTATACTAGTCCATCTAAAAATTATCTAAATATTGCCAAAAAGGCTGTTTTTTTACATGTTAAATTGTGTAATTTAATAAAAAATTTAAGTCTTCATATATTATGTATTCATAACATTTAAAGTGAAATATTTTGTCATTTTTGTTTAGTTTTTTGTTTATTTTGATGGTGATGATAATGGTTTACAGCTCAGAAATCCAGTATCTCAAATGATTAGAATATTACTTATGATTAATCAAAAAGGATTTCAGTTGTGAGTCCGTATTTCGTAATGGATCAATAAAATGTTAGTAATGAATCAATAAAATATTAGTATTATAAAAAAATATTCAATTACACATTTATGTTTTTGAAACAAATTACAAAAACAAATGCCCTTTATCGCAGTATTCTAATTTTCACCTTCATTAGTTTATTTCCACTTGAGGTTATGTACAATCTATAGTTTACTCCATTCAACTTTAACTTGCCATCAGCATATTTCACCACACATCTGGGACTGTGATTGGTCAAGCTGTTGATGGAGCTGAATAAAAAATGACTTTTTAATAATGGATTCACAATACTGATATATTGACTGGGGAAGACGTGCAGGTGACATCTCTGGAATTCCTTTCAAACTGATATATTTTCAGGAACCGAAACTCGGTTTAAAACGCCGTCTTGTTAATGACTTCCATATGGAATATTCTAGAGGCGTGGCCCACAGATGGTCATTCGTACCCACGTCACTCACGCTGCCACGTTCCGGAGACGCCGCTAGAATCTCCTGAACCCCAGACGCGCTGTTAATATGTAAATAAGACGTGCTATAGATTGCCTTTAATCGCACCATCAATTAAACTGCATTACTTAATTACCTTCGGGTTAATTAAACTCCATTACTTAAACTCTCCAACACTATCATTTGGAAATAACAGGGTGCAAATTATTTTGCTACCCGGTGAAGATGAGAGAGAGGGGGGTTATTTCTTTATTTTATTTTATTATATTTTTCATTCATTGTTTACCGGCGAGACAAAAGTGGAACGGCAGTTTGCATATTTTCAGCCCAGGTACATACTGTGTATCAGCCCACATTTTAAGCCTCAGCTTGTCTTTGTTGGTTATTCGAATGGAATTCTTTATCTAGGGACATGTGTAAACACGGGAAATGGGTTTAATGAGGTTGTAGTCGTAGGTTTACAGGGTGATGCGTATAATTCAATATTTGCCCGTCGACTGACGACCGTTGGGAGGCATTTGTTACTCTGTGTACTTGGCCGTTCTTTGGCTCATTATTTGCATGTATTTCTGATATTTTTGAGAAAGTGTTGCTTCTTATTGCTGCTATGATTATCGCTATTTGAGTAATTTTAATGGCCGTTACATTTTACCCAAACATATTAAAACATATACTTTATACACAGAAGCAAAAGCCAGCAAAATATGATGAAGTGACAAAAAAACTGGGAGAAATACAAGAGCATTGACTTCATTAAATTACAACCTGGGGTGCGTTTCCCAAAAACATTAGTGCTAACTACATTAGCAACACTATATTAGTTACTAATGTACGCTATGTTAGTTGTGAATGTATTTAGCAATACGTTAGCAACTCTGCTTTTGGGAAACGCACCCCAGGTTGGTTTTTAACCAAAAAATGACCAGATGACCCTCAGAAGCTGTATTATTTTCGCCTGGAAATTTCCCAAGGGAGGATGAGGAAAAAAAATCAGACCTTACAAATCCAGAGAGTGAAAAAATCACCTAAGAGCACCTGTAAACGATGAGATCACCCCCATGCCCCCTGTAAAACTAATTCCGTTTGAATAGGGCTTAACACCGAGCCATTTATCTGTTGTCAGCACGGACCGAGTTGATCTGTGTCTAATCCTCTGCAGGTTCCAAATCTCTGTCTGAAAGTGAAGCGATGCTGACTAGCCCAAGATCCCCTGTGTCACAGCACTAAAACTTATCTGCATTTGTTAGACAAAACACATCACCAGCATGCATGCATGCAATCCAAAATAATCCAATGCTGGTCTTTAGACTCAATGATCCAACCAAAAAAACTGGATTTATGATAATCCTGTGTAATCTCAAACTGATTATCTGCTAATAGGAAGAGCTGGACGTTAGAGCAGATCGTCTGTATGACGTTTTTTGAAGTAGATGTCTAGAATGAATGCAAATCTCTAATGTTAGGTTATTAACTAGAGTTTAATTCTCCTAGCTAATGGGAATTTCTGCAAGATTTAATGCATTTTATAGGTAAATTAATCGTGTCTTACATTAATTAAAGTTAGGTTTCTATTTGTCTTCCAAAAATAATTCCAGAAAAAATTAAATAGAATAATACTAAGTAACTCTTATATTGATTGTAGCAACTGCTGGCAAATTTTCTGATTCAGTCACACTCCAACCACTTTAAAAAATTGGTTTACTTATAATGCATTGTATTTTATAAAGTGAATTCCCACTAGCTAATTTTCTCAGCTAGAAAGCGATGCTAACATTCTACATTGTAATTTCCCTAGAGGATTAGCAGTAGCTGTCAAAATTAGCATTACTAATTTGCAAACCTCTAATCCTAGTTGACTGACCAAAGCTGATTTCTGCTATCTAACAGTAATTCCAGCTAGCAATTTATGGTAGCATAACACTAGCTTCGTATATTTTGCATATGTTCTCTAGTGGAGTTTAGAATGAACCTTTTGAAATTTTAACCGAGAGATTATTTGTCATTGTGAACACATAGCACACAGTGCACCACAATGAAATGTCACCTCTGAATATGACTCATCCATGAAGGAGCAGTGGGCAGCTTTTCACAGTGCCCATGTAGCAGTACTTAGGGACGGTGACATGTTCAGTACCTCAGTGGTACTTTTACTTGTCCAGGACTTGAACCAGCGATCCTCCAATCATGGGGCTAACTCTCTATTCATTACACTACAACCTGCCCCATCACCCTGCAGAAAAAAATGTATTTTAGATAGTTATAGATATTGGTAGTTTACCATTTTTGTGTTGTCCCTAATAACAGCTTTAAAAGTTCAGACAGATTCAAACAATCTTTAGGTGATCATAATTAAACCTGACAAATTTCAGATGATGACCAGCTAGTTTTGGAGCAGGCCAGTATTTCATTTTAAAGCCATTTCTAGTCAAACTACTGCATATCCTTCACATTCGAAGCTAGTATTGTTGACAACTTTTGTTTCTGCTGCTGTTCTGTGACGGCTTTTGTCGTGCTATATGGCAAAAATGTTGTATGTATGCTTTCTGGGGCTCTGACGGCAGACTTTTCGAGTCAGGTGCTCTTCAGATGGGCGGTAATGGAGGGAAACGACCCGGCGTGTTGGAGCGACGGCGCCTCACTCGCCGGGACCCAATGGGCCGTGGGGCTTTTAGTAATGGGCCAGAACTTACGAGCTCCATATGGTTATTAGCTGAGGAACGTGGGCCATAAGACTGCACACAGAACTAGCTTGATCACCTTCAGTGAGAGAGTCTGCGGTAGTCTGAATGTCAAAAGTGTTTCAGCTCTGTCACTATGTTTTCTCCCAATAAATACGAGTGTAGACTCAGTGCTCAAAGGTTTTTTAGGTGCTAGTTTTTTATACGTTTGGCAGTGAATTTCTAAAATGCTTTACAGAATTCTAACAAATATTGTTTCCTCAATACAAGTTTCATATTTGCTTTAAGACATTTGAACTGACTTATCAATAAATTAGTCAACAGATTAATTGATAGTAAAATAGTCAGTGGCAGAGCAAGTTTCAAGTAACTTTTCGAGCAGATCTGGGGTTAGTCTTTAATTCTTTGTGCCGTTGTTTTAGTGCTGATTAAGAAGGCGGCCGGTCTCAAAAGTGCATTGTAAAGTTTAATGAGCCAGGCTTTATGTGGCCATAGAGTTACGTAGGACAGACCCCTAATGTGGTGTGATTTTCTGGAGAGAAGTCTCACGCAGACACACACTTCATCCTGCTATTACATGTAAGAACACGATTGCACAATGCAGCATAATTTATTTTCAGTGCAGAACGTTGCCAACCTATGTCTCTTTTAGTGTTATTATGGAGATGTGATGAATGCTTGCATTGTGGAAAAAGAGTGGGAAACATTCCAGTTGTCATGAGTTACGTCACTCATTTTATGGTGTATATTGTGAAAGCCGTATTGAATAACACAAAGCATTATGATCTATTGTTAAACCTTCTACAGTTTCTTTTCTGTAGAACATTTAGTGGAAAGAGTCCCAACGACCACAAGGTGGAAGAAGCACCATCGTGCCGAGCCTTTCAACGGCTCAGCCTGAACTTTTTAGTGAGTAGCTATTTGTAGGGATGTGTGCGTATAGGGACTCCATAGTAATTATATATAATGCATTAGAGTGTGTATCTGTGTGTACGTGTGTGTGTGTGTGTTTGGCCAGCAGTTACAATTGACTCATACTTGAAGTGTCGGACCTCAAAGGTCATAAAAGATTCAATACACCAAGTTTAGGAGCAAGCCAAGGAGTGAAGAAAGATGTAGTGAATTGCTGTAAAAAGACAAGAGTCTATCTCTCCCTCCCTTGCTTACTTTCTATGTGTGTGGGCTTGTGTGTGTGTGTGTGTGTTGGGGATCTTCATGCTCCAAGTCCCAGTCCTAAAAAGTTTTGATGTAAAACTCTTTGTGCATGTTTGTTTATCTCTCTCTCTCTCTTTCTCTCCCTCCCTCCCTTTTTGGTCTCTCTCTGTCTGTTTGTGTGTGTGTGTGTGAGTGAATGAGCTGCTCTTGGCCATGAATGTGGCTGCTGGACTATGTCTAACGAGCTCCCCGAGGTTTCCTTATCTATTTCTCTTTGCTGTGCAGTGGGAAAGAGTTATACATTGTTTTCTCATTCTTCCCTCTTTCTCTTTCTCTCTCTCTCTTTCGGTCTTTCTTTCGGGTAGCATTATTATTCGGACTCGTCTTGCGGGAGCCAGACACTAAATTGACACTTGCGTAAGGAATCTGGACTTTTCTCCCACTCCAGAGATCACCCTGTCATCGCCGTGCACTCTCGACTCCCCCGTGTTCAAAGGAGGCTCTCTTTCTGATTGATTCCATCACACCTCCGAACACACAAGTGTGCACGGTACACATAGTTACGCGTACACTTAACACACGTTAAGTGGTGGAATTTGGCCAAGTGTTCTGATGTAGATGCCAGGAGCTTTTCTTCTCCAGAGGGCTCTGGTGATGATGTCTCTTATTGAAATGCAGCTCTAGTGAGTTTGGAGGTTATTTAAGGTTATTCTAGGAGAGAGAGAGGGAAGATGACTGGCAGAAAGACAGACAGAGAGATTGGTTGAAGGAGAGATGGATAGACTGACAAAAAAGGACTGACTCACTGACAGAGACATACAGACATACTGAAAGAGACAAAGAAACAGAAGTGACTGACTGACATTGACAGCGAGTGGTTTTGACAGACACACATAGAGAGATATAAAAGACCAACTTTCAAGGTGATCAACTGACGGACAGACGGACTGACGAAGATGCACACAAAGAAACAGACTGTCTAATTAAGGCCTCGTCCACACGGTCATTCGAAATGAACGCCCTCTCAACGACATACGCGTTTTTGCTGCGTTTTGTAGCTGCGTTTTGCAGCTGCGTTCAATTGGCGTTTCACTGGCATTCGCAATAGCGTCGTTTTCCTTGCGTTCGTCGGGATTTTGACGCCAAGAAAACGTTGCATGCAGCGTTTATTTGACGCCACCTGAACGCGCGGCCGGCCGAACGCCGGTGCTGAACGTCTGTGTGGACGCTTTGATTTGCTCCAATGAGCAGAAAACCGGTCGGCGTTGAGTGGGCGCTCACCTGGCGCCACGAACGGCAGAAAAACGCCTGGTTCAGACGTCCGTGTGAACGAGGCCTAACAAACAGAGAGACATATTGACTGACTAACAGACAGAGAAGACAGACAGACAGACTGACTGACTGACAAAAAGAGAGACTGGCTGATTGACACAGTGACATATAGAATGACTAAGGACACAGACAGACCAATAGAGTTAAATTCATTAATAATTATAGGGTCATGTCTGTGGTTATAACCTATACCACATCCATCCACTAAGGGGCTTCAGAGTTGTTTCTAAATGTACTTTTCTGCAATGTCCAAGATTTCTGTATTTTATGCATGTGCCACATGGAAGCGTTATCTTCCACCCGACTTCAGTTAGCAGTGGCCGGCGTAGCAGTGACACAAGGGCAGTTAGGCAGCTTCACTAAATCACTCTCAAACTTCGGGCTGGTGCCAAAAGCCGCTGTTTGCTATTGCTTTTTGGAACAGATAGGCATTCGATTTGTAATCCTCAGGCCATTGTGAAGCCATTCGTGAAGGCGGAGCGGCAGCGTTATCAGCCCGTCTGAATGTCGCATAGACGAGGCTGTGTGCAGATAGAATCTGTTTGTTATCAAATGTTTTGGGTCGCTCTCTGTAATGGTGTCAGCAGGGGCCCCAGCTGTGTTGACTAGTTCTTTTGCCTTCTCTTTTTTTTCTCTCTCTCTCTCTCTTCCACTATATTTGTCTTCTCTCTCTCGCTATCTTTCATCTCGGTCCCTCTTTCCGCCACCGTCTTGTTCATTTGTCTTTCTTTGCTCAGTTTGCCTACTGCCGTTACTCTCTCAGCAACGCCGTTTTTTGACGGCGGTTTGGAGTGGGACTTTGCTTGTTCCTCTGTAGTAGCCCAAATGTCAGACAGGCGTGAACAGATGTAGATGTGATAAGACTCCGATGTTTTGTTGTGTCTAACTTTGTCTCTTCAGGCTCGGTCAACTTGGATCACGTCTGGCTAAAATAGCCCTTTGCCGTCTGGGAGGAGTACAAAAATACAAAGCTGGAGTCATTGCTACTGGTGGCGCGTTGAGAGAATCTCGTGACATGAGACGTGATTAAGGTCGACTTAAAAGTGGTTGCAGGGGCAAGATGGCCTTATCAAAAAATGATAGGTCCTTAAAATAGCCTTAGCGTAAACATAAACATGCTCACAGTCGCACTTGAGTGACATGTATTTATCATTGATGTCAAAATGTAGGAAAATTGTTTGATTTATTTGACAGCACATATATACACTATATGGACAAACTTTTTCTGACATCTGACCAAGAACCTTGAGGAGGACCCATTCCAAATCCATTCCCATTAGTTTGGCGTTGGCCCCGCTTTGCATCTCGCAACTCCCATTCTTTTGAAGAAAGACATTCCACAATATTTTGGTGTTTGTCTTTGGCAATTTTGCCCATTTATCCAGAAAAGCATTTGTGAGATCATCAGAAGTAAAACAGGTCTTTATAAACCATCATAAGCTTTGGGTTGCCGGACAACTTCAGATGTTTGCTTGCTGATGTTGTAATCTGCTGCCGTCTTAAGTATGAGTTGGGTTGCGTACTGATTACTTCACTGCGTTCTGGGTGATCTCTTTATTCCTGGATTTTGCCTTGTTTCGGCGTAAGGGGAGTGAGTCAGGGCTGATGATTCAGGCTGTGAGGTTTCAGTAGTGGGATTAGATGGCACCAAACATATCAGCGTTTAAGCTTCTCTCAGGCATGAGGACTGTGTAAACTGTTGACATAAGACACAGATCATTGGCTTTTTAGAGGTTAGCTGATAGCAAAGGGGTTTGACTTTTTGACCTGGTGTCATATATATGTCTTTTTCCCTCAAATGTACACACACACACCTTCCATTATCGAATAGTTGTTGGTTATATATACAGTGATACTACACACAGTTTGCGGAGAATGAGGGTGTCGAACTGTTGGTGTGATGACACAAATGAAATGTGTGTCTGTGTATGTGTTTGTGAGAGTGTACGCGTTACTAGCATAAGCTGTGTGAAAACTCTCTCTGCTCAAATGCACAGAGGCCCTAATTACTGAATTACAGCATTTAGGGACAACATTACACTCCACTTATGCTGTCTCTCACACACATTGCTTTTGTGCTCTGCACACACACACACACACACTCGGAGTACAGACCCAAGATTACCACTAAATCCTCTAAAATAACTCTCTCTTCTTAAAGGACGAGGGGTCCTAGAGCGGCGCTTACAATCTCGGATCCAATTAAAATATTCCATTTCATTTAATAACTGTTTTGCATTTGGCTAAATCTCTGCCTTGGCGGCCGGCCCCTGTGCCCTCTTCTCACGTTGCAGTGACGTAAATCAGTATTTTGCAGTCCGCCAAGTGAACCTGTCTTTCATACCTGCCAAGCTGGATTTAAATCCAAAATCTTGTGTTCAGCTGAGTTACTGACAACTGCCAGAGTACAAATGAAGAGTTAATATCTACATCTACACATCTAATCAACAATACATTCATGAAAGCTTATAGATAAGTTCCCAAATTCTTTCAGAAGTGTTTTTGGACTGATGTATTAGTTAGCAAAATAAAAATGCAAGGAGTATTTAGCCTCCTAATATTCATGCTTCATTTGATGGCAACTGGGAACTCTCACTAGGAAAATACTAGCAGTTGGGGCAGTTGGTGGCGTAATGGTTGTCTGTTTGAAACCCGGACTTCGAGTTTCAGTTTCCCACTTCAGAGGTCCATAAAATACAGAATTAGGCTGTATCGTGTCCGATAAATAATGAGAAGCTGGTCCAGTTTGAAATGGTCAAAGTCAGGGCAGTTCGGTGCGTGACGGTTTGGGAGTTGACCCCAAGAGGACACATTTCGTTGTGATGCACTGTGTGTTGTGTTGTGCTGTGTTCATAATGACAATCAGTCGCTTAAATCCCTTAAAATTCGAAGTTGGCAATGAAGTTTCCATAGTAGTTGCATACTAGCATGTGAGAATTTTAGACCATTCTCGACTAGTCTTGCAGAAGTTGCCTCAATTCTAGTACCAAACTTTTTTCATTTGCCGTTAAGTGACAAAATCCCACTTTGCGTTTATTAGATCTCTGCAGGGTTTGCGCCTGGGATGAGTCAAGCGTTTAAATGCCAGTGTACGGCCGGCCATGCTCCCGGTTTAATTACGAGCTCCCCTTTCAATCTTGGAGCCCTCGGGAGAGCGGAGGTGTGAATCCGTCGTGTTTACGGCTGCGGATGCCCGAGTCGTCATGCAGATGGCCGACTTTTCTATTAGGGCTGTGTCGTTATCGAAATTAGTCCCCGCAGAACCTTCTGGGACGTTTCAGAATCTCTCGGTTCGTTAAAGTGCCACGCAAATCCTCTGCGATGCGGCACGCCGGGACGTGTCATTCCAATTAAACTACTGTGAAGATTGTGATTTGAAAGGCATAGCCACGGAAAAATGTCACGGCGTGGTGAATTATTGCACTTTCCGGTATTAGTTCTGTGTGTATCTCAGAACTGGGAAGTTGAAACTTGAAATTAAACTTGAAATGTTTTTTGCTTTTCATTGTGAAGCGACACAATTCACATTATTACAGGCAACTGCGCAATGTAAATGCTGAACACGCATTTTCTAATTTTCATTCATTCATTCTTTATCCGAATCACTTAAACCCAACCGGGTTGCAGTGGGACCGGAGCCCATCCCTGGAAATTACAGGCAGGAAACCACTCTGGGCAGGTGCCAACACACCGCAGGGCACACACACAAGCACACTCATATTCACACCTTACGGGGCCAATTTACAGTCGCCAATTAACCTATATAGCATGCTTTTGGACTGTGGGAGGAAACTGGAGCGCTCAGAGGAGACCCACGCGAACACAGGGAGAGCATGCAATCTCCATACAGAAAGACCCTATGGCCGACTCGGGGATCGAACCTGGGACCTTCTCGCTGTGAGGCGACAACGCTAACCACTGCGCCACAAAACAATAAACTGATTTTTTTTTTTCTTGAACAGCCATTGAACATGCAGAAGATCACTGTGAGGTAGACCTAATGGTGGATCGACAAGAAACACAAAGGAAAAGGCGAACTAATATACACTGAAACAAACGAGAGGGAAGGGCAAAGCCAAATGTGCAGACCAGTGGAACCAACCAAACAGTAACTGGATAACCAAAACCTAAATCAGACAAAAAACTGAACCAACAGGAAAGTTGAACTGAACTGACACAGGCGACATAGATAACAGGGCTAGATTAACAGAAAGGACCAATCAGACAAAACGAGGGGACAGGACAACAACAAACCAAACATTAGTTGCATCTGGTAGCTGCTCAGGGAATATTTTGGGGAAGTTATAACAAAGTTGTGATAGTTTAAAGCCCAATTCCTGTCAACAGTCTTGAAATCAAAGACAAAGTAAAATTGTCATCTCTACTATAAACAAGTATACAGAGAGACTAGACAACATGCCTCCAGTTTTTACAGTACAAATAACAAATAAGGCACAAAGAATATGTTTATACACAAAGATCAGTTATTTGAAGCAGTTGGCACTGAAAACAGTATAACCACAAACCTTTGGTCTCTTGAGTTGGATCTGGCGTTTGCCTGATTAAAAATGGAAGCGTCCAATTCGTGTAATAATAGGTTACCTCACCAAACCTGTGTGTAACTAGTAGGTCCTAGCAGGTTAGCAAAATTAACAAACTTGGTTAGCGTAAAACTTAGCGTGTTAACTTGTTTGTTAACTACTCTATTAAGGCAACATGAAAATGTACCTTTAAAGACTCAGAGAGGTGAACTGGGCCTGTAGTTTGTGACAACTTGCCTCATTAACTTTCATTAATCACTACACAAATTTTAATGGCTTTAAAATATCAATGTTTCCTGTAGTCTTCTGCTTCTCAAGAGTAATTTCCAATATTAAAACAGATGATGTTGAAGATCATAAAGCTTACGATGTCATTTAATGCTTCTTTAAATGTCCAATTCCTGTTAACGGGCTTAAAATGCATTGTTAATTCGGTTTTGAACAGTGGGAAGGAGAAAGAGAGCAAGAGAGAGAGAGATTTAATTGGCTGTTCATCGAGCCATGCGGTGGAGCTTCCTGCTGCGTTCTCATTGGTCCGTTTCCCCAATGGGGGTTGCCACAGCGATCCGACAATTCATTAACGGCTCATCTTTTAATGTGAGCTCTGAGGGACCAATCAACACGCGGCATATCAACACACACAAGCTCCCTGGTGAACACACATGCGCAGACACACATCGGCACAGAGCAGGCTTCCCCTGTAGACTAACACACTTGCGAATACACACTTACACACACACTTGCCGAAAGGGAATATATTTTCAGCTGGGAGCAAACATGAATTACTGTGAACAAACCCAAAGTGAAGGACCCGGTGTTGGGAATAGAACACACCAGGCATTTTGTATAGCATCATACGACGTGTAGTCAATGCACACGCTTAGTTCCAGCAAACATTATGCCCTTTGAAACCTGACTTGTGCCAGGCTGCTGGGTGCCTTCTGTCCGTCTTTTAGGTTACACCAAAATGTGCCTGTGGATGACTGTCCTCTAAAGAATAGAAAAACCTGAGATTTCTTTGAGTTTGTGACACTGTGACGACCGGTTTTCATAAGGAAAACCTGTCTGATCTCAACTGGGGTCACAGAGGGAGTGGAACCTATCCCGGGAAAGTACGGGCGCAAGGAGAGGAACAACCCAGGACAGGCGCCAACACACCGCAGGGCGCACACACTCCCACAATCAGATTCACATTCACACAAAGGCATAAGCTTCCCCCAAAAAAATACTACTTATGTGAAGTACAGATACTCAAAAACTCTATATTACATATCTACACATAACCCTAACCCTGCACATAAAAATGATATTTCTTTACACCTTGTGTAAAATAATAAAAAGAAATATCGGATATCACATTATTTTCATTTTTAAAATCCTCAAATATCGAAATCAGTATCAGCCATAAAAATCATATATTGGTCAATCTCTAGTGTCTAGTCCTTTGAGGGGTCTGACAGATGTGTGTGTGTGTGTGTGTGTGTGTGATAGAGAGGGCATAAGTTAAAGACAGTAATTGGTGCCTCAGCACCGGTCTTTACACACACCCACACACACCCACCCACGCACAGACGGAAGATCACACCAGCACTCCCCCATAACACTCCCATTCCACCACCTTGTGATCCCCACTCTGTGTGTGTGTGTGTGAGTGTGAGTGTGTGGGTGTTAATACTTGACTGTGGATGGAACGAGTGAAGTAGGCAGCATGTGGGTGGAGTGGGTGTGGGGTGGGGAGGGGGGTGGCTGGGTGGTTATGGGGGTGATAGAGGCAGAAGAAGGGATGGGTAGAGGTGGGGGGCGTATGGACGAGTGCATATGGACGCGTGGTGATGAATTAAAGATGGCACTCTAACGGCGCTACGCTCGCCTAAAGATCACTCAGTACACTAATGCAATGTTAATGTATGCAAATTATCTCCCATCATCCCTTGCCAGTGGACAGAGAGATAGAGAGATAGAGATAGAGAGAGAGAGAGAGAGAGAGAGAGAGAGAGAGTCTCTAGGGAAAGTGTGTGAGGGTGTTTGGCTGTTCTGCACCTGTTATGAGGGATCTGATTGGCCGTGTATGTGAGTGTAAGTGTGTGTAAGTGTGTGTAGCGCGTTAGTGTGGGATCCGTGTTGGACGAGTCTCCGGGTTTTCCCCCGACTGTGACGAGCTCAGCAGGCGCGAGTGGGTCGGAGTGTGTGTGTGTGTTAATGTTCTCTGGTGGGTTGGTTTAATCTTCCTGCTGGTGTGTAAACTCCTGGGAGTGAGACTGTGGTTTTACTCAGTTCCAGCAGGACACTGGGATACAGATGCAGCAGCTTTAATAGGTGTTACACTCAGTCCCTACAGACATCACTGCTATTCTCTCTCTCTCTTCTCTCTCTCTCTCTTTTCTCTCACTCTCTGTATCTTTCTGTCTTTCTAGCAATGTCTATCTATCTATCTATCTATCTATCTATCTATCTATCTATCTATCTATCTATCTATCTATCTATCTATCTATCTCGCCCCTCTATCTACTTATACTTAAATCTCTCTCTTTTCTCTCACTCTCATTATCTTTCTTCTCTGTCTGTCTGTCTGTCTATCTGTCTATCTCTATCTTAGTCTCTTTTTAATGGTTTATCTTTCTGTGCATCGATCTCTCTCTCTCTCTCTCTCTCTCTCCTTCTCTCTGTTCATCTCTCTCTATCTTGTCCTTCTCCTTCTTTTCCTTCATCTCCTCTCTTCTCTTTCTCTGCCAATCTGTCAGTCCATCCATCTGCCAATCCGTCTATCCTCTCCTTCTCTCTGTTCGTCTCTCTCTATCTCGCTCCCTCTCTGTTTCTCCCTCTTTTTCTCTCTCTCTCTCTCTCTCTCCTCTCTCTCTCTCTCTCCTCTTTCTGTTTTTCATATCCCTTTGATTTCTTTCATCCTTATAGACCTGCAATTTTGCCTTCCATGCCTGGGTCTCCCCCTCCTTCTTATTCACCTACACACACACACACACACACACACAGACACACACACTCACAGACACACATTCACGTCAGAATTAATTCTCACCCTGTCAGTATGAGGAGCAGGTGTGAAAAGAGGTGATAAGTGTGTGTGTGTGTGTGTGTGTGTGTGTGTGTGAATGTCAGCGGACCTTCATTTACTTCTCTTTGTTGGTTACAGAACTCAGTTTTTTCCTCTCTAGGATTTCCTTTGTCTCTCTTTAAGTCTGTCTCTCCTTTTCAGTTTCTCTTTCTCTTTCATTCCTTCTCTCTTTCTTTTCTCTCTGCAGGTCTGATATATGGTTCAAAATGTACAGTGTGCAGTCAGTTTTCCTAAAGGAGAGGATTTGTTAGTATCAGTTGTCAAAATTAATACTGAAAAGTGTGTGTGTGCGCCTGTGTGTGTGTGTGTGTGTGTGTGCGCTGGCCAGCGAGTGAGTCAGTGTGGGGTGTTCTTACCCGTCAGCGTGTTTGTTACATTCTGGACATGATGTGTCGCTCGCAGTATTGGCTGTAAGCAGCCTGCTGTGGGTGGATGTTTGTGGCAGTGTTTGTCTTGTGTGTGTGTGTGTGTCTTGGTGTGCGCGTGCGGCCATGTGCTGTGCGTGTGTCTGCAGACTTGTAATTGTGTGAAGATGACCATGGTATCGATCAGAGCCGAGGGCTCGTCAATGTTTAATGGGCTTCTTTTCTGGACTGAAACTACCAGCTATCCAGTATTGATCCCTCACTCCAGAGCCACAGATTTGCCTGTGCTGTAGTGTAAATAAGAGAGAGAGGGTTGGAGAAAAAGAGAGAGTGGGGGAAGGAGAGAGGGAGGATGCCGTTCTTTTCGGGGTCGTGGGTCATCAACCACAGTCACAAAACAGATAGGAGAGAGAGAGAGAAAGGCAGACAGACAGATAGAAAAGCAGATAGATAAATAGATAGATAGATGCAGACACCGACACAAATAGAGAGAGAAAAATGGCAAGATAGATGGACATATAGGTGGTTTGGCCGCTCGTCAGAGAAACAGACGGATATCCAGAGAGTGACTCACAGTGGAAGAGAGAGAGAGAGGGAGATGAACGGAAAGAAAGAGGAGGAAACGATAGAGAAAGAGGGAAAAGAAAGAGATGTACAGACAGACGGATAGCGAATCAGTTGTATTTATAGATAGATAAATAGAGAGAGTAAAAGAGAGAGAGAAAGAGAGAGAGAGAGAGATGGGGGAAAAGTAAAAAATATACAGACAGATCAATAGATAGATGGTGATTGATTACACATCAAACCTGTTGTTTTTCAGTAGGAATGAAGCACGTGGATTGAACAGAGTGTCTGATAAATGCCATCAATGTAAATGAAATAAATAATTAAATGAAGTGTCTGGCTCCACTTCCATCCAGACCGACTCTAATCAGCACGGCGTTTCTGCAGAAAATGCAACTGGGGCTTTGCAAATGTCATCCTTGTAATTTGTTGACATTTTGCACAAACATTTTACTGGTTAATTCTTGATTAAAAAGCTACTCTTGACAAAATGTCAGTGTATCAGGGACAATTACCAGTTAATATCTCTACCTGGAGGGACGTGTTTATAATTAATAACTCCTCTCTGAAAAGTCCAGCATATTCTGGAGCAGAGCTTGATGATTGTTTGAGATGTTTATACGCTGGTTAGGGCCAGTGTGATGCAGGTCAAGCTGGTCAAGAGTCCAAAACAAAGGCTAAAATATTCTTAAGTTGCCATGTTTAGGTTGTTTAGTGAGTGTTTGATTATATGATCTATCTATCTATCTATCTATCTATCTATCTATCTATCTATCCTGTGCTGTGTTCACAATGACAAATAATCACTCACTTTCGCGCTGTTTGTCATTGTGAACACACCGCAGCATAGCACACAGTGCACCACAGTGAAAAGTGACCTCTGCATTTGATCCATCCGTGAAGCAGCAGGGATGGTACCTTGCTTGTGAGTACCTCAGTGGTACCTTTTACTGGAACAGGATTCGAACCATTTCCGGCCAGCAGCATTTCCGAAGTTATGTATGTTATCCTTATCTGCGGTGCATTTGCAAAATGTGGCACATGTTGTTTTTGTCATTTTTCTGAATTTGTAATTGCCGTGTGTTTGCATGTGCATTATGAAATTGAATCATGTGTTTCGTTGTTTTGCAGCATATTACTTCAGCTGAATTACACTGATCTTTACACCCACCGTAGTGTAGTGTCTGAACAATGTCTGATTAAAGTGTGTGTGTGTGTGTGTGTGTGGTTACCATATCCTCCCCGACCTCCCCTCCAGCCCTCCTCCGGGGCATGTTAAACAGAGCTCCACCCCTCCATCAGCTGCACTGGGTGGACTCGGGTTTTATGCCAGCGGTGCCAGTCTCAGGTGCAACTGGGCTCAGAGCTGCTGTAATGTGCTCTCACACACCACCACACCAGCTGATGAGCTTAAGTGGGTGTGTTTTAATTAGGTAGAGCGCTACACCAGTGTGTGTGTGTGTGTGTGTGCTAGAATTGTCTGAAATGTGTTAGACTTACAAAAATGGGCACAGAAAGCTCCTAAAAAATAAGAAGCAAACCAGTATTTGGTGTTTTGTAGTTGTTAGAGAGTGTGTGTGTGTGTTTGTGAGTGTTTGTGTGTGTGAGCGCCACTCAAACTCAGCCGTCCTGCTGTGAGAGGAGCTGTGCAGGTGACACGAAGGTGCTGTTCTGAGAGAAGAGGGCGGGTGAACAGGGTCACGTTGGAGAGAATAACGAAATGGGGCAGAACACACACACAAACACACACAAACACACACTTTTTTTCATTAGGTGAAACGGTGACTGATGCTTCTCCCCCGAGACATTTGGTGTGTGGAGGTTGTACCACGTGCAGTCTCTGTGCCAGCAGCCAGTGTACAGCCTGTTCTAAAAGAAATTCAATTACTGTGTGTGTGTGTGTGTCTTGGACATGTGTGTTACCAGACTTGGAGTGTCCAATAACATGTGCGCACCCACACACAGACAGACCCCCGACACTCTGGATCTACTTTGCGGTGACCCACGTCTGGTGTGTGTGTGTGTGTGTGTGTATGGTGTGTATGCATGCTATAACATAGCAGTATCAAATAACACATGAACACACAGAATTTGACCTCTCTGATAACATGTGGAGTGTGTGTGTGTGTGTGTGTGTGTGTGAGCATAGACCGAAATCAGGCATGACCACAGAAGGCAATATAAAGCTTTTGTGTGTGTGTGTGTGCATAGATTCAAAAATTTCTTGCCACCGTCGACTCAGGCTTGCTTGTTGGGGATTTGGGTCGGTTATATGTAAAGCACTTTGTGACAATAACTGTTGTTAAGAGCACTGTAAAAAAAAAAAAAAAAAACTAATTTAAAAAAATGATTTTCTTTTTTGTTTTGCATATTGGCTCCAATTATCAGTTATCGGCCCCTTAACTAGACTAGCAGTAATCTGTATTGATATCTAGTGTGTATAGTAAATATTCTTAATTATTAACATTTATTCATGTTAACAATGAGGGCCGCAGGGACCGAACCCTACCTTGGGACTGCGAGCGCAAGGCGGGGGCCAACCTTGGGCGGGCTCCAACATGCCGCAGGGCACACACACTCACACAAACACCTATGGGGCCAACTTAGAGCAACGAATCAAGCTGTAGTGCGTGCTTTGTGGACTGTGAAATCGGTAAGTTCTGATGAATTGCCCAGCCCTAGATAAGAGCATCTGCAAAATGGTGTGAAGGTTTCAGCTGTGCTGCTGCAGTGCGTTTCGGCTGTATTACTGCCGCATCTCTGCCTGCGTTATGGCCAGCGAGGCGTGTGCTGGAGCTGCTGATGCGTGTATGGACTGGATGGACTGGTGTCAGCTTTATGAGCTAGACTGTGCTGCGGTTGGTGTTAGCCTGATGGGGCGGCGCTGAGCGATGGAGCGGTGCGTTGGTGCTGGCCTGGAGTCGTTCGTCTGTATTGTGTTGTTACACTGTGTGTTACAGATTCATCATCACGCTGTGGGAGAGGCTGTCTACCAGTTTCCCGACACTAGTATATGTGTAGGGGTGAGAGAGAAAGAGAGAAATATCTAGTATCATAGATAGATTGATTGATATCGTATTACATCAAGTTAGGATGCGAAACGATAATATTCTGATACGACACATCGCAATGCATTGTGATACATTAAGTTACGATACATTGCAATTCATCTTATAACAAAAACTGTGATACACAATACAGTCATCACAATACATTATGATACAGTATGTCTTGTAACATACTGTATCATAATGTTACGATACATTGTGATAGAGTTTTAATATACTGCAATATGACGTCACAATACATTGTGATTATGATAAGATAAGTTACATTATGTTACAATACATTGTAATCCAATATGCCGTGAACTACATTGGGATATGATACACTGTAATGTGATATGTTTTGGTACATTGTATTATGATATAATATGTCACCATACTGGCGGCACGGTGACGCAGTGGTTAGAGCTGCCGCCTCACAGCGAGAAGGTCCTGGGTTCGAACCCCGGGGACGGCCGAGGGACCTTTCTGTGTGATGTTTGCATGCTCTTCCCGTGTTTGCGTGGGTTTCCTCCCACAGTCCAACAGCATGCGTTATAGGTTATAGGTTAATTGATGACTCTAAATTGGCCCTTAGGGTGTGAATGTGTGTGTGACTGTGTGTGTGTTGGCGCCTGCCCAGGGCTGGTCCCCGCCTTGTGCCAAAAGTTGCCGGGATAGGCTCCGGTCCCCCCGCCACCCCATTTGGGATTACAGCGGTTCGGAAAATGAATGAATGAATGAATGTCACTATACTTTGCAATACAATATGATGAACACTGAGGATACATGGTGATACAATACATTAAGTTACGATACACGTTGATACGATATGCTTTAAAACATTATAATATGATACATTAAGTCACGTTATGGTACATCATGTGATAATATAGTGTTACTATCCGTTACATATGCGTCACAGTATGACACGCTCCGTTGCAGTGTGATGGTTTGTGATGCATTGTGTTATGTTGTGTTCCGTTGTGAACATGTAAACAAAGAATGATGGTGTGCAGAGAGGAGAGGAGAATGTGTTTGGAGCTCACTCAGTGTATGTGTAGTGCGTTGTGTGTTGGTGTTTTGATAATCGACGCTTTTGACCTGAGCAGAACAGCACAGCTTCTTTCTTTTACTTTCGCAACATGAGATAGTGTTTAGAAGCGTCTCACGCTCTCTCTCGCTCTCTCTCGCTCTCTCTCGCTCTTTGATCTCTCCAGTGATAAGTCAATGTTAACTTGCAGTGACTTGCAGGGCTCAGGACGCCTGGTTCTGTCCTCACTGCTACACATGCATTCACCCAAATCCAGCTTCCTTTAGTTTGAAGTGTTTAAAGGGGCACTCTACAATAATACAACAGAAATTAATCTCTCTCTCTCTCTCTCTCTCTCTCTCTCTCTCAGAAACGATTATGGACACTCGGACGGCTACGGCCGAGCTGGGCTGGACAGCATACCCTGCATCAGGGGTAAGTGTGTGTGTATGTGTGTGTGTGTTGAGTCGGTGGGTGTAGAATGGAATATTTGAGTGCGAATGCTCTCCAAAAATGAAATAGTTCTGCATGTGTGCGTGGTGTGTGTGTGTGTGAGAGTAAATAAGAAACACACAGGGTGATATCATTACAATCTGTATCACTTACTCCCCTAAATCCTCTTTCTCATTAACATCCATAAATAAGTTTCCTCTCCTCAGCTTACCTCTTTATTTATTTACAACACTTGCAACCTGTTACTTCTCAGCTTTTTTAGCGATTAGGAAAAAAAAAAAATGCTGCCTTACCTTTCACAGTTCCCCCCGCCTGAGTGCGAGAGCTGGAGAGAGATGGAGAATGACTCATTAAATCGTTTGAGATTAGTTTTAAATCCTCTATTGAAATGATTATACTCTCCAGGAATGTTGTTATTGTACTTCTGTATTCAAACTGAATGTTTTGTCTTGAGAATGTGTGTGTGTATACTTGTGACTGTGTGGGTTTACTGGTTACATGGGAGCGATTATTTCTACTTTAGAGCTAAATAAAAAAACATAAATAAATAAATAAATAAATAAATAAAGAAATTTAGCCAAAATACACACAAAAGTACTGGAAGCTTAATATATAATAATATAATAATATATGTGATGATGATGATGATGATATTGATGATGATGATGATTATTATTATTATTATTATTATTATTATTATTATTATTATTATTATCATCAATTTGACACTTAAAATTGATTATGATTGATATATTGCCTATGATTATAAATTTAACGTGTAATCACAGGCATTGTGTGTTTGTGCGTGTGTTTAATTTCCACTTACCTTATATAATTACCTATAAGAATCACTCTTTTTAAGTAATTAACATTTTTAAATATTTATCATTGATATACTATATTATTATATATTATTATAATATATAATAATTATTGCTATTACAACAACAAAACAATAATAATAATAATAATAATAATAATAATAATAATAATAATAATAATAATAATAATAATAATAAATTAAGTTATTAAATTAAATATGTAATTTTTTATAACCCCAGCCCTCACAGAGGGCAATTAGGGGTGTGTGTGTGTGTGTGAGTGTGTGTGTGTGTGTGTAAACCTACCAATATGGGGACCTGTGTCATTGCGGGGACATAAAAGTCCCCATAAAGTTCATCACTATAACATACAGTATTTATTTTTTCAAGCTTAACCTCCCTTTTTAAAATTAAAAGTCCCACATCATGAGGTCATAGCTTTAACACTGATAAGGTGGGCGTGTGTCATTATGGGGACCTCCATTTCCTGGTATATTCAAGCTGAACTTCTCCTTTAAAATCTCGGTCCCCGTAATGGTCTTATTCTTAAAAATGTGCATGTGTGTATGTACATATATGTGTGTTTCCTCTCTCATCAGAAAGTAAGCGTGAGAGAGAGAGAGGGAACTGGCTGTGTTTCATCACAGCCATTATTCCCTCCAGTCGCTCTCTTAGCTAGTGCCTTAATGACATAATGAAACCCTCAGACTGCAGTGGCCGAGCAGCACACACCGAGGCGGTGAGCCAGGGGAATAGACAGATCTCAGATCAGCCTTAAAAATTCAATACAACCGCGATGGGGAATTCTCTTACCCTCTCACTTTCTCCTTCACACGTTCCTCTTTGACTCACTTGCACCGCCCTCACCAACCACTTCATTAGTTACACATGTTCCATCTGTCCATTAAATCAAATATCTAATCAGCTAATCGCGTAGAAACTCCAGATTTAGGGATGTGAAGCGTGTACTGAGGCGTGACGTTGTGCTTGAGGATACACTTGCTGGTTTGAGGATTTTTTAAAGTGATCTAAGAGCACGGTGCAAATGCTGTTATATCAAAATGTTCTAACAGAGAGTCCAAAAAGTGTTGTACTTTTTCCTCTTTATTAAAAACAAGGTGGTATTTTCGGTATAACCTGAAATAAACCAGTCGGAATGTCATCTCCTATTTCCTTTAAAAGCTAGGAGACCCTGCAGCTTGGAGGACTGCTATTTGAATAGTAAGTGAAGTGAGTGATTATTTGTTATTGTGAACACAGCACAGCAGAGCGCACATGCACCACAACAAAATCTGTACGTTTGACCCATCCATGAAGGAGCAGTGGGCAGCTAACAAGGGCAGCGCCTGGGCAGCAACGTTTGGGGTCCGTAACTTGCTCACAGCAAGGTCCTCAGTGAGTGACTTTACCATTCCTGAATTTGAACCTCGACCATCTCTGATCTGCTAGGTGAACACTACCGTTATGCCACCAACTGCCTCATTGTACATTTGCTAGGTAAATGTGAGGCACAAGCTGACGACCAGCTCTGCGATTCCTTCATTATCCAAACCGCTTAATCCCTATCGGGTCATGGAGACCGCAGCCTATCCCAGGAACAACGGCCCAACCAACCCTGGGCTGGCGCCAACACACCACAGGGCAGACACACACTCACACACTCACATTCATACCTTTTTAGGACCCAGGAATTTAACTAACCTATCACTTATGCTTTTGGGAGAAACCAGAGCACCTGGAGGAAATCCATGCAAACACGGGGAGAGCATGCAAACTAACCACTGCACCACTGTGGTGCCCTAGGACATTTTTGGAGTATTTGAATTCAAAAACTCAGCTGACTCAGATCTAGTAACCTAGGATCGGAGCAACATTTGTGACAGAAAACTCCTTCTGGACCATAGAGACTTTACTACTGCTACTAAAAATAAAATTTCAAATGGAAGATTTTTTGGAATGCTAATAGTAATAATAGTAATTCATAAATCGGTGGAAATATGAACAGTAGAACTATTTCGGTTAAGACTTTAGGTTTATGTTGGTCAAAATTTGTCGTAACCATCATGGCTCAACCCGATTGAAACATTTTGTGTTTTCTTGATATACAACATGAACACACTTACTACGGATGTATCAGACTAGCAAAAGCACTAGGTCTCAGTCTCTCTCTCTTGCTGTCTCTCTGCTGTCTCTCTCTCTCCCTTTTCAGACCTTTTTCTTCTCAGTTGCTGTCTGTGACTCAGAGTAAAGCCACTTTACTCTGTCAGTAATGGGTTTTAAATGGCACAGGTAATCAGGAGAAATTTGTTATGTCTCCCTCTGCTTGCTTTGGCATTTTGTGTCATATAGACTGCTTAAATGCCAAGCATGCCACGCTCAGGTCAACTTATATAAGTGTTTAAAAGGCCTGGGACAAGGAAATCCATTTTGGTGGAGTGAACTCATTGCCATGTTTAACAAATCAGGGATGATATGGGCTTTGTGTTATCCTGCTGGTAGTGGCACTTAGAAAATCAAATGGTCAAGGGATGAAGCTTCTAAGGAAACAATTGGTACTTAATGAAGCAAAGTGTAAGGAATTAAAGTGTGTTGACTGTTAATAAGGGTCTGTCTCGTAGTAACAAGCAAAGTGAGAATAGAAAATCCAATTGGTACTTAAGGGCCTGAGTATGTCATCTGGTACCGATGGGCCAAAGTGCACTAAGAAAATATCCAGTTGGTACTAAAAGGTTCAAACAGTTGGTACTAAATGGTCCTAAGTGTGCCATCTGGTACTAATGGACCAAAGTATGCCAAGAAAATCTCTAATTGGTACTAAAAGGCCTAAACAGTTCATACTGAAGAGCCCCAAGTGTGCCAGGAAAATCTCCAATTGATACTAAGGGAATGAAGCAACTGGAACTAAAAAGGAGCCTAGGTGTCAAGAAAATCTCCTATTGCTAACACTTGAGGGGCCAAACAGTTGATATAAAAGGGACCTAAGTGTAGCCAAAAATCCTTAATTAGTACTAAAAGGCCCAAACAAGTGGTACAAAAGGGCCCTAACTGTGCCATGTGGTACTACCAGGCTGAGTGTACTTAAAAATATAAGGGAACCAATTGTGCTACTGTATTTATATATTTATGATTTGTTATCAAATAATTTTTATTCTGTATCAGATAGATGCGAATGGATAAAAGTGGTTCATACCTTTTAACACCTTATTTTCTTCACAGCACTAAGCCATAGAATGTCTCTGTAATACTGTCTGCAAATCCAATAAATGATGAGTTTGGTCTTGAGGAGTGTTCACTGTGGTTTGTTGAGTTTAACATATGATGTGATCAGTTTGGATCAGTCTCCAGTGACGTGATTTCCTCATTATAGATATGTAGAGAAATACTGAGATAAACATGTTTAATGTTGCTTAGGCTTTGCATGTTCACTTATTTGTCATGTGGTGTAAAACGTGCATCGGTCGGTCTCGCTCTGCCCTGCCCTGGTCTCGACCTCGGTCTCGGCCCTTCAGAGTCTCGGTCTTGTCTTGGTCTCGGTTTTAATCCCAACTCTAGCAGACTTACAGCAGTACATGCAAGAGTGAATACAGGTAAAAGAGAGAAAGCACAAGACGACAGATGTATAACAATAGAGATACTGACAGAGCAAGACAGATTGACAGAAAGAAACAGTGAGAGAAACTTAGAAATAGAGTAACAAATTCAACATAACAGATACGGAATAAGACAGAGAGATATGAAGTGAAAAAGACTTACAGAAACAGAGCAAGAGAGAGTCAGGAAGAGTGAGAGAGTGTCTCACCCCGCATTCACACACTGGCTTCTGGCTTGAAACCTCAAACACACATACACACCTACACACTTACACCCAGCCACTGCTTGCCATTGCTTTGTGTGTTTGTGTATAAATACAAAATAAATGGGCGTGTCGTGTGCCTAAATCTCCCCTGAAAGACATTCATGAAGAAAGCGGCTGATTAATGAAGGGCCTGAAGTCGCTCTCATCTGTGGCTGCTGAGTAGCAGAGCCATTTGTCTGTTTAAACAGGATTTTTAAACCATTTGCTCTCTGTTATGAGTTCGTTGGGGAGGCAACCCCGGCTTTTAACCTCAGCTTGGATCTCGCTTTAGACGATGAAAGAGTAAACTGGAGACAAAATGCTAACACGTTCAGACGTTCTTATCCAGAGCGGCGATATATGATCATTTTTGTGATCCTGACTGTTCTCCATTCTGTAAAGCTAGACTTAAATCAACAACTAAGTTACCGTCAGCTCAGTTACACACCTGTTAGAGCAAAGTCAGAGAATAGAATCCTGTGATTGAAGTTTACAAAAACAATAACACAGCTGCTCTGTTCATTTATTGAACACACAGGTCTTTTAATCAAATGAAAAATAAGTTTTGTGTGAATACAATTCATCCTTTGTTGAAAAGCTATTTAATGAAATGTGACTTATTAAGAAATCTCTTTAATCATCTAGATTTTAGAATGGCAAGGTTCCCATAAGAAGTGACATGACAACATACAGCAACCTGCACACACACACACAAGAACACAAACACACACACACAGTACAAACACACACACACGGAGCACAAACACACATACACACACACACACACACACACACAGGCCACAAACACACACACACACACACACAGACACAGACACAAACACACACACACACACACACACACACACACACAGGCCTATGACACACATACACACACACACACACAGACACGGGACCCACGCTCACAAAATAATTTTGAAATAAGGGTACTTAACATGTATGACAGATTCAGAGAGAGAGAGAGAGAGGTGTGAAAGTAAGCAAGAAAGTGGGGTAAGTGGTTAGTGCAGGGTTAATGAAGGAGGAAGAAGGAGATAGAAAAGAAAGAGGATACAGAGTAAGGAGAAGACAAACACTGGTATGTGAAAAGGGGGGAGGAACGGAATGCACTACCAGTCAAAAGTTTGGACACACCTTCCCATTCAATGTTTTCTCTTTATTTTCATTACTATTTACATTGTAGATTCTCACTAAAGGCATCAAAACTATGAATGAACTGTGTAAGGGCTATTTGACCCAGAAGGAGAGTGATGGAGTGCTCAGCCACATGGCCTGGCACTCCCACGGTCACCTGACCAAACCCAATAGAGATGGTTTGGGATGAGATGAACTTCCTGCAGAGTGAAACCAAGGGCCAGCAGTGCTCTCAGCATCTGTGGGAACTCCTTCAGAGACTGTTGGAAAAACCATTTCAGGTGACTTCTCATGGAAAACTCATCGAGAAGAACACAGAAGTGTACCAAAAGCAGTGATCAAAAGCAAAAGGTGGTTATTTTCAAGAATCTAAGATATAAAACATGTTCTGGGTTATTTCACACTTTTTGTTTACTACAGAATTCCATATGTGTTCATTCATAGTGCCTTCAGGGAGAATCTACAGTAAAATAGTCATATTAATAAGAATAAAACATTGAATGGGAAGGTGTGTCCAAACTTTGACTGGTAGTGTACAGAGTAAAGCATAATAGAGAAACAGAGAGAAGAAGGGAGAGAGAAAGAGAAAGCTAGAGAACAAGAGAGAGAAGGATGGAGATACGGAGAGAGAAAGAGGAGGGAGTGAAATTGAGAGTTAGAGCAGGACAGAAAGGAATGAGACAAAAGAAAGAGAGGTGGACAGAATGATGAAGGGAAATACAGAGTAAGAAGGGAGAGAGAGAGAGAGAGAGAGAGAGAGGGAGAGAGGGGGGGGGATATATAAAGAAGGCAAAGAAGACAAATACAGGTATTGAAGGTGAGCATGAAAGAGCAAGAGAGAGAATGATGTGACTTTGATGATGACTGTAAATATTCTGCCGATTTGCTTTTCAGGTTTGTAGGTTGATGAAACGCACACACACACACACACACCGGGTCTTCCGGGACATTTTGCTGTAGCATTTTTTTGTGCCGTCTCCGCAGATATCCGGCGGGGCCGCCTTCCTATTGCATTGTGGGTTGCTGTAAGAAGAGACTGAGGCGAAGTGACAGCGCAGGAAAGCTCCGAGTCCCTCGCGTGACACGCTGCAGCCAATTAAAGGCACAGTCAAATGGAGCGAAATATTCCCACCCCTTTAAAAAAAATGGAGGGGAAGCTGCTCCCGTAGGGAACTAGCGGCTACGTTAGCCATGCGTGAGAAAACGCAAGAGAAAACCCACGAGGGACGCAGTGTGTACGTTAGTCGCAGTATAGGGGGTTGTCGACTTGGATTAGGCAGGGGAAAATGCAAACACACACACCCTCTTACACATACGTGTGTGCGTATGCACACACACATGCACACTCCCCTAACGCTTATAATGAGTAAACTCTTGTAGTACATGTTGACTGTGTGTGTGTGTGTGTGTTTGTGTGTATATGTGTGTGTGAGTGCAGGTCTTGAGGTCTGTGTGTTTGTGATGTACATACATGAAAATGTGCTGCAAACATGCAAATCATCTCACGCACATGCGATAATGTCGTGTGCACTCAATATGTGCCTCGTTCACGAGCAAAATTATTTTTGTGTGCCAAAAAATGTGTTGTGAGCATGTAAAATGTTTTCAAGCGCACAAAATAATCTTGTGCACACATGAAAACATCTCATACTGACACAAAAACATCTTGTGCCCATTAGAACATCTCATGCTTATGCAAAACCAACTCATGTTTAGTTGAAAACATTTGTGCTTAGCAGAAGATATCTCATGCTCAGGAAAAAGCATCTTGTGCTAATGCATCATTATCTCATTCTCACGTGAAAACATCTCATGCTCACACAAAAACGTCTCATTCTCACGCAAAAACGTCTCATTCTCACACAAAAACGTCTCATTCTCGTGCAAAAACGTCTCATTCTCACACAAAAACGTCTCATTCTCACGCAAAAACGTCTCATTCTCACGCAAAAACATTTCGTGCTCACACCAAAACATCTAATACTCACATGAAAACATCTTGTTGTCAGACCAAAACAACTCGATCTCACACGAAAACAACTCATGCTCACATGAAAACATCTCATTCTCACACGAAAACATTTCATGCTCACACCAAAACGTCTTGTGCACAGGGAAAAAACATCTCATGCTCACATGAAAACATCTCATTCTCAGTCGAAAATAACTCGTTCTCACGCAAAAACATCTGATGCTCAGGTGACAACATCTTGTGATCTCACCAAAACACTTCATATTCATCTGAAAACGTCTTCTGCTCATACGAATATGTCTCATGCTCACATGAAAACATCCCATGCTCACATAGCATCTTGTGCTCAGGCAAAAACATCTTGCCCTCACGCATTTATTTTATTTGAACTCACTGGTGCTTTTGTGGGTCTCCTTATATGTTACTGAGCATCAAAAAACCCCACTTTGGAGGGTTCCACTCCCTTTTAAAGTGCTGGAGTCCGGGGAGCTGTTTGGTGACAGTTTGCACGGCCGCTTATTTAGGATGCCGCCTTTAAAAGCAGGACTTTAAAAGATGTGCCGGATGTCTGAATCATTTTTCAGGCGCGGAAACTACTTTCTGAAGTAGTTTTTGAAAAGTGTGGAGGTGAAAAATCCACACACGCACACACACGCACACACAATCATGCAGCCACACATAATTTTCTTGTCATTCCATCTCACAATGTTATTGCTTTAGTACAGACACACAGGTACACCCTCATTACATTCCCCTCACAAATCCACTCAGTCCGTCTTCACACACACACACACACTCAGAGATGGACATACGGAGGGAGTTGAGACTGTGAATTAAATATGCCCTTGTGGAGAGGCGGGTGACCTGTGACCCGCGGGGTGAGGGGCAGGGCAAGCTGGCGTGAAAGAGAATTACAGAGACAGAGAGCGCTGTGTGCTGGGAACGGTCAGTCACACAGAGAGCCGAATGTGTGTGTGTTAGAGAGAGAGAGAGAGAGAGAGAGAGAGTGTGTGTGTCAATAAAAGAGCAAAAGACAGAACTTTTTAGGAATTTTAAGGAGAGAAATATTTAGAAAGGTGAAAGAGGTGATGAGGGGAGGAGGGAGAGAGTTGTCTGTCCTGTCTTTCTTCTGTCCACTGTGCTGCCCTGACCTTTTGCCTGTAGGTGTGTGTGTGTGTCTTTGTCTGTGGTTACTGACTGATTCCCTGAATATGAACATTGTAATATCTGCATCTACTCATCTTTTTTTGCAGACTAGATCCTACATCCTTGCTGTGTGTTTGTGCTGGTGTGTGTGTGTGTGTGTTGTGGAAGTGATGGCTGGCAGGTGTCTATAATACAAAAGCAGGATGAGTTAATGGATGCCCTCACATCAATAACTGTCCCTGATGGCCTCCCTGTCCATCAATGCTTCTGCTCCGTCAGCTGCTCATACGATGGGCGTGTGTGTGTGTCTGTGTGTGTGTCTGGTGTGAGAGAGAGAGAGGAAGAATCTATGGGTTTGTAATTCGCATTGACCATCTGTGGAAGTGTTCATTATTAATGTTGAACCACAGCTGGGTAAACACACACACACACACACACACAAGAGAGAGAGAGAGAGAGAGAGAGAGAGAAGGAAAGAAAATTCCAGTGACTGGAATCAGATCGGTACTCAGTACCCAAAGCTCTGGAATCTGTATCAGCATCGACATTTACTCAGGTGCTCAATACCCAAAGCTCTGGTACCTGTATCAGCATTGGTTTTCATACAGGTACCAGGGCTTTGGGTTCCGGGTACCAATCTGATATCATTGACAAGAATTGAATTGAATATTGAATCGTGAATCGCTTATGAGTCGTGAATCGATTTTGAATCGAATCGTGAGCCGCTTCCGAATAGTACTTTAAATGTATTCCTTATACATTATTAAAAGGTAAAAATCCAACATATAGCACCTTTAATCTTACTTGCCTCAGGTCCAGTTGATTCCCATAAAGGATAGACATGGTCGACTCCAGAAGTCTTTGCAGGTGTAACTCGATAACTTGTGTGTGTGTGTGTGTGTGTGTGTGTGGTTGCAGCGCTCGACTGTGGCTCTGCTGTCAGATCTAAGCAGAAATCTACAGGCATATAATGTCAAAGTAAATAACACCATTCTGCATATTTCCTGTGGGATCTGCTACACGCAATCTTTCATAAGCAGAGAGGGAGGGAGAGAGAGAGAGTAATACTAAGGAGTGGCAGATGCTGCCTGGTTCTCTTTATCTCACTACGTCCCTGTTTTATTTCTTTTCGTCTTTTTATGGTGGTGTGTTTTGTCTGAAATCAAACACAGTAACACAGCAGCTCTGATTACAGAGCCACTCACTCACTCACTCACAATCACTCGGATGTCTTTCTCGCACTCTTCCGCCGGCTATCATTTGCTTTTTTTTCTTTCTGCGTCCCACTCGATACGCTCTCTTCCTCTCTATATTTCACTCCACATGTCCACTCTGCTTAACTACAAATCTCTCCCCCCTCTCTCTTTCTCGTTCCCTCTATCATTTCCTCTCCCCAATTTCCACCTCTACTCTCTGTCTTTCTCGCTGTCTCTCTCTCTCTCTCTCTCTCTCTCTCTCTCCCCCTTGCTCCCTCAATCCCAATTTCCACCTCCACTAACTTTCTCTGTCTCTCTCTCTCTCTCTCTTGTTCCTTGTTTCTTCCTCTGCCCTCTCTCTGATTCCTCCTTCCATCTTTTCTCTCTGTCTCCATCTCTCTCCTGTTCCCCGATATCATATCATCTATATCTCTCACTATTTCCATATTTCTCTCCTAACTCCAGCTTATTTTTTCCTCTCTCTCTGCCCCTTTTTCTGCCTCTCTCCATCTCTCCTTTACTTCCTTCCATTTCTCTCTCTCTCTCTCTCTCTCTCTCTCTCTCTTTCTGTCTCATTTTTTCCTCATTTGCTCTTTCCAGCCCTTTTTTACATCTTCATCATTTACTCTTTCTATCTGTCTTTTTTCTTACGCCTGCTTCATCTATCTATCTATCTATCTATCTATCTATCTATCTATCTATCTATCTATCTATCTATCTATCTATCTATCTCTTATTATTTCCATCCCCCCCCCACATTGGCCTGACTCCTACTTTATTCTCTCTCTCCCCTTTTTCTCTCTTTTAAGCCCCCTCTCTTTATTCCTCCCTCTACCTCTCTCGCTCTTTTCATCCCTTGTTCATATGTCTGCTTTATTTACTCTCTCTTTGTCATCTTTTCTCTCTCTCTTTCTCTCCCTCTCCCCCTTTGTCTAATTCTCCCTTCCATCTTTTCTCTCCTCTCTCCCTCCCTCCCTCCCTCCCTCCATCCATCTCTCTCTCTCTCTCCACCACCCCCATCATCTCCCGGTGCAGTAATTCGGTGACATGCTGACGTGTAGCTGAGTGCTGGAGCAGATCTAGAATGATAACAGTAATCATGTCGGTGCATATTTTAACAGCGCAGAGAGAGACGACGCGAGCTAAATGTGTGTGGCGTACGACGCACTGAATTATCAGCCTCCCACACACACTCAACACACACACACACACAGTCGCTCAACACACACAGACAAAAACACAAACATCAAAGCTGAGAATGCACGCACTGACACAAGTTTAATGACTCATCAAGAATCACAAAGCGCCAGACAGGGGTTTGTTGACAGAATTTTTGGCATGTGAATAGCCAGACGGACAAATATATGACGCAGTCAATCAGGTTAGCAAGTGTTGGTGTTAGCTTGTGGCCCGGCGTGGTGCATTTCTACCGTGCTGAGGCCACACTTAATTAGCAAAAGGCTTTGTGCCATCAGTGTGTTGACCTTAAAATGAGGTGGAGTCAGGCATTGCTTTTTTAAATGCAAAATGAATGTTGTTTTGAGTCTGGTCCGGTCTGGTCTTGGGTCTGTGGTGGTATAGTGGTTAGGATACTTGCCTCTCAATCAAAAGGTTGTGGTTTCGAATCCTACCTCTAGCCCATCCACCATTGGGCCACTGAGCAAGACCCTGAAATTAGGAAACGGAAGTCTCTCTGGATAGCGGCAGTTGGCAGTGTAACAGTTGACCCTGTGACTGGAAGGACAGCGGTTCCAATCCCGGACTGGTAAAGGTACCACTGAGGTACTCATGAGCAAGCTACCATCCCCAAGTACGACTTCCCGGGTGCTGCCCATGTTAACTGCCCACTGCTCCTTCATGGATGGGTCAAATGTAGAGGTCACATTTCCTTGCGGTGCAATGTGTGCTGTGGTCTGTTCGCAATGGTAAATAATCACTCACTTTCACTTTCATAAGAGTGTCCACTAAATGCCATAAATTTTAATGTCTTGCTACCATGAGTACCTCAGTGGTACCTTTACACATCCGGTATTTGAACCGTTGACCTTCCAGTCACGGCTCGAAGCAAGTGATCCACTGATCACGTGGCCAGCTCCCTAACCATTACACAACCAACAGCCCCAGCAAGTATTAGACAACAAGTCCGTTAAGCTGATGTTGTTTTGTCCTTAAAGCTGATGTGTGGAAATCATAAAAATGGGCAAGTGCACGGATTTGAGTGACTTTGACAAGAAGCAAAGTGAGATTGCTAGATGAGCATCTGAGCATCTCCAAAACTGCAGCTCTTGTTTGATGGTCCTGGTCTGCAGTGGTCAGGATTTACCAAAAGTGGTCCAAGGAAAGAAAACCATCAACAGACTGAATGGCTCATTGATACACAATAAAGGCTGGCTTGTGTTGTCAGAACCAAAAACGACTGTAGCTCAAATTGCTGAAATGTTAATGCAGGTGCTAATAGAAAGTTGTTAGCCATAATGTTATGGCTGATGTATATTTGTAATAATGGTCAAATATCTGCACCAGCACATCGGGTTCCTGAGAAAAAGGTTCACTTTTTCCTACCAAATGTTCTGTCGCTTTATAACATTCCACCAAGTTGCCCACCTAACTTTTAAAGGAAATGAGATGAAAAGCTGACTCTAGAAGACATATAACTCCATTCTAAGACAACAGACGCAAGACAAAGGGGAGAGGCAGACTTAAATACAGACAATGACAAATACAGATAATGTGGACACATTACGGCAAACGAACCCAAAGGAGGACAATGGAAAATGAGACACTGGCAGCCACTGGTGATGAAACAGGGGATTGCAGGTGCTGTCAGGACAAGTTCCCATTTATCAAGCAAATACACCCATATAAGAGCAATCATCCAAGCTGCAAGTTCACCTGGCTTTTAAAATGAATGTAAAATGACATTATTTTCTTTTTGAGTGTTACACCTGTACAACAATCTTGTTTTATTGAAGAGAAAAAGTACAGGTGCAGCGTTTAGTGCCGTCACCTCACAGCAAGAAGGTCCTTGTTTCGATCCATGGCAGACCTTGCTGTGTCTAAGCTGGGGCAGCTTCCAACTGTCTTTCCTTAAGACTAGCTTAAAGCGCTGCTATGTTAGTCTGACCTCAGACCCACGTTAACGCTAGCAAGAAGCGTTAGCAGCATAAACTAGCAGAGCAGAAAATGCTTTTAGCTGAGAGTGTGTGCACTTAAAATGGTGTTGGACAGTAGTGTGTGAGGGTGACTCATATCACCTCACATGAGTGTACGAACACACACACACACACACTGTATAAGTAAAATGTCTCTTAAGTAAAAAGTACTTCTCCCATCAAGCATGTCACTCTGTGTTGACCTATACATTTTTACACACACATGCACACATGCTGACAAACTCAGTAGTGGTGGGTGTGGCCACAGCAAGGCAACACACACTTCGTCCATCACAGCTCCACTTTGTCCTGCCTGGAAGAAGTGGGTGGCTAGTGTGAGTACTCCATTAACACTCCCAAAAGCACTCCTGCTACTAAATGGAACAAGGCCCTCAGAATGTTACAGCTGCATGGACGATCAACCTCTCCATCTCTCACTCCATCTCTCTCTTTTCAACTATACATTTCACGCAACGTAAACTTATGAAATAAGTGACATTGGGAGAATGAAACTCTGCCCTTTTTGGAGACAGTCTATCCCTTTGTATATACCTTAAAACTGTTGCAAACACCAAGCCAACTGCTTAACCAGTAGATTAACAGAAGTAAGGAACTAAACTGGGACCAATTAACAAACAGATTGGATAAAACTAGGAATTAAGATCTAACCAAGAACAGGTATAACTGATATGGAATTAACTAAGGGATTCTAACCAATAAGGACACATGGGGGCAGGACAGAGTGAAATGACTGACATACCACAAAAGACAGACACAAGACAGTACAGTGCCCTCCAATGGCTGGCTGAGGAAAAGTCTGGGAGGAGCCATGACAGTAACTAGTTGTGCATCCTCACAGTGAACCTTATTTCACCCATATTGATTGACCTCTTTGGTATATAGTGTGACCTCTGCATTTTATCCATCCGTGAAAGAGCAGTGGGCAGCTGACATGGGCAGCGCCCGGAAAGCAGTGCTTGGGGGTACCTCTCTCATGAGTGGTGTCAGTCCAGGAATGAACCGGCGACCTTCTGATCACTTGGTGAACTCCCTCACCATTATGCTACAAGTTATACCACCGGTACTTAGTACTATTACTGTATTTACCACATAAGGTCTAATTTGAGGATATATTTGAACTTTGCTTAAGTTTACTTAATACACTTAAAGTCTGCTTTTATGCTAAGGGGTCTCTCTCAGTGTCACTTTTTCTTTCTGTGTTTCTTTCCACTGTGTCTTTTTCTGTATACTTTTCTCCCGATTTCTCTATATCTCTCTCCCTCTCAGTCATTAACACAAACATAAAGCACTTTTCTTTTCTGAAATGGCACAAGGACAAATCTCGCACCGTTCTAATCCATCATCTCACCCTGAACGCTGAGGTTTCTGGGAATCACACACACACACAATGTAATAATAGTAGTTGTGGTGAGTTTTCATTATTGTGCTACTTTGGATGATCTTAAGAGTGTGAGAGTTGGAGTGAGTGATGAAGTGGGCGAAAGAGACAGAGTCGGCGTGTGTGTGTGTGTGTGTGAGATGCATTAAGGGGAGAAAGAGAGGGTGAGAGAAGAGCCACTAAAACAGTCTCTCAGTACACAGGTCAGGTCACAGCACCAGCCTCTTCTCTCTCTCTCTCTCTCTCTCTCTCTCAGCCTCTCCAGAAACTGTTTACCTCCACATCCATCTGAATAATGCACTCTCCAACACTCACACCATCCCTGTGCACACTAAATATACACCTGACCCAACACACACACACATACACACACTCAGCTATTTTAAGCCGTGTCTGGACATGGCATGTGGATGTTTGGAGCCTCGTCCATTCCATTATAGCTAAGGTGACATCTGATGGAATGCACCTTGTTTTGTATTCATGGAAGCAAGGCTTTCACTTTCTCTCTCTCAATCGTACCTAGTTTTAAAAAGAAGCTAAAAGCTACTTTTATATTTATGACTTTAATTAATCAGATCCCATGTCATGTTTGCAGTATTCATCCTTTAATTTAGACAATCTGGCTGGTCGTTTATACTTGTTTCTAAAAATGTGTTTCTTTTTCTTGTACGCTTTTTTATATGATTATAATTTGATTTCTATCTCTCTTTTTCTCATTCCCTCTCTCTCTTCCTCTCTCTCTCACTCGTGCAAAAAGAAATGGCACGTGTATCCTACAGGGGATAGAGGAGAGATGGAGAGTCTTATAGTGTGTTTGCATAGCAGGGTGTCATATTAAAATGTGTGTGTGTGTGTTGTGTGTGTGTTTTGATGTCATATCCACTACCATCACATCAACCATTTGAAATATCACTGCAATATACAATTGTTACCTCACACACATACACACTCCAACACAAACACACACACACATAAACAGACACACACTCATATACACGCACCCTGCGGCACCGTGTCACACCTGTATTTCATGTGTGTGTGTGTACTGGTGAGCGATGGTGCTCATTTGATGGGACGCATACGAGCCACTCCCCGGACGGATGGACGGATGGCCGCCAGGTCCCAAACTCCACCGGATTAATGTCCTCCGGCCTCCCCTTCAGACAGCTCCATGTAATGCTGATAAATTAGCATTACGGATGAGAGGCAGTGAAGGGGGGGGCAGCTTTTGGCCAGTAGGAGATGCAAATGAGGAGGAGGGGGTCGAGTTCATTTGGGATGTGCAATTTCTGTAAACTCGTTCATCACCGTGACAATCCGAGCCTAGACTCTCTCATTCCCTTATTTCATCTCCCATTTCCTGCCTCTTTCAGTGACTGCCAGCCACTGTGTTTTTGTCATTAACAGTCAGGAAAAAGAGATGCACAGATACAACTTTTTCGAAACCGATACCGATAATTGGCGACTCTAAATTGTAAGTTCCCGGGATAGGCTCCGGTCCCCCCACAGCTACGCTAGGGATTAAGCAATTTGGATATTGTAATGACGGTGTTCACAATGACAAATAGTCACTCACTATTCTTATAGTTGACAATAAACTTTGAATTAGTTTGGTGTGTTTGTACTGTTTTCCAACAGGGATGAAGTGTTGGGGCATTAGTTTCAGGGTCTTGTTCCAGTTCAAGTTGCACTTCTACCTTGTGGCCAGCTGGCCTAGGTTAGAAACTGACCAGTGGTCATTTTAGTGATGAATTACACTTTGTGTAATCTGACAAAATGACAAATTACACTTTGTTAGCCACACGCCAGCTCTTCCACTTTGTGTCATTTGTGGTAACAACTAGGGCTGGGTATCGTTGCTGATTTCCTGAATCGATTCGATTCCGATTCACAAGGTCATGATCTCGATTCGATTTGATTCGATATCCATTTATTTAGAGATTTCTTTGTGTCAATACTAGTTTTGCTTGGTTATAAAATAACTTGTTTTAAAACCCAAGTGTTGCCAAACATCGGCCTTTAGGCCAGACGGTGATTTGAGCGCAGCAGCTTCAGCCACGGCTCTATTTGGTTTCAGTTTCGCCGGTCTCACGTTTTTATAGCTCTCCTTGTGCAGTTGCGAGAAGTAGTGCATAGCTGAAGGAAAAGGTCGATCCGCGAATTTCTGAATCGATAACGTATTTTTCGAATGAGAATCGATATTGATCGCTGAATCGATTTTTTGAACCCAGCCCTAGTAACAACGTCGTTCTGTAAGGTTAGTGTACCTATAGTGTTTTGCTATACTTCAGAGATGATAGGGTCCTCACCAATACATAAAAACCTGCACAAACACACACTTGATGTATTTGGGGTTTGTCTTTATATCCGAAACGTATGTCTGATACATCTAAGTTTTGACCCACCAAAAAGATTCTCTCTCTCTGACTTTCTCTCTCTCTCTTCTCCTGACTGGTATGAGTCAGCCCCATGGGATGCTGGGATGTCGTATTAAGCAGATCTCTTCCATCCCTGGTTCTGTATAAAGGACAAATGTTTACTCAAGGGGTTTGCTTCAAACACACACACACACACACACTTTGAGTCGATACTTTGCCATGGCCACCCCGTAACCTTAGTTCAGTGCCTCTTGGACGCTGCCCAAAAAGCTGCCCACTGCCACAAATGGGTCAAATGCAGAGGTCACATGTTGTTATGATGCACTATGTGCTGTGGTGTGTTCACAATAACAATCGCTCATAAAATTCACTCAAGGCAAATCAAATGTTCAAGTCAATTTATTCATTTATTCATTCATTCATTATCCACTTAATCTCTATCGGGGTTCGCGGGGACGGGAGCCTGTCCCAGGAACTATGGGGGCAAGGCGGGGACCGCCACAAGGGACCACCCTTCCGCTCTAAAGATATATCAGATCTAAAATCAACATTGTGAATTTCTCTTTCTCCAACATGCATGCAATGTACAAATGACGGCATCTTAAAATGTAAAACTTGACAGACGTCTGCAGCTGCCGTGCAACAGGCTTATTTGAATTTTCTGACCGGTAATGCTACATTTGTTACCTCTAGAGCTTCCTAATGTGGCTGGTTAGCGACAGGCCAATAATCTGGTATATACAGTAAAACCAATGAACTATGTTCAGAATTATTGATGCTCAGTAATGCTTGTGATATATCATGAATCGTGATCCCCACAAATGTGTTTAAACGTGTGTGTGATTGAGCATAATAACAATTGACATTCCTTACTTACAGTTTTTGCCTATTGCTTACACACTTTTTGCAGAATTTGGCTCATTATGTCAAAACTCTACACACAAGCCAATCGCACATAGCACTTAGAGATTAACAACTCACATCTATGCCAAAATGAAACACTGCAATCAAAACTTAACACTCCTTTCTAAAAATGAAATTCTCACAACAAAACCATACACACAAGCACCATTCGAATTACTCTTTCATATCACCAGCAACACACTGATCGGCTTTATATAAAACACTGCAGTCTTGCCTCCATGCTTGCAAAGTTCTCAGAATGGCTTACCTGAGGCCTATTTGTAGTGCTGAGGCTCAGATCGATTGGTGTTCTGTTTTCTGTGCAAGTGATTTCAGGTGCGTATGTAAGTGCCTACAATTGCCACATGAGTTTTGCTTTTTGAGCAGAGTGTTTTCCCAATAATAACAGGTGATTTCGTTTTTGAACAAAGTGTCTAATGTAAGAAAACGTGTGTAGTGTTTCGCAATAAGTGTGTTACAGAATTGTAAACAAAGTGCAAAGTTGACAATGTGTTTAAGCTATAGTTACACTGTGTTTAAGGTATGCTACAAGACGTTTAGGTGTTGAGGCTTTGGTCTAAGCCTTTGGTTTTAGTGTGTAAGCAATGGGCAAAAACTGTAATGTTATATCATGAGCTGCACAGAATCCTAACATGACTTTGTATGCGACAAAGGGAGAATCCTGAAGTTACTTTATAAAATGATAGAGATATCCAATCAAGATAGTCTTATTGGGGCAGTTGGTAACATGGGCGATGCTGGTGTAGTGGTTAGGACACACACCTCTGGACCGAGAGGTTGTGGGTTCAAATCCTACCTCCAGCACTACCATCATTGGGAATCTGGTTCTGAAATGGAAGTCGCTCTGGGGTGTGCTTCCCAAAAGCGTAGTTGCTGACTATGTTAGTTGTTATGTACAGTATGTTAGTATCTACCGTACGCTTTGTTAGTTGGTAATGTGCACTATGTTAGTTGCTAACTTTGCTTTTGGGAAACGCAAAAAATCTCTGGACAAGAGTGTTTGCTAAATGCCATGCCAATGTAAAGGGTTAGTGAGTTGACCCTATGATTAGAGGGTTGCTGGTTCAAGTCTCTGACCAGTAAAGGTACCTCATGGGCAATGTACCATCCCCTAGCACTGCTTCACTACAGCGCTACAAAGTTTTGGGTCAAATGTTCAACGTTAAAAACTAACTTGCTCTCTATTCTTGTGTCTTTTTCGTGTCCAGTGGGAAGAGGTGAGCGGCTATGACGAGAACCTGAACACCATCCGCACGTACCAGGTGTGTAATGTGTTTGAGTCAAGCCAGAACAACTGGCTCCTGACCACTTTCATCCGCCGGCGTGCCGCCCAGCGGGTCTACGTAGAGATGCGCTTCACGGTGCGCGACTGCAGCAGCATCCCTCGCGTGCCCGGCTCCTGCAAGGAGACCTTCAACCTCTACTACTACGAGAGTGACCAGGTCATCGCCACCAAGGGCGCCACCTTCTGGACAGAGGCTCCCTACCTCAAAGTGGACACCATCGCCGCCGACGAGAGCTTCTCCCAAGTGGACTTCGGCGGGCGTTTGATGAAAGTCAACACCGAAGTGCGCAGCTTTGGCCCACTCTCCAAAAACGGCTTCTACTTGGCCTTTCAGGACTACGGTGCCTGCATGTCGCTGCTCTCCGTTCGTGTCTTCTACAAGAAGTGCCCCAGCGTGGTGCAGAACTTCGCCGTCTTCCCCGAGACCATGACGGGTGCTGAGAGCACATCGCTGGTCATCGCCCGGGGCATGTGCATCCCCAACTCGGAGGAGGTGGACGTGCCCATCAAGCTGTACTGCAACGGCGATGGCGAGTGGATGGTGCCCATCGGCAGCTGCACCTGCAAGGCTGGCTTTGAGCCCGACAACGGCAACATCTGCAGGGGTGAGCTGTTGCTGCTTTCTTTACCTTTTAGTTTGATCTCTGCTTGTTACACCTAGTTATCTCATAATTGTGGCACGTTATTCTGTAATTACAAGAAAAGATTGCAACTTGCTTTTGACTCCGTGGCAAACAGGTATCCAGAGCGATTCCAGGATTTTTAATAAGTTAGAGACTAAAATGACTTCTGTTAAGTCATAATTTTCAGCCTATTTGCCATCAAGGGTAATACTAAAAAAAGTGGTCAGATAATGAATGAACGAATGGTGGTGTATTGATTAGAGATGGCTCCGATCCAATACGTGGATCGGACATAGGTCCGATAATGGCTCAAATATCTTGATCGGGTATCGGTGGCATTGGGCTGATCTATGGAGCTGATGTGTACATGTGTGCACGCTCAGTTGTTTCTGCATGGAAAGTTGTTTCTGCATGGAAAATGTTACTGCGGTAAATCTGTTTTTTTGTTCGACATTCGCGCTAATTCCTACATATTGATATGACAATGAGCAGAACAAGTAACGCAACACACTACAACCCCGAAAGGAAATCACGCCATTATACTGTTTAATTTCCTTAATAACACCAGCTCTCGCTCGCAATCTGTGTGTTCCTGATGGTTTTAGCGCCGCAGGATTAGGGACCGTCACAAAATTACAGAACTGTGTTTAAACGAATAATTTTTGAGATTGTTATTTTGATAATAAATTATTTAGCATATACATATGGGTGTGTTTTAGTTAGGAAAACAGTATGTATTTTCTTAAGCATAACAAAATAATCTCAGTGCACTGGTGTACTGGTTCTTCCAGTTGATCTCACCTGCCTGTGCACCTGTTGACATAATAATATTAATGTGTCTACATTAAACAACATTAATATTTCACAATTAATATTATCAACCCAGTGTGGGTCAGGGTAGTAGACCAAAAGCCTCAGCTCATCATCTGGATTGTCACAACAGCCCTGCATTTTTAAGAGTGTATTGTATCACAAAGCTACCTGCATTACTCAGCCCCATCTCTTCTATATATTGTACAGATATACAGAGAGACGAGAAGACGTGGCTCCAGTTTGCACAGTGCAACAAGAAATAGAGAACAAAGAATAGAACAGATAGGGCACACGGAATAAACAATATATAAATAAATAGGACACAAAATATACATTTTAAGCTAAAAGTGGAAATTGACTGACAGTTTTCAATATGAAAGATTTCGATGTCCAGTCTATTAGTAGAAGTGTATTCTTCAAAAGTCTGACTGAAATTTAGGTTTGTACAGATATTATAGCAGCATTTTTGGAGAACCGTTCTGTGCAATACTTTTCAATAATTTGTGCAGAAAGTTAGTTAAAAAGTGACCAGTGATATGTACATGTTTAACGGTTGTGCAAATAGTAGAGGCAGTGCAAAAATTGTGTTAGTCTCCATTTCAGAGCTCCCTCACACCTGACTGTTTATGTAACTGTCTTTTTCTGTCTCCGTCTCTCTGTTTATCTGTCTTTCTATCTGTCTGACTATCTATGCACTGAGGACCTTGTAAGCCCTTAGCAGGAATGTTAAGCTTTAAACATCATGAAATTGAATTATCGACTTGTTGTACAGCTTCACTTTGGGCTTGTAACAGTAGACATTTATGTTACTTGTTTTGTTTATTGTAGAAAAGCGTGGAATTATATATTTTTGCAAGTTTTGCTGTGTGATTTTGGTTTGGGGTGGCAGTAGGGCTCTGTTTGACCTTAAAACATCACTAGTTCGACATTTACCGGAATTTAGCCCCAATCCTTTTTGTAAACACCTGAAGACTGTAGTTAGTTGTGAACACATCACGTGATATATATATAAGTATATTATAAATCAAAATATTATAAATATTCTTATCTCTGTCTTCACCAAGGTGAACTCCATTTTCTGACTTAATCTCACAGCTTCCACAGCCACTAGGGGTGCAGAAAAAAAGGAATGGAATGGAATCACGATTGTTTCTCTGCCGGTTTAAAATTGATTCACATTTTTTCAACTAACCAACTAAAAATGAATTTCACAATATATTCTGAAACACTGCATATGCATTACATTTAGTAAATGTAAACTTACATTTAGTTTTTTTGTTGATTTGCCACAGTCAAATGGGAAAAGTAACAAAACGGCATTCTGAAAAGAAATTCATACATGTATTCAATTGTGAATTGTTTATGAATCGTGAATCGATTTTGAATAGAGCCTAAGAATCGGAATCGAATCAAATCACAAGATTTTTCTCAATCGTGAACCCATATTAACTACGCACCAATACTGGATTTCATTTGTTTCTAGATACCACACCAGGGGGCAGCTGTTAGCATAACGGTTAGGGAGTTTCCCCCATGATCGGAAGGTGCCACTGAGGTGCTTATAAGCAAGGTACCGTCCCCAGGTGCTGCTTTCTGGGCACTGCCAAAAAAAAGCTGTCCACTGCTCCTTCAAATGCAGCTGGGTCAAATGCAGAAGTCACATTTCGTTGAGGGTTAGGGGCACTGTGTGCTGGGCTGTGGTGAGGTCTGTTCAGAATGACTAATAAACTGTCACTTTAATTTAACTCGCCTAATCCAAAACAAATCTCTTCATTCACAGTTTCTCTTGAAAAATACGTTTTTTTTTCTTTTATAAGAACAGGTTCTCACTTACAGTCTTGTTCTCACAAGGTCTTCTGGGGACATAAAAACCCCTTACAAACACACACACACACTCTTTTTTTTGCACATCTTTTACCTCTTTCTCAAATAACACGTGCACATTTTTTATAAAGTAATTTTTCTTCATGGGGAACTTCTCCAATGTCCCCACAAAGCCATAAATAAAACAGTAAAAGGGATTTTGGGGGACAGAAAGCTCCCCACAATGTATAAATACATGGTACACTGGTACACACACACACACACACATTCTCTGAAAAATCTGACCTTGTTCTGCCGAGTCCCTCAGGTGTGTCCCAGCCAACCTCAACTGAGCATGCCCAGAGCTGATAAGCCTGACTGACAGACATCTCTTATGATCCATACTCAGATATCATAAAAATGCAGTTCCTTTGACCTTCTGACTTTCAAAAGCTCTGCAGAGAAGAGATGCGCAGACACACACTCCCAAATATATATAAATATGTAAAAACACTATCTAACATGTATAATATTTATGTTAAATGCCTGTGTAATATATGTATATATATATATATATATATATATATATATATATATATATATATATATATATATATATATATATATATATATATATTCATTTCTCCCAACCACTGTAATCCCAACTGGGGTCATATATATATATATATATATATATATATATATATATATATATATATATATATATATATATATATATATATATATATTATAAATATGGTTTCACTCATCACAAAGTATAAATTATATTTTTCTATTGTATTTTTTTTTTCACTTCACTTGCATGCATGCAGCCACAAGACATTGACACACACACACACACACAGACACACACACCCAGATGCTCCAGGATGGAAGTAATTTAGTCTATAGTAGTCTCAGGCAAGGTTATTTTTATCAATAGTGGGATGGCCTGGATAAACTCTATACAGCAAAGTCACTGAGAGACCAAACATCTCTCACACACACACACCACATCGCTTGCCACATACTTAAAATTCAACTGCAGAGCCACTTTGTTCTTGTAGCATTTTATGTGTGTTGGTGTGTGTGTGTGTGTGAAGCTGAAGTTGCTTTAGTTAATTTGTATTTATCAAAAACACATTTTACAATATGTGCTAAAGTGTGATTTGTTCTCTATAGGGTAGGTGTCTGTGTGTTTATTTTAAAATGTTGCTGGAAGACATTGAGCTGTTTTTTTACTCTTCCTGTGTGTGTGTGTGTGTGTGTGTGTGTGAGGAAGTGGTGTGTAGCTGTGTCTGGATTAATGATGCGTGCATGCTGAGTCTCCACTAATTAGTGCGGCTTTGATCTGGAAGCTTCTGTAAAGGTGTTTGATGGTATAATATGCTGCGGGGCCGCTCTGCACTCACACACACACACACACACACACACACACACACACTGGTCTTCACATGCAATAACATTCTCACAAACATAGAACCGTCTTTAAATAGAACAGATTCAAACTAAAATACATTAAATCATCATATCTCACTTTTGCTTTTTTCTTGCTCTCTCTCTCTCTCTCTCTCTCTCTCTCTCTCACACACACACACACACACACAGAAATGGCTGGTATTATTCTGACCATGCCTAAGGGAAAATGAATAGTCATAAAAAGTGCATAAATGTCATGGTGTGAGTGTTTGTATGCTTGTGTGTGTGTGTGTGTGAGTGTGTATGTGTGTGTGTCTGTGTGTTTGGTTCAACGCCCCTGCAGAGACAGTATGAAGAAAACCCACAGCAACACACCTAATGAGGCGGACAGTGAGTCCCCATTTCTTAACAAATTCCCCATCGCTCCACTTCCATTCCCCTTCCCACCTCCCATCTGACGGCCATGTTGGATCCGACTCTGCAGTTGCATTCTGCCTGCTTCAGGAGTAATGAAAGCAGATGCAGCTGGACCCAGCCGAGCGCCAACATGGAGGCCTGAGCAGCTGAAATCAGAGACAACAGGGACAGAGGATGAATAAACTCCCTTTTTTTGTTTGTCTTTTATTGCTATTTCTGTTCTGATGGTCTCACCATCACCATCATCACCTTCATCACCTCCATCATCATCATCATCATCTCCACCATCATCATCAAAATCATCATCATCATCATCATCATCATCATCATCTCCACCATCATCATCAAAATCATCATCATGATCAGAGAGGGAGAGACAGAGAGATTCAGAGATATTTCAAATATTTAATATTTTATATCAATTACATTTATATAATTTTATATCAAGAAAAATCAGCATACTCAATACACACACACACACACACACACACACACACACACACACACACACAAACTATCTTTTGTGGGCATTTCAGACCTCATAATGACTAGATGTATACACATTGCTAGGGCTAATCCTAACCCTAACCTTAAACTCGGTATCCAAAAGCACATCTTTTACGTCTTTTAGCTTCTCAAATAAAACATACATTTTCTATGAAGTCATTTTTCCTCACGGAGACCTTTCAAATGTCCATAAAAGCCATAAAAAACAAATAAAAGTGATTTTAGGGGACATAACGGCCCAGAAAGGTCCCCACAACACATAACATGGTACACACACACAGAACAAGGACAGAACACACACTAGTCTGTTGTGGTCACACATACAATTAGTGTCTAATGTGACCAGTAAAGAGCTGTGTAGAGATTTTTCAACTTTTGCACAAGACTTGAGGGTGAGATTTTTAACTTAATCAAAATGTTATAATTAAGCAGAAACTTAAATTCCTCATAAGTTAGGTGTTAAATATGACACTTGGGAAGGGGGTTTAGCTTAACGGTTAGGTGTTTGCCCCATGATCGAATCCCGAACCGATAAAGGTACCACTGAGGTACTTATGAACAAGGTACTGCCCCAAAGCACTGCTCTCTGAGTGCTGTCCATGTCAGCTGGCCTTCGCGGAGGGGTCAGATGCAGAGGTCATATTACGTTGTGGTGCACGTTGTACTGTGCTGTGGTGCATTCACAAGTAATCACTTAAACTCACTTAGCAATCATTTAGCAGTGCAAATCTGTAATCATTTGAAACATTTGCAATACTATGACAGAGGTAAGGACTTTTCCACCACTACAAAGACGTTGGGGATAAAAGCATGAGCCTGGAACCCAGCCCACACTGTCCTGCAGCTTTTTCTCCTTGTCTAAGGTCATGTTTCCAATTATCAGGGTATGAAGTGGTGGTCTTCATCTCCTCACCCTCCTTTTCCATTCTTCCCCTCATCCTTCTAATAGCCAATTAGCTCTCAGCTAGCCCCAGCAGCAGCAGTATGTTGTTGTCTGACCTGACGCTTGTGTGTGTGTGTGGGTGTATGAGGACACACACACACACACTTACCAACTCCAGCTCCCCAAAACAACCTCTTCACTGCCGTAACGCTGCTGTAGACAAGGAGGGCGTGGCACAGTCAGCACTCTGGGAAATAAAAGGTGGATGGGGTGTGTATGTGTGTGTGTGTGTGTGTGTGTGTGATGTTTGGAAGTGGTCTGTGAAAAGTGGCTTATGGCTGGAGTTTGGTGTAAATGCCGTGGCTTTGGGGAGAACAATGTTGTTTTCGGGACATGGTGTGTGCCCTTATTACAGTGTGTGGCAGAGTGGAAAGAACGCAGCCTGTCAGTTTAGATGTTCAGTCTTTATCTCTGTCGCACACACACACACACTCTCATACAGACTCACGCACAAACACACACTCACAAAGTTAAATCTGCTTAGGGTTCCGTCTGAGTGACAGTTGCTCTACTGACAACAACGGCTGCATTTTTATGTATGAATCAGCATGGGGTTGGTGTGGTTGTGTGTGTGTGTGTGTGTGTGAAGTATAGAGAAGTATAGAGAAAGTTGGAGAGGGGGGGAGAAAGAGTAAAATGGATAGAAAGAGCAAGTGACATGGAGAGAGAGAGAGAGAGAGAGAGAGAGAGATATTTAACCTAAGCTTTTGTTAGAGCCATTTTGTGTTGCATGAATGTATGAATATTTGGATTTAATATTTCATAACTATTTGCAATAGAAAGTACAGTTATAATGTTTCTGGAACCTTCCATAACTTTCCATGCACAGTGTACAGTGTAATAGAATTATTAATAATGTGATAATATCGCTAAATGTACTAGTATGTAACAACAAAAGTAATACGTGCCTTATGTGTCGTAATCTGATTGGATCCTGAAATATATATAAAGATGCAAGAACGTATAGAGCTAGACTTGTGTTAGAGCTGAGAACTCAGGAGGGTTACAGTCTTCGAATCACACGAAGTATCTTTATAGTCCTAGGAACTCATCTTTTGCTCGTAAAAACTCTAAGTTGTAGTAAAGAAACAAAACAACAAAAGAAAAGACTCTTTTTTGGATACGTGTCGCGTGCAAAGAATCTTCGAGTTCGAGGCTAGCGAGACAGCGAGAGCTGCACCCACAGATTTATTTACAAACATAACTAGCATAAAAATAATAATTGTTATGGAAAAAACAGAAGGAGGGAAAAGAAAAGGGAGATAGAGAGCAAGAGAGATACAATGAGATACAGGGAGAGAGATGGCAGAGAGAAAGAAAAAGGAAAGAGAAAGAATAAGATTAAAGCTGAGAGAGAGAGCATGAAGGGGGGGGACCAGTAAGACAGCAAAATCAGTGAACCTCACTCCTGATATACCCTCAGAGAGAAGGGTGTGTGTGTGTGTGTGTGTGTTGTCTTAATCAGAATTTCTGCAGGTCAGGAGTGGCCTTCTGCGAAGCCTAATTAACTGCGTGGAATAGCCAATTGATGCCTTTCTGCACTGTTCTCCATCGCTTGGCTACAACTGCACCTCTCTCACTCTTTCACTCGCTTCCATCTCTTTCATTTCTTATCTTTGCTAATAGTCTCATTTTTCTAAGCTGCCTGCCCATCAAGGACGCTCTCCTCACATCTCTGTATGTCACCGAGGGACAGGTTTTGTGTTTCAAGACGATTGATCAGAAAGCCAGCATAAACCTTCTTAAAAGACTTTCAAACGAACCAAGACGTCTGCTGTGATTTCCAACTGCTTCGTCCTCAATATCTCTTTAGGGACTGTCAGAACTGCAATGTTGAGAATTCGACACAGAAACATGTGTCCAGAAATAAATTGGGTTCAAAAACAAAATCATTTATTTAGCTGGTTGAATTTGGCAACAGAAAACAAACATAAAAATCCATATTACTGTACAGTTCAACAAATTCAAACCTTGGAAAAAACAGAATGAGAAGCATAAAAGGAGTAAAAAACAAATGAACAACAAAAACAAAAATTATGCAGCGTCATGTTGTCTCAGGGTGGATCTGGCCAGCACCTCATCCACTTAACATGCGATATCTTCCCTTGCTAGACAGCGAGGAAAGAAGCGTCGGGAGTGTCTTATCCCTCCCTGGATAGCTCCTATGTCAATTTCCTCATGCCTCCTCCATTGCTTGTAGAAACCCCTCACGCACATGGGGTTGATGATCATAGCCCTTCCACCGCCAGCGTTGAAAAGAACTCTTCTATAGTTCAGGAAATGGAGAATAAGGGGGAAGGTAAACCACTGTAAAATGTGGCTTGTTGGCAAACTTTGCACCATGGCTGCACGATGAAAATTCACACCAGAGTCCCACACTACAACATATCTGTGCTGCCCTTCATCGTCCATGTGGTTTGCCTGTTGTAAGATGTCTCGCACTCTGTCCAGAAATGTCAACCCTGTGTTTTATGGACCAGGAATGGCATGGTGATGGAGAACCTATGTCCTGTGATGGCAGCACACATTGTAATGTTTCCCCCACGTACGCCAGGAACATTCACAAAGGCTCTGTGACCTATTATGTTTCTTCTTTAGTGTTGGTAAATCTGTGGAGTTTTATAGTTCTCACATTCTGATTGCTGAGTTACCTAATAAGCAGTCAGGTGCGTGACTGACCAGGTGACGGTGTGTTAGCCTTCAATGGGTACATAAGTGGTTTTGGGAATGACAAATGAAATGGCTGAAAGTAAGTTCAAAAGTCAGATTCCTGTGTTTTCTGTAGGAAAGTGTGTGCACTCTAAGGCAAAAGATGTCAAGTTAACTGCTTATTCTGTTCAAATGTGTGATTTGTGTTTCGAGTATTACAAATGAGAGGAGAGATTTTGCTCTCTGAGTGTTAGTGTTTGCAGTTGAGCTTTAGGTTAGATTTAGTGCCAGCAATTGAAAAAACTGGTAATAGCGGTTCACGCTTTCCAACACACTTAACACATTGACCATATCGGTACATTATGTGAGCTGAATTGAGAATACTTTTCTATTGCTTTGATACCAAATGCATTCAATAACACAGGGTTCCTACTAGGGTTGGGTGCCTTTAACATCTGAACCGATATCAGTAACTGGTGTTCGGTACCGATACTCAACGGTACTTCATTTTGACATCTTGCTCTGAATCTGTAATACCTGGTTTGTATCAACATATAAAATACAAACAATAATAAGCAATAAATGAATTTCAAACGTTTGTTATTGTCACGCGTACTGCATACCGCGACCGGCACTAGGACCCAGCGGTGGTCAGTTGCAGTTCGGGGAGTCTAAAAGGAGTCGATTCCTTGCGGTGCGCTGCCCAGTCATTGAGTCACCAGCCCAGCTCTGATTCAGTTCAGCTTCTACTGTGAGTACTCCAGTTATTTGGTTATCTCCTCGATTGAGTGTGTGTCTGTTAGAACGCGGTTTCTTATGGGAATCCTTGCTCTCTGCGTGAGACAGATCTTAGATTAAATTGTGTGGCTGTCCTACCTACTAGCGCTACCATCCGCGTTTGGGTTAACCACCATGCTACAAGGACTAATGGGTAATGGTTAGCATCTCTGCCATATCCTAACCAGATCGCTGACAGTTATGTGGCAACTACAATATTAATTGATTACAGTTTTTATAAAAATATTCCAGAACAATAACTAAACAAATAGATCACTAATTAGATCACTGCAGTGAACCTGTCGACGGCGTAGATTCAACGTTCTCGATGTCGATGCTGGCTGCAGGGGTGATTGTCGGTGCAGGCGCAGTAGTGTTGGGGGTCGGTAGCTTGACTCTGGGACTTTTATTAGTGACCCTCCACGGCGAAACCAGTCGCTTGTCGCAAATTTTCAAAATTGAGTTATGTTTTCATGAAAGGGCATAAATCAACCTTCAAACGATACTTATTACGTAATGAATCAGGAACGACATATGATCGAGATATCAACATTCAAAGGAGTCGGCTTTTCTGTCACGCTATGAGAAACGGAGAAATCTGCCTTTGAAGTTGACCATTGACTTTAGCACTCCACAGACGCTGCGCGTGTCGCTGGCTACGTTTGCATTTACGGTAGCCTACGCTGCATTCACAGCCACACGGATAGCCTACCTGCGTTAGATTAACTGAACTCGGGAGACGAAGATGGACTCCGGAGAAATATCTTCACGCTAGTCAACCAGTGGATTTACCGTAAATATTGAAGTAGAGCGGTCAAAACAGAAACTTTTAACATTCTGCTGGACCTGAATTCCTCACCTCAAGAAAGTCACGTTTTTAGGATGGAAAGGGTAAGTTTTTCAGAAAAATTTATTCACAACAGTACAGTATAGACCTTCCACTGTTTCAAAACACTAAAACAAAAAATCCAAAATTGTACCCCACTCAATATAAACGGTCGTTTTTCTCGGAAACCTCCGTTGCGACAAGCGACTGGTTTGGCCGTGGAGGGTCACATTAGCAAACATAGCCCACTCATCCGCCTGTAAATATATTTAACATTTAACGAGGTGTTTCCTCAGGTTGGGTGTATTGCTAGCCCCAGTTCTGTATTTTGCATGGTAAATATTTGTTTTTTTTACAGGGTATGATCTCATCTGTCATGTGATGATGATGATGTCATGTGAGAGGATGAGACTTTGTGCATTGTGGGGATGGAATATTCAGGTGTGTTTCAAGGGCTTGTGTGTGTGAGTGTGTGAGTGTAAAGTTGTGCAAAAATGCAGAAAAGAGACATGAATATATCAGAAAATATCAGGAAGCGTATGTGTGTGTGTGTTCATGGTGGCTGCATTGACGCTTACAAATATATCGTTGTTACAAGGACTTCAGGAAGTCATGAATGCACACATCCTTCCCATTATTCACCCCTCTATCTTTCTCCCACTCTCTCTCTATCTTTTACCCCTTGAGCCATCTTTCTCTCTCCATCAGAGCTTGTTTATTCATTTATTTATTTATTTACTGCTGTTTGGATTGTATCTCTCCACACTACTAGAAGTCTAGTGAATATTTGATGCCGTGCGGCCGAAGGAATGATTCGAACGCAGCTCATAAACCTCTGTCTTTCTCACTGAGCACACACACTTCTCGCCTGCGGAGCTCTGAACATGTGTAAGAAAGGTGTTGTGATGCAGGATGTGTGTGTGTGTGAGCCGTGGCTGCTCACCCACTCCATGACATAAAGATCATCTCTACTTATTTATACAGGTTCATGGGTGAACACTTACAAAAGTGCTTTGTGCCTGAAGTTTCTTGGTAGGAACTTTTAAGTCACCTTACTTTATCACTTTGTGTATCTCTTCTTACATTCAGTGTAGCAGAGCCAACAGCAAGAATTATATCATTCCTTTATTGTTGTTTGATCAATAATGTTATCTAGGTACATGTAAGGGTTTAAAGGATGTGTTATATCTGGGAAAGTTGGTTTCAGGTGGAAAAATGTTGATGCTTTGGTTGCTGCGGTTGGTGTTTGGTTAGGACAGTTGTTGAGATTGTTGGTGTTTTGTTGAGAATGATGATGTTTGAGAAGAGATTGTTGTTTTATTGTTGTTTGCATGAGTACAGATTGTTGGTGTGTGATGGAGAATGTTGGTGTTTGAGTAGAGATTGTTTGTGCTTTGTTGAGAATGTTGGTGTTTTGTTAAAATGTTGGTGTTTGTGTAGATATTGTTAATGTTTTGTTGAGAATGTTGGTATTTGTATAGAAATTGTTGGTGTTTGAGTAGAGATTGTTGGTGTTTTGTTGAGAATGTTGGTGTTTTGTTGAGAAAGTTGGTGTTTTGTTGTGAATGTTGGTATTTGTATAGAGGTTGTTGGTGTTTTTTGCTGGAGAATGTTGGCGGGCTTTCAAAGTAGAGATTGTTGGTGTTTGTTGAGAATGTTGGTATTTGTATAGAGATTGTTGCGTTTTGTTGAGAATGTTGGTATTTGTATAGAAATTGTTGGTGTTTCTGAGTAGAGATTGTTGGTGGCTTTGTTGGAGAATGTTGGTGTTTAAGTAGAGATTGTTGCATTTTGTTGAGATAGTTGGTGTTTTGTTGAGAATGTTGGTGTTTTGTTATGAATGTTGGTATTTGTATAGAGATTATTGGTGTTTTGTTGAGTAATGTTGGTATTTGTATAGAGATTGTTGGTGTTTTGTTGAGAATGTTGGTATTTGCATAGAAATTGTTGGTGCTTGAGCAGAGATTGTTGCTGGTGCTTTGTTGAGAATGTTGGTGTTTGATAAGAGATTGTTGGTATTTTGTTGAGAATGTTGGTGTGTTGTTGAGAATGTTGGTGTTTTGTTGCGAATGTTGGTATTTGCATAGAGATTGCTGGTGTTTGAGCAGAGATTGTTGGTAGTTTTGTTAGGATAGTTGGTGTTTTTGAGAATGTTGGTGTTTGAGGAAGAGATTGTTGGTGTTTTGTTAAGATAGTTGGTGTTTTGTTGAGAATGTTGGTATTTGTATAGAGATTGTTGGTGTTTTGTTGAATGCTGGTGTTTTGTTGAGAATGTTGGTGTTTCTTGCAGTAGGTCGTTGGTGTTTTGCTTGAGAATGTTGGTGTTTAAACAGAGTTGATGGTGTTTTGTTGAGAACGTTAGTGTTTTGCTGGAGAATGTTGGTGTTTTGCTTGAGAATGTTGGTATTTGGTATAGAGATTGTTGGTGTTTTTGTTGAGAATGTTGGCGTTTTGCTGGAGAATGTTGGCATTTGTGCAGAGATTGTTCGGCTTTGGTTGAGAATGTTGGTGTTTTGTTGGAGATAGTTGCTGTTTTGTTGGAGAATGTTGGTAGAGATTGCTGGTGTTTTGTTGAGAATGTTGGTGTTTTGTTGGAGAATGTTGGTATTTGTGTAGAGATTGTTCAAAGTTTTGTTGGAGAATGTTGGTGTTTTGTTGAGAATGTTGGTGTTTCTGGGTAGAGATTGTTCATGTTTTGTTGAGAATGTTGGTGTTTCTGTAGAGATTGCTGGTGTTTTGTTGAGAATGTTGGTGTTTGAATAGAGATTGTTGTTTTATTGAGAATGTTTATTTGAGTACAGACTGTTGGTGTTTGGTGGAGAATGTTGATGTTTAGCAAGGAGTGTTGAGTACAGATTGATGGTGTTTTGTTGAGTTGGAACTGTTGGTGTTTGGTGAAGAATGTTGGTGTTTGAATAGAGGTTGATAGCATTTTGTGCTTTAAGTTAAAAGATTGCTGCTGTGTGATGATGAATTTTGCATTTGAGTATGAATTGTTGTTTTCCAGTAATGATTTTTGATGTTTGGTTTAGAAAGATGGTTTTAATTAAAGGTGGATACTGTTGTTGTTTGGATAACGGTGATGTTCAAGAATTACATTGTTTGGTAGAGAAAATTGGTGAATAGTATAGATTGTTGGTATTATGTTGGCATTTAATAGCTGTTAACTGTCAATAATACGACATTTTCAGTCACAAACAAGTCTTAACATCTCCAATAAACTCTTTCATGTGATTTTTTGGCCCCTTTAAATAAGTGTTAATATCCTACTCTACATGCTACAGTATATCCCATAAATTATGCACCGAGGAGGAAAGGTTAATTTATGCAAAGCTGGAGCATCATTTGCTGAACTCATGCTCCACTTTCTACATGCAATACTTTTTGTGAAATATTTTAAAACCAAGGTCCTATTTATCATACAGCAGTTCAGTGTTATATGTTGTGTAGTCATGAGTGGCTAGGGAAAGAGGCAGTTCTGCACAGTGCGGGTCTATAGCCTCCCCTACTGTCAGTCTCTAGTCCTTGTCCTGCTTTATGGAGCGCTGTGTGATTTTATCTCTTTGTAATTGTTTTCCATGCTGTAACCTCATTGCCAAGCGCATAGATTTAATGTTACAGCCCATTTCTGTGCAGAGTGTGTGGGTGTGTGTGTGACCCACAGTGTGCACATACACACTCTTTCCTCTCTGTTTCTCTCAGTCTTCCTCTCACACTGTACAAAAGAGTTTTTTGGGGGTATTTAGAAGAATTTCATTATTCTCTTAAAGATATGTGTGAATTTGTGTAGTTTCTTGAGGTATTTGTGAGGACCTCATTGTCACATTAACGACCACAAAATTGTGGGTTTATAGCTATTTGTGAGCATCTGATTGTCCTCACTTTTTGGAAAAACTAAAATGAGGTTTTTAGGTATTTGTGAGGATCTGGTTCGCTCCCAAAATGGATGGTTTTTATGGTTATGGAGGTGTTTGTAAGGATCTAATTGTTCTGTAAAAGACAGAAAAATAAATATTTGTCAGATTGTATGGGTTTGTGAGGCGTGTACATCTTTGTGAGGGACTGATTGTCCTCCTGAAATACAGAAAATATAAATTTTGAGATTTTTTTTTAGGGTTTTTTTCAATATTTGCAGGGATGTAATTGTCCCATAAAAGACAGAAAACCTCAGACATGAGCAGTTTTTGTGGGTTTATGAGGATCAGTCTTCAAAAGGAAAAATGCTTTTGGTTTTATAACGAAATGTAAAGTGAACAGGATTGGTTTTAAGCAGAGGTTAAGATTAGGATTATGTGAGCATGGATGTGTGTGTGTGTGTGTTTGGACATGTGTGAGTGAGTAAGAGAGAACGTGACACGAAGAGCAACAGAGACTTAAGTTGTGTTGATCGTCTGCTTCTGTCTAAAATGGAGGGGCTGCTGTCTTTCTTGCCTCTCCCTCTCCCTCCATCCATCTATCCAGCGGCAGCGTGCTGTGGTAACTGCGCTCTGGTGTGATGAAAGTGGAATGATGTATTCCATCCCTCCTGCTGCTCCCCGGTTCAGCACCAGCGAGCACTCGACACTCGCACATTAATATTACAAATATTCAAATAACTTTATTTAAGATTCAGCCAGAGGAAGTGGTGTGTGTGGCCATGATTATCGCACAGGGGGACCTTTTTGTTTTTTAGCTTTAGGGGACATTTGAGAGGTCCCCATGAGGAAAAATGACTTACAGAAAATGTGCTTGTTTTATTTGAGAAACTAAAAGAGGTAAAAGATGTGCTTTTGGTTACTGAGGTTAAGGTTAAGGTTAGGATTAGGTGTAGGTGTAAAATTATGTACTTTAGTCAATATGAGTCTATGGAAGGACCTCACAAAGATAGTAATACAAGACTGTGTGTGTGTGTGTGTGATGTGAAGAGTTATAGCTTGCTGGCAGTGTGACAACGAATGAAAAAGAAGGATGGAGAGAAAACAAAAAAGAGAGAGAGGGGTGATGAGGGAGAAAGATGAAAGAGAGATAGATGGACAGAGAGAAAGAAAAAGAACGAAAGAGAAAAAGACACACATGAAGGAATGATGAGACATTTGTACACTAAAAAATGCGTGTCAGAAAATAAGAAAAAGAAAAGGGTAATAAGAAAAAAGGTTCCAAAATTATCTGCCAATATAGTGAAAAAATTTTTTATCTTGTAAAGATCTCTTAAAACAAGAAAAAAAATCTTTCAATTTTTCGAGATTTTTCAAATCTTTCATGTTTTTAGCTTTAATGTTCTTAAAATAAGCAAAGTTGTCATGAATTCTTAACTCATGAACATGAGAACCTGTCCTGCTCTTATAATCAGTAAATTTTCTTAATAAGATAATTAGCCAACATTTCTTAAAATTAAATTATTTATCTTACACATACAAGTCTAGTCAAGTCAGTTATTCTTAAAATAATAATAAAAAAAAAGATCTATTTTTTCTTTTTAAGATTTTCTGGCTTGTTAAGATTTCTTTTTTTTTGCAGTGTAGAGGGAGAGAGAGAGAGGAATAAAAGAGAGATGGATGGATAGATGGAGAGGTCAAGAGAGAGATGGAGAGAGAAGCAAACGAGGGAGAGAGAGAGAGAGAGATGTGATGATGAAAGAAAGAGAGATGGATGGAGGAAAAAGAGGCTATGACTGGAGAAAGTAAAGACACAGAGAGATGAAGAGAGACATAGAGAGAGAAGTGGGTGAAAGAGAGAGTGAGTGAGAGAGGTAGAGACAGAAAGAAAGAGACATGAGAGAGCACAAGATCTCTACCTAATTAGGGGATGACAGTGGAAATGACAACATGGCCACGCTGGAGCTAAAACGAGAGAGAGAGCGAGAGGAGGACAGAAAGAGATGGCCTTTTCATTATTGTCTGCATTAGGAGAAGGTTAGTGTGTGTGTGTGTGTGTGTGTGTGTGAGGGTGTGTGTGTGTGTGTGTGTGAGGGGTGTGTGTGGGTGTGTGTGTGTGTGAGGGTGTGTGTGTGTGTGTGTGTGTGTGTGAGGGTGTGTGTGTGTGAGGGTGTGTGTGTGTGTACTTCTTCTTTCTATTCAGTGTCTCTTCTTTTATTCACTTTTTGTCAAACTGCGAGCTTTTCTGCTCTTTATGTTTCTGCTTTCCCCCCTTTATGTTTGCCTCACAGTATATTTGATCACAGCAGTCAAAAAGCTTTTCAGGACGTGTGTGTGTGTGGTTATGTGTGTGTGTGTGTGTGTGTGTGTGTGGTTATGTGTGTGTGGTTATGTGTGTGTGTGTATATGTGTGTGTGTGTGTGTGTGTGTGTGAGTTATGTGTGTGTGTGTGTGTGGTTATGTGTGTGTGTGTGTGGTTATGTGTGTGTGTGTGTTATTACTATTTAACAGGTGGTATGTATCTATAATGCAGGTGCTGTTTGGCTGTACACATTATATTTTTGGATTTTTTGGATTCTTTTCTTTCTTCCTTTCTTTCTTTTCCTTTTGCTTCCTTTATCTAGATTTCCAATTATTGATCTTTTTTCTTCTTTTTCTTTCCTCCCTCTCCTCCCCATTTATCTTTCTTTCTTTCTTCTCTCAATTCTTTCTTTCTTTCTATCCACATCTCCAATTATTGATCCCTTTTTTTCTTCTGTTCTTCCTGCCTCCCCCCACTCTCTGTCTCTCCATTTATCTCCTTCTCCTTCTTTTCTTCTTTATTTATCTTTCTTTCTCTCTCATCTATCTCTATTAGCCTCTTTTTTTCCATCCATCTTCTTATCTCTTATAAAATGACTAGTCCATAAAGTCTGTATGAATCTTGGACCCTCAAACACGTTTGTCTTCTTCCTGTCTTTGTTCTTTCTGATTTTTTTCTAGTCTTTCATTCATTCTTTATTTCCTCCCTTCTTTAGTTCCTTCATTCATTCCTCTCGACTTAGTCTTTTATTCCAACCCTTTCATGTATGATCTTTTTTCTCAGATGTAATGTGCTGCTTCACATGAGTGCATTAGTGCAGAAATGTGGAGCAGAATATTACATTACCCAATATTTTGGTGCGTGGAGCAGATTCAGAACCACTACTTCCCTTGTAGCCGAGTGTGTGTGTGTGTGGGTCTGGATCAATATTGGTCGTGACTAGAAGCTCTCGGCCTCTCCCTGGTGTGGAGGTGTAACTATCAGCCCCAAACCAGGATCCTTTCTGTAGTCTCAGTCGGCTGCGACACACCCACACACACACACACACCACACAAACACACCCACACACACATACACCACACACACACACACACACACACACACATACACACCAGCACACAAACACACACCCACACACACACACATACACCACACACACACACACACACACACACACACACACACACACATACACACCACACAAACACACCCACACACACACATACACCCACACACACACACACACACACAACAAATTATTGATCAGAGAGCTGCTCGTAGGACGGTGGAGAAGACCCCCTCTGGGGCAGCTCGCAACAAACCTCTGTATAAAAAAACCCTCACTATCTAAGAGAGATGGAGGAGGAGGAGGCCATGACAGGAGTGAAGAGAGAAAGTGTGTGTGTGCGTCGGCGTGTGTGTGAAGTTTTTTTTTGGGGGGGTTTGGGAGGCTTGCTGAGTTGCATGTTACTATTTGGGGTTAAAAGCTTTGAAATGCATAGACACACTCTCTCTCTCTCTCTCTCTCACACACACACACACACACGGAAAGAGAGACACTCTAGTCTCTAGTCTGACAGACTGTTTTACCCAGCATCCTTTGGGGCTTTTTTACATTCAGTATCTGAGCTCAGACATGTTTTTCCAAATCCCTTTTTGTTGCTTTTCTCCAGTAGCTGCAGTGTTGATGATTCTTCATTTTCGTTTTTTAATTTTAAGAGTCTTTTCAAGTTACAGCTTCTGATTAAAAGTAACGAAGCTACAGTCAAGCTGCTGGTTTAATATAGTAGTTAGTTACACTACAAGCTACTAGGGGTCTCTCTCTCTCTCTCTGTAGTTAGCTACACCACAAGCTACTTGAGGTGTGACGAGATCTTGCGATATTTCAACTTGATATCTCTCATCGAGGTGAACAGCTGTCTCGTGAAATAGCAAGGCGGTATTTTTGTGGCAAAAACCATGAGCGCGCAGTGGAACTTTTGCAAGTGAAATCTGCCGTCTCTACGCACCTCCGCCTTTGCGCTCGCTCCACTCGGTACTGCGACTGATTTCATCTCCAATCGAGTGGCTAATATGGCTGCAAGTTCATATAGCGACTACCAACGCACATTTTTCCAGTAGCACACCAAAAGAAGCTACAAAAAGACCAGTTTTGGGCTTTTTGAAGATTTTGTGCGTCATTTTCTCAGTCAATATCTTAAATATAAGTAGAAGTAAATGTTTTCATTTTTCAGGGATTACCACCAGAATTGACTCACCCGCTATGATTGAAATCCTTCAGGACGCCAGCCGTCCAGGACCAGAATTGAACAGTTCACACCGTAACTGACTAATGAACTTCATATTTTTGCTGGTTGATGTGACACGTTACACATCTATCAAACGACAGAGTCACCGCTCGCCGAGTTTGTGAGTTCATCTGGCCCTACATCAGCACCTTTAACAGATTTAAGATCCACTTTCGGAGAACCCCGAAGCTGTCTTTGCTCTCCCCACACTTACTTATTTCATCTGCGTGTTCATTCTTTCTCGTCGGCATGATTAAAGTCGGGACGCTTGCGACAGGAAAGCAGGGTGAGATGTAATTTCAGATTCCGTACTCGGCCGGGTTGTCGGCAGTCCCTATTTGTGACTTGACAGACGAACGGAGCCGAGCTTGTCGGAGAGCCGTTCTACGGGCGGAGCGTTCGTCAAGTGGCTGTCATAGACAAAGGCGTCACGTTTCGCTGCCTAAAAGAATGGCGCTCAGGGTGAGGCCAAGTTTGACACTGCCAGTGATGAAAAATTGTCAGATCTGATTACACGATTGACGTATGTGATTATGGACGATTATTCTTGCATTAAAGCCCGACTTTGGGAGGTTAGTCAGTATTAAAATAAACTGTAGACTGCACCTAAACCTTGCTGGTTCGAATCCAAGGACTAATAAAGGTATCACTGAGGTACTTGCGAGCAAGGTACCATCCCCTAGCACTGACCCCGGGCGCTGCCTTTGTTAGCTGCCCGCTGCTTCTTCACAGATGGGTCAAATGCAGAGGTCACATTTCGTTGTGGTGCACTGTGTGCTGTGCTGTGGTGTGTAAAATAATCACTCACGTTCAACTGTTCTTTGAATGCATGATCTGATTGACAAGCACCGAACCATAAACTAAATAAAAACATCACAAATGAGATCAGAAAGTATGCCGATATGTTCTCTGTACTGTAGTTTCCTGACAGGGTGCAGTACTCGCCTCTGGACCAATAGGTTATGGCTTTCAAGCCTACCTCCAGCAACACCATCACTGTGTCTCTGTGCAAGGTCATTACTCCCAAGTTGCTCTCAGAGAAGCTGAAATAAGGAAAATGGAAGTTGCTCTGGATAAGAACATCTGCTAAAAGCCGTGAATGTAAATACAACTACTATTTTACTGGTAGATTCATGATTCTTTCTTGGTCAAAAACTGTTGCACTGTATACCGGGTTAACGCAGGGATTTGAAGCAGCAAAGCTAAGCATCCTTTATTCAAAATAATTCTGGCATGACAGCCACAAAAAAGAAACAGAAAACAGCATTTAGACATTAGTAGTACCTCCCACGTCCCCAGTTGGGATTAAGGGACCAACCTTGGAAGGGCGGCAACACACCGCAGGATGAATGAACAGATTAAGTGAAATAAATCTTCAGATAAAGTAAAAAATGACAGAGTAGAAGTAAAAATATGAAGAAAAATATGGTCTTAAAAGATTTATACTATTGACAGTAACTGTACATGTGCATATTATGGTAAGAGTGGAGTGTGGATGTTGTTGCAGAATGAAGAAATGCATACAGTTGTTAAATGGCAGGTTGGTGACACATAAGCATTAAGGTACCACTGAGGTACTCATGACCAAAGTACCATCCCCAAGCACTGCTCCATCACGGATGGGTTACATGGACCTTGTAGCTTCTCTTTATTTAGTTTGTCATTATGTTCTAAAGTGCATAATGCAAAAAATAACAACTTAAGACTAAAATAAAATGAGTTGATGCAAAATTATTGACTTAAAAAAAATCATAATAATGATCATAATACATTTCTTATGCTGTCAACTATAACATGGATCCTTAAAGCTGTGTTTCCTGAATAAAAGACATTCAGTTCCTGCTTCCAAATCCCTGGAAATGAGCAGATCCTGTGCAGAGCTGGACATGAATGGGCTAATCATGGGCTCCTGACCGTGGTCATTTAATACGCTCAGCCCCTCCTCGTACTCCCATTGTGCTTCACGACCACGGACATGTCACAATAGCAGCCTTATGAGAGTCTTACAAGCCTTCTGTAGGAGCTTTATAAGAGTCTTATAGACGTATTAGCACTCGACACAATGTCTACAAGAGCCTGTTTCCCCCATACACTCCACAGATGGGTGAGAATGGGGTTGGAGTATAAAAGAGTGTGTGTATGGGGGTGTGGACCCCATGACCCCCTCAGGATGACCCCCACCTGGAGAGACAGACTTAATATCTCTTAAGCTCTTTAAAACCAGGCAGTTACACTTGGCAGTCTATGTTTTTCTCCTATCTCTCTCCCTTTATCTTTCGTTCTCACACGTGTACACGCTCTTACATGAGCAAAAACACACTAGTGGTTAGTGTTGGGTGTTAGAAACCTCATTGTTGAACATCTCACACACTCACTTACTCACTCACACGCACTACAGAAAATAGATGAAATTTGACGCATCTCAGCTGCAACATTTTGTCTGATTGTGCGCAAAATTTAATAACACAGAATGTTTTGATCTTTCTGTTGATTTTCATTTTCCTAGTAGAAGAAGCCTGGGTGTGTATGTGCGCACACAAACTGACGCACGGCTGACGGCAGCGTAAGCGCAATTCCGTTCTCCCCCCTCGGCTAGACGGGACATAAATTATGCATTCCATATTTGACTTTGCTCAATTAAGTCATTTTACGGTGTGTAATCAGGCTCTCAATCCAATAGCTTTAGGTCCTAATTAAAAAAAGTTTGAGTGCGTCAGAGGAGGAGAAGCTCTACATACAGAGTGTATGAATCCATCTGGCCTAACTTTCAAAACAAAGCGCTTTGTTCAGCAGGGTTGGAGACGAGTAGCGGAACGATCTGCATCGAAACATCGATTTAGGGCCTGTGTCTACCAAACGCGGTCCAAACCTCACTTCCAGAGCGCTTTGTCAGCGTGTTCCTCCGCATTTGTTGTTGCTAAGATATGTAAAGTGTCATCGGGCACTTCCATGTTTATTCCTATTTCATGTAAACATTGACGTGTTTCTTTGAGATCAGTAGTTTAACCGACAAGATTATCTTTACAATGGAGAGAAATCGCATCTTTGAACTAGATACTCACACGTCTTTCGAAACGTAGAGATTGGGACTGATTTAGGCCTCGTTCACACGAACGTCTGAACCAGGTGTTTTTCTGCTCATTGGAGCAAATCAAAGAGTCCACACGGGCGTTCAGCACCGGCGTTTGGGTGGCGTCAAATAAAGGCTGCATGCAACGTTTTCTTGGCGTCAAAATCCCGACGAACGTGAGGAAAACGACACTATTGCGAACGCCAGTGAAACGCTATTGCAAATGCCAGTGAAACGCCAATCGAACGCAGCTACAAAAGGCAGCAAAAACATGTATGGCATTCAGAGGGTGTTCATTTCGAACGTCCGTGTGGACGAGGCCTTAGAGTCGGCAATTAACCTATAGTGCATGTTTTGGACTGTGGGAGGCAACTGGAGCACCCGGAGGAATCCCACACGAACAAGGGGAGAGCATGCAAACTCCACATTACAATCAATAACTGCTAATACTTTACATTCAATATAAAAAAATATACCATAAGAACATGAAAAAAGAGCTAAATAGTACTGACAGTAATTTATGATTTTACAGTATTTTCATTTGTTCAAATGCAGTAAACTTCCATCTAAAGCTACAAATATTGCAAAAATAACAAATCCTACAGATTTTTGCTTTTGGTGAGTATTGAAAGAAAGGTTTTTGAAAATGTTGGAAGATAGTCACAGTTGTAATGATCGTACAGAAGTGTAATAGCAATCTGATAAAGTGCAAGTGCAAATGGCTTTTAAAGGGAATGTGAGATAACACTCCGATTGGTTTATGGCCAACGCACACCCTTCATTTAATGAAGAGTATAAGTAAAAGCCTTTAGACCATGTGTCTGGATCGATCATTAGCTTTGTGTGATTAAACTAACCTAAATGTGTTTGCATCCTTTTAGATTGTTAAAAAATAGCTGTGTGTGTGTGTGTGTGTTCAGTGTTTCCAACTAAGTGGAAATCTGTTGCTCCTGCCACCTTTGTTGAGCTCTTCCGGACCGGTTCCGGGTCGTCGCCTCCGGCAACGCAATCCGGGGGTCAAATGAGATTAGTGATGGATGGTGCTTTACAATGTGTGTGTGTGTGTGTGTGTGTAAAAGCCCCTAGTAGAATTAACATGATTAAAAAGGTAGGTTCCTGTACCGGGCTGTAACCAGACCATAACACCTTAATCTGGTGTGAAAGCAATTGGCCTGCGTGGATCAATACAGAGTCAGGGCATTCAGCCAGGATCAATACCTACACACACACACACACACACGCACACACACACACGTTCACACATGCACACAGAAGTCATTAACTTTCCTTTATGTCAGTGGCATTGTGAAGAGAAGTGAGTTGTAAATTTTAGCTGGGGAAGAAATACTGGTTTGTGTGTGTGTTTCTTGAAGAGAAGTGTATAGAGAAATACAGAGAGAGAGAGATGGAGCGTGAGAGGTAGAGGAAGCGAGGGAGGTGAAAACTGAGGGTGAGTGACTGAGCCAGTGAGGAAGGTGGATTAAGAGGTAGAGAGGAGGAGTGAAGTAAAGAGAGGTAGATGAAGGTATAGAGAGGTAGAAAAGTGGAGGGAGGTGTGTAGAGAGTTAGAAGGAGGTGTACAGAGAAGAAAAGATAGAGAGAGCTGAATGAAGAGGTGCATAGAAATTAAAGAAAGAAAGAAAGAAAGAAAGAAGAAAAGGAGGGAGGTGTGTAGAGAGGTAGAGGGAATGAGAGAGATGTATAGAGCAGAAAAAAGCAAGAGGGATACGTACAGGGAGGTAGAACGAAGAAAAGAGATGTGTAGAAGTATAAAGAGAAAGAGAGAGAGAGAGAGAGAGAGAGAGAGAGAGGTGTATAGATAAGTATGGAGAAAGCTAGAGGGAGGGAGGGAACGAGGGAGGTCTATAGAGTTAAATAGAGTTAAGATGGAGAGATGCACTGGAAGAGAGAGAGAGATGGAGGTGTAGAAAGGTGGAGGCTCTCTCTCTCTCTCTCTCTCTCTCTCTCTCTCCTTCTCTTTGTAGTTGTGTCTCACAGTCAGATGTCTGCTGGCTCCAGATGGCTGGTGCACTGCCAAAAACCCGAAACCATGAACCACCGGGCACCAAGTACACTTTACACACACACACAACCACACACACACACACACACACCCACACACACACACACACACCCACACACACACACACACCTACAGTTGGAGTAATAGAGGGGCGTGTGTGTGTAAAATGGTTATGAATCTGTCATATGTCATATTACAATGCAATAAGGTCACACCTCAGAGGAAATAATAATATACTTACAGACAGCAACTAGAGGAGTAAAGGTTACATCCATCCCTCCCTCCCTCCCTCCCTCCCTCCCTCCATCTATCTATCTATCTATCTATCTATCTATCTATCTATCTATCTATCTATCTATCTATCTATCTATGTGCCCACACACCCTTTTGTCTATCCATCCTACCATCCATCTATCCATCATAAATGCACTACCAGTCAAACGTTTGGACACACCTTCCCATTCAATGTTTTTTCTTTATTTTCATTACTATTTACATTGTAGATTCTCACTAAAGGCATCAAAACTATGAATGAACTGTGTAAGGGCTATTTGACCCAGAAGGAGAGTGATGGAGTGCTGCGCCACATGGCCTGGCCTCCACAGTCACCTGACCAAACCCAATCGAGATGGTTGGGGATGAGATGGACCGCAGAGTGAAGGCAAAAGGGCCAACAAGTGCTCAGCATCTGTGGGAAGTCCTTCAAGACTGTTGGAAAACCATTTCAGGTGACTACCTCATGAAGCTCATCGAGAGAATGCCAAGAGTGTGCAAAGCAGTGATCAAAGCAAAGGGTGGTTATTTTCAAGAATCTAAGATATAAAACATGTTCTGGGTTATTTCACACTTTTTGTTTACTACAGAATTCCATATGTGTTCATTCATAGTGCCTTCAGTGAGAATCTACAGTGTAAATAGTCATGATGATAAAGAATAAAACATTGAATGGGAAGGTGTGTCCAAACTTTTGACTGGTAGTGTAACATTTATACATATCTGCGTCTGTCTTTTTATCCGTCCATCTGTGTTTTTGATGAAGAGTTTAGTTTGACACTGTGTTCCTAGAAGCTCCTCTCAGTGTTATTTCTAGTATGTTGAATGTCCTTGTGCCAGTCCACTTTGTCCACACACACACACACACACACACACAGTAAAAAACTCAGACAGTGTCTCTGCTCTCCTGATCCCACCCATCTGTTAGGTGATGGTAGCTGTCCACGCTTGCTTGTTCATTATGTATTTATTTGTTGGTAATTTGGCGTATTTGAGCGACGGCTTACCGCTTTTAATCCTACGCTTGGCCACGGGCATCATGTCTTTCACAAAGTCACCAAAGTCAGCTATACTCCAGCTGTGTGTGTGTGTGTGTGTGTGTGTTTAAGTTTTCATGGGATTAAATATCCTCATCACGGAAAAAAAAAGCATCTATATTTTGGAGCATGTTTTTACCATTTTTGAGGACTTCATCGTGATGTATCTGTCTCTCTTCGTGGTGGTGTTTTTATTAGCTTTGATCGGTGCTGAGACTTGTTCTTAATTAGAATATTAGACTCTGAGCACGTGTGTGTTTTACACTTCATATCTACAACTTCTACTTTAAATGTTATCTGTTTCACTACATTTACTATGCTAGTTATATCTAAAGCTTTCTTTCTTTCTTTCTACTGCCCTTAATTTTTTCCTTTCTTTGTTTCTTTCTGTCTACTGTCCTTTAAATTTCTTTTTTTACTGTTTAAAAATTCTTTCTTTCATTCTCTCTTTCTTTTTACTGCCCTTATTTTTTTCCTTCTTTGTTTCTTTCCTTCTACTGTCCTTTAAATTTCTTTCTTTTGTTTTACTTTCTTTAAAATTTCTTTCTTTATTTATTTTTTTTCTTTCTCTCATTCTACTGCCCTTAAAATTTCTTTCTTTCATTCTTTCTTTCTTTCTTTCTTTCTTTCTTTCTTTCTTTCTTTCTTTCTTTCTACTGTCCTTAATTTTTTCTTTCTCTGTTTCTTTCCTTCTGCTGTCCTTTAAATTTCTTTTTTTTTCTGTGTTTAAAATTTCTTTCTTTATTTTTTTTTCTCTCATACTACTGCCCTTAAAATTTCTTTCTTTCATTCTTACTTTCATTTCCTTTGTTCTACCCCTTGTCATTTAAAATGACTTTTTTTCTTTCTACCATCAGCCTTTCTCAAATTTTTTTTTCTATCCTCTTTGCTTTTTTAACGTTGTTACTAATGTTACTAATTTGCTGATAGACTGTTCCACATTTTGATATAGTATTGATTAGAGAACCTTCTTAACAATCGATTATTATTATTCAAATATTCACTCAATATTCACTCAATACTCAATATTCCAAAAAAATAAAACCTTTATCTAAAAAATTTGACACCAGTTCACCAATTGAGATCGGTTGTTTAATTTTATGTACAAGTGCCATATTTGGCAGTTTGCTGAGGGTTAAACACAGCACTGTAACAGGAGTATCTATTAATATAAAACCCAAACACATCACCCTCATTTTAAACCTTGATACAATACAGCAACTCAATGGAGCTGAGCTCTTGTGAACTGGTACAGAATCAAAATTGTAATTTGGTGACAACACCCAGTGCTTGTATTACCTCCTGAGCTACTTTTTAAAATCAAAAACAGGCAGTCACTGTCGGTCAGCGCATTTGTGGGTGTTAATTAGAGTCGGTTGCTGGTGTTTGTTCGACTAAAAAGCCACATTGTCAAGTTTCTCCTTCTGCAGAGGAACTTCCAGACGCTCGCTAATTGCATTCTTTTGTCTCTGATCAGAGACTTGAGTCCATGTCCACATACAGAACACACTGTTCACATCTCTCTCTCTCTGTCTGCCTTATTAGCTAGATCAAGATAAAGCGTCCAGTCTTGTCATTCTCATTTCAGTTCTTCTCCCTCACTCCCCTGTCATCAAGCGTATTGTTCCACACGAAACAGTCCTTCAGAAGGAGGGAGGGAGGGAAGGAGACATGAAGGGATGTATGTTAAAAGTGGAGCATTGTGCTTTAAAGTGGCCGGCAATCTCACGCTAAACTGCTATAGATTAATTGATCCTCCCGTGAACTTAATGAGCTAGAATCTCTCAGAAAGAGGGCCACTTCTGGCCGAGACAACGCTAATGGCCATACATCGTTCCATCCCTTCATCTCTTTCTCTCTCCCCCTCGCTTCTCTCACTTTCTTGCTCACTCTCTCCATCTCTCTGTCAACAAAGGCATAGGGACTGAAATGAACAGTCTTTTTAAACTGTTCATCCACTGACTTGAGCTGCAGTTTGTGCTTTGTGTGTGTGTGTGTGTGTGTTGAGAGTTGATGAAAACACACTTTCACTTCAGGGAGTGCTGAAGTGAAATTGGGATTTTGCCCTCTCACTCCACTCTCTCTTCGAAGGGGGGTAAGAGATATCACAAATATACATGCACACACACACACACACACACACATACCATGGGGCGACAGTGTCCTGAGGTCACAAGATGACCCTCACAGTAACTGCTGACTGGAGCTGTTCTCTCTTCCCCACCTTCTCGTCTAACCCCACAGGTAGTTGATGGAGGAATTAGACAGCACACACACACACACACACACACACACACCACTAGCTACTTCAGAAGTGACATTACATGACTTTGCAGGCTTATGTTTGATATGAGTTCATTCTAGATGTTTAATTTAGATTAGAGTCTAGTTGAGGTTTTATTCCAAATATGTTGCCATCTCCTAATACATCAGAGCTGTGTGAGTGAGATCAGCAGGATGTGTGTGTGTGTGTATGTATGTATGTGTGTGTGTGTATGTGTGTGTGTGTGCGTGTGCGTGTGTGTGTGTGTGTGTGCTGTCTAATTCCTCCATCAACTACCTGTGGGATTAGACTAGAAGGTGGGGAAGAGAGAACAGCTCCAGTCAGCGTTACTGTGAGGGTCATCTTGTGACCTCAGGTGAGTGTGTGTTTGTGTGTGTGTGTGTGTGTGTGAGTGACAGAGAGTGATAGAATAAGAGACAGAGAGAAAAAGCGATCACAGATAGACAGAGTACATAGAGACAGAGAGACACTTCATAGATAGATAGAGGATGGATGGCGAGAGAGAGACAGAGAGACTAGATAGATAGATAGATAGATAGATAGATAGATAGATAGATAGATAGATAGATAGATAGATAGATAGATGAACAGGTGATAGATGAAGACAGGATTTAAATGATGTTATTACACACACCGTAGTGCTGTATTGTACAGAAACCTCATAAAGACACGTGACACTAACACCACTCGTAGCAGCTTCACGATGCTCTTCACAAGTCCTGTCGTTCCCAAATCACTGCTTCACTCTGCTCTGGAGTGAGACTCGGCTTTAGCGCATTCGGCTTCACGGGAGATGTGTTTAAAGCCACACAGAGTTTTAATGAAGGGATACACAAGCATCTCACTCTCTCTCACACTCTCTCTCTCTGTCCGTGGGGATGAATGGATCTTGACACGAGGAGAGCGGAGGGATGATTTATGACCTTGGTGCTGTTTGGAGAGAGGGAAAGATAGTGGAGGAGGAATCTCAGGCTTTTAGGCTCCCGATTGTAAAGCAGAGATAAATTGGTGATGACAGAAGAGCCGGAGTTCAACACACGCACACACACACAAGAATCACTAAGGACACAGTAGTCATATTTTTGGAGGTAAAGTCTCTCACCACAAGAGTATATTGACTCATGGATACACACACTTACACACACACTACATGAAGGTCAAACACAGAGAGATAAGCATTCAGTGTGCCTTGTGTGTGTGAGGAGTGCGGAAATGAATCGAATGTTGTGTGATGGGTGTTCGTATTTATCTGGAACACACACACACACACACACACACACATATCTTTTATCTTCTACTAAACTGAAGAACAGACTTGGTTTCGTCTGGTCAGCTTCATACATCACTGTCACACAGGTTAATGAACATAAACACACACACACACTTCTGCACTCATACAGAGATAAAAGATGCATTTTCCCCCTCTATGTAAGATAGTCTCTTGCTTGCAAACTCTCTCTTACACACACACACACACACATTGATTACGTGGTCAACTCCCTAACTGTTATGCTATCAGCTGCCTCGAACACACTTGACCATACACACACACTTTTATAAAAGCATCTATTTCTCATGGGAAACATTCAGAAATCTCCTTTTATAACGGACCTTCCCCCTTTTTAGAAGACGGGATCCTCACAAGAAGATAAATACTAGGGGTGCGTGATTCAGAAAATCTCATGATTTGATTCTGATTCTTGAGCTCACGATTCAATTTAAAATCAGTTCATGATTCATAAGCGATTTAGGATTTGTAAACGATTTACAATTCAATACATAGATGAATTTGTTTCTAGATTGCTGTTTTCAGTTACTTTTCCCATTTGACAGTGGCAGATCAGCAAAAATAATCACACTGAATCAAATACATACTGACTCCATTTCCTTCATGTTACGCGAGGGGGTCTATTTGGGCACATTTCCACATTGCGCCATTCCATAGGATTGGCAAGCTGAACTCGTGTCAGCGAAAAAGTAAACTAGCGCCATTACGTTTGTTGATTTTTTTTTTTCAACAAATGCATGATTTTTTTGGAATGCATGAATCAATTTCGAAATTCGCGATTCGATTCGTTTTTGTTGCACACGCCTAATAAACACCCACATACTCACACATCCACCCCTACACACACTTATATAAGGTATTAACAAAAGGTGGCTGTCCTTGTCACCTCAATGTGTAAGAGCGTAAATGACCTTAAAGGTCAAATGGAGTCACTTGAACCCTGAGTGTGTGTGTCTTGACGCAGATTCATTCTTCTATGATGGATGAGACTAATAGTGGCTGCAGTTTGCCGGGAACCTCTTTAGGTCATTAGGGGTCAAACAGCTTTGTTTGGCCTTTTGATCCACGCTGACTCTATGGTGTGTGTTGAAGGGCTTTTATAGGGCTGCACGATAGAGCTTTCGTGAGATATGTTTTGATTTTTAATGCATGATATGTGACCCAAAACCAGTCGCTTGTCGCAACGGAGGTTTCTGAGAAAAACGAGCGTTTATGTTGCGTGGGGTAAAATTTTGGATTTTTTGTTGTTAGTGTTTTGAAACAGTGGAAGGTCTATACTGTACTGCTGTGAATAAATTTGGCTGAAAAACTTACCCTTTCCATCCTAAAAACGTGACTTTCTTGATGTGAGGAATTCAATTCCAGCAGAATGTTAAAAGTTTCTGTTTTGACCGCTCTACTTCAATATTTACGCTAAATCCACTGGTTGACTAGCGTGAAGATATTTCTCCGGAATCCATCTCCGTCTCCCGAGTTCAGTTAACCTAACTGGTTTTGCCGTGGAGGGTCACATATTTAAAAAGGGAGTGCATCTTTATACAAAGTAAAATAATAAATTGAAATTGAGTTTTAACTTTCTTGAGTGTTTACTGTCCTTTGCTTGAACTTTCTCAAGTATCAAGGTAAATGATTTTCTGTCAGACAGACTACACACAATATTATACACAAATGTTGTGACCTCTGCATTTGACCCATCCAACATGAGGGGGAGCAGGTGCTGGGGAACACTGCCTTGCTCATCAGTACCTCAGTGGTGCCTGTACCGGCCTGGGATTCTAATCGGTGACCTTCCGATCACGGGCCGAACGCTCAAACCGTTATGCTCAGAACGCTTAACCAATCTACAGTTGTGTAGCTGTGCTAGTGTTTTAATATCGCACACTTAATTATCTTCCTAAAACCAACGTTGATGTCCAAGAACGCAGTCCGACTTTTACTTTGAGCTGTTTGTGTACAAGCTGGAAAGTTTTGAATTAATATAGCCTGAAGTGTTTTTTAAATTAGCCTGTGTGTCTGCTTTTGTGTGTGTGTGTGTGTGTTTTGCATATGTTGCTCCGCACAGTTGGACGTGTGTTGTGATTGTGTTCGAGAGTGTGAACAGCGTGTGTCTTTTGGGCCCTTAGGGCTGAGCAATCTGTAGCTTTGAAGTGTGTGTGTGTGTGTGTGTGTGTAAGGAAGCGAGCATGCACCAACACACAGAGGGGAGTTGGGACAGATTGGAGTTTTGTGCCTGTGTGTGTGTGTGTGTGTGTGTGTGCTGTAAATATTTGTACTCTCCCCATGACAAAAAGCCCAAGGGAGACTGAGAGGCCAGATGGCATTTCTATGACTTTTTACAACATAATGTGTTTATGAATATACATACACATACACACTCTCTTATAATCTGAAGAGGTTAGTACGACCCAGGTGTAAGCGCTCGTATACACACACACACACACACATACAGAGAAGCACACACTCTTAGTGGACAGTGAGTGTATACTTGGAATGATCACGTCAGTTTCTGATCACGGACCTTGTTTAATGTAAATGAATTTAAGCGAAAGTTTATTTGTTATTGTGAACACACCACAGCACAGCACACGGTGCCCCACGATGAAATGTCACCTCTGCATTTAACCCATCCATGATATCAGATGCTTAAGATTTTGTGTATTGAATATGGGCAGCACGGTTTCGCAGTGGCACAGCGAGAAGGTCCTGGGTTCGATCCCCGGGTTGGCCGTAGGGTCTTTCTGTGTGGAGTTTGCATGCTCTCCCCGTGTTCGCGTGGGTTTTCTCCGGGTGCTTTGCTTTCCCTTCCACAGTCCAAAGGCATGCACTGTAGGTTAATTGGTGACTCTAAATTGGCCAATTAATTAAGGTGTGAGTGAGAGTGTGATTGTGTGAGAGTGTGTGTGCCTCTGTGGCGTGTTGCCGCCTGCCCAGGGTTGTTCCGCCTTGCACCCGTGCAAGTTCCTGGGATAGGCTCCGGTCCCCCGACCCCAGCTGGGATTCAGCAGTTCGGAAAATGATCGAATGAATGTGAATTAAAGGTATTTTTGGTCATTAAAGGTATTATGAACGCTTTTAGGGCGGCATGGTGGTGCAGTGGTACCACCTTGGTACCTCAGTGGTAACAACCAGTCCTGGGATTCGAACCATAACCTTCTGATCACCAGCAGGTTGAAAGTGCCTGATTTAGGCTGCTGTTCTGCGTAGATTTAGGTTGTCTCTACCACAAACACACTGTTCTGTCCAGTCTGCTTCAGCTAAGAGTAGAACCAGGTGCTGTGTATATATGAGACAACATACAGGCCTTTTGGCACGTTCCCAATGTCAATCTATTAATATATATATATATATATATATATATATATATATATATAAAAGCAGAAATGGACGTATAGCCCTTGGGTCAGGTGGTCAGTGCTGGAGTGGCTCCAAGGAGCATAAAGCTCGTAAAAAAGGCCGGAAGGATGGTGCAGTTTGAGAACAAGCAATTACTGATAAAACTGTTCTCTACACAACACACACACACACATAGGTGTTGAAGGACCCCCAGTGTGGGGGAATGCACTGCTTTCATCTCTCGTGCGTAATGGCTGGGTACTCTTTTTGAAATGGAGAAATGGAAAACGCCTCCCTCAGATCAGGGAGAAAGCTGCGGGCATCGTGCCAGCCGTGCCAGTCTACCCAGACTCTCTCTGCTCTCCTCTCTCTCTCCAGTCTTGGAAACACTTGCTCCAGGCCACGAATGATTTGATGTGGATTGTGACTAGGGTTGGATACCTTTCATAGCTGAACCGATAAAGTCTGTAGTGTTCGGTACCGATACTCAACGGTACTTCATTTCGATACCTTGCTCTAATCACTAATTAGATCGCTACACGGATCTAAATCGTAGTATAGATTCAACATTCTCGATCGATGCTGGCTGCAGGGGGTGATACGTTGGCGCTGTAATTGCAGCTGTAGCTAACTGTGGCTCCAGTTATCAAACACCGCACACTCATCCGCCCGTAAATATATTTTTATGTTTAACAAGATGTTTCCTCATGTCCGACGTATTGCTAGCCCCAGTTCTGCATTTTGTGTGTCCCATATTGCACGTCGTGCTGTCTGCATCCTGCGGGCAGGTGGTGGCGTAACGGTGACGTTCGCCCATTAAAGTTACCACTGAGGTACTTATGAGCAAAGGTACCGTCCCCAAACCTTATACTCCTAGAGGCGCTGCCCATATTAGCTACCCACTGCTCCTTCACAGATGGGTTAAATGCCAGAGGTCACATGTACTGTGTGCTGTGCTGTAGTGTGTTCACAATGACAAAATAATCACTCACTTAAACACTATGAATAACTGTTGAATTAATTTCAACCTTTAACTTAGATCCGTGCGTCCCGCTCTACTGCGTACTGCGGCAGTACCGGCGAAGTGAATATGCGAAATTTGATTTCCGTAAACCGATACATAATTCGATTTGGTAACTAAAAGTACCAACCTCGGTACCGCCCTAATTGTTACACATGACCTGAATTAGACCTCAGTTATAAAATAAATAAGAACATGAAAGTTTTCAGCCTTTTGTTTTTCTTTTTTTTTTTTTTCTCTAGGTTTGTGCTCCGTCGCTTTGCGGCACTCGACCTCCATCTTCATGCCAGAAAACGCAATCAGTTGTCCTCCGTTTGAAACAAGCTAAAGGGAATTGGCATGAAACGTGGACGGAAATTGCATTTAGGGTGTGTGTGAGTGTGTGTGTTTGCGTGTGAGTGTGAGTGTGCACATGGACAGATCAAAGCACTGCATAACAGAGCTTCATATATGAGTGGGAGCACAAATAGACACACACACACACACACTCACCGGGAGATGCCGTGGGCTACTGTGTGTGTGTGCTGAATCAGCGGTAGATTTTTAGCCACTTATATCCATTGTCAGCTTCTCACCGTGTAAACATCAGCCTAAGGGTTTACTCAGTACACATCATTAAACGCACATCCACTCACTGACTCCGTGTGTGTCTGTGTGCAAACAGGTTTTAGGTGAAGTTAGGACCCGATTGTCCTCTATAAGACATAAAACCCGAGAGGTGGCCTAGTTTTTGAGGTGTATGAGGACAACTGCTGCGCTATTTTATGTGAAGGACTTGATTTTAGTGACTAGCTTTAAGGTTGATGTGTAACTGTAGTATTATCTGCATCTGTTTGTTATCTGAGAACATGGAAAGATCTCACAAAAATAGCAAAAGCAAGATTGTTTCACCTTGTGTTTCTGAAACCTCACCAACTTTGTTCATTTTTCTTCATTATATGTGACCTGATCTGCCGTAATGAGTCGGAAGTCGGCGTTCTATTTATTTAGATATGTTGGAAAAACATCACAAAAATATCGATTTTTCTTTTTGGAGACCAGATTAATTCTGAAGATCTTTCATATAAGACCAAAAAAGAAAAATGATATTTTTTGATGTTTGTCAACATAATCGGCCCGTATCTAAATAAATAGAGCGCCGACTTCCGACTCATTCTGACAGATGAATCTATATTGTTATTATTGTTCTTGTTCTTATTATTTATTCTTTTTGTTGTTACTGAAGTTTTTATTGTTTTTCATCTGGTTTTCTACTCATTGTTATTGCTGCTGTTCTCCTTCTTTATGGTATTTAGCTTCTTCTTGTTGTTTTCTTCTTATTATTATTGCTATTGTTTTTCCTCTTCTTTTATCTTATTGTTTGTGGTTGTGTTTTCTCTCCATTGTTGTTTTTATTTATTATTTATTTACTCTCTTTATGTTGTAGTTCTTTTTTTTTATTGTTGTTTTTCTTCTGATTGTTGTTGCTCTTCGTCTTCCTCTTTTGTTTTGTAGTTTTTGTCTCCGTTGTATTGTTGTTGTTTTCTCTTTGTTCTCCTCCTCCTCGTTTTTTAACTTAAAGTATTTCTTTTTAGGCTATTGAGATAAGGTTGTTTTATAAACCGTAAAATTGTTTGTGTATTACTACATGTGTGTGTGTGTGTGTTGTCCTGCAGCAGCGTCCACATGGACTGTTATCAGCACTCCAACATTGCATAACTGCTACATTGTGCATTGTGTAGGTGGTAGAAAGGTGTTGAGTGTGGCAGTATTACTGATCTAGACTGTGTGTGTGTGTGTATGTATGTGTGTGTGTGTGATGCAGAAGCAGACGGCGCTGCAAGCTAGCGTCAGTTGGGCAGGGTCAAAAGCTGTCTGTCCTTCCAACCACACTGCCCACACCTTCCCTACATTCTGCTGTGTGTGTTGTGTGTGTGTTGTGTGTGTGGTGTGTGTGTGTGTGTGTGGTGGAAGATCACAGAACCAAATACTTGTCCTTTTTAATTTTCCTATTTTTGATTTCTTTTCTTCTCTCCTCCTTTGCATCTCCTACCTCCTCCATCCTCTCTTCTCTACTCCTTTTCTTCTTTCATCACACTCCTCCTCTCTTTTACGCTCTATTAGAGCCGATCAATACAGATTGATACAAAGGGTTTAGAATTTTGATATCTGATAATAGATCTTTACGTTTAAGCAGCTCACGAGGGATCTTTTGACAGAACTTCCAGACTGTCAGCGGTTCACCACAGGTGTATCGGCGAGCAGGGCATTCCCAACAGTTCCTTCTTTACTTCCCTCATCTCCGCTCTCTTCTCCCTACCTGAAGGCGATCGAGGACTTATTTACTACTTTCCTTTCTCTCTCTCCTTCTCTTTAGCCTGTCCTCCGGGGACGTTTAAGTCCACTCAGGGTACGGGTTTGTGTCTGCAGTGTCCTCCCAACAGCAGGTCCACCTCCGAAGCCTCTACCATCTGTGTGTGCAGGAATGGCTACTACAGAGCTGATGGAGAACTACCAGACATGCCCTGCACTAGTGAGTTCACACACACACACACACACATATATATATATGTGCCTAGGCAGGCGATATTGTCTTAAATCAATATCTTAGTTAATTTAAACATTTTTTAGATTATGATTAATGACAAAATGATGTTGGTTTTGCTGATTTCATAGTTTACACCCAATAAAAGTAAATTGGGACTTCAATGAATCTAAAATCCGACCCGTACTCATCTTCTTCTTGTTTTTATCATCCCTCGTTCTTTCCCCATTCACTTCAATGGTTGAATCAAAAGTGGGCTAGTTTTCATGTCACAACCACAAAACTTGAGCATTCACATTGGCATTTTCTCGTGGAAATGCATCTCTAGTTCTGATTTATTAATGGTTCCTACTACTATTATGCCTTGATGAATCACTTCAGCCCTAGACAGGAGTCATGTGTCTCATCCTTGGAGCAGAACAAAAGCACAAACCAGACTGGGAGCTCTAGGTCTGTCTGCTGGAAACACCGTGTTAGCGTCCAAGCCACGGATGTAGGTCAGGCTGGCGCAGTGTCGTTAGCGTGATGGAGCAGCGGCGGCCGGAAGAAGGCTCTTTAAGAGATGAGTCGGACTCTCAATGGCGTCAGGAAGATCAATGAGGAGCAAAGTCAGGTTGGGTGAAGCGTTCGCTCAGACTGATCGGATATCGCCCGTGTCTCCGTGGAGACTCCCGAGGGGCTGGAAACAGATTGGCTACCGTTGCCCATAGGATAGTAATGCGTGACACACAGACAGGATGAGAAAACACAGAGAGAACTCACAGAAATATTCTTTTCTGGTTTTCCTCGCTTCTTTAGTCCATCAAAATGATGGTTTATCTAAATTGTTTCAATATCACAGTATGACCAAACATTTATAGTCAATATCAATAGATTTCTAAAAATTAAGTGGTGGAAATTTGCCTTTTTACATCCATTTTCTTTTATTCATTTTATATCTAAATTAGTAATAAATGTCTAAAAACACAGTAATAACTTTTTTAAAAAGCTGTTCACATTTTTGCTATCTGTGATGCATTAACTTTACAGAAACTGCTCTTTGGAAGCATTAATCTTGTAATTTTGTGTAATATTGTAAACCGTAAAGGCTTTAAAAGGTAAAATATAAAAGGTAAAATTTAATTAAGCCACTGAGCCACCATGCCACCAGGGTGCGTTTCCCACTTAACTATATTGCTTAACTAACATACAGTATTATACATTAGCAACTAACATAGTGTATGCTAGCAACTAAAATAATGTTGCTATTGTAGTTGTATCGTTATAGCTTCTACACTTTTTAGAAACACACCCCAAGAATAAAATTATTTGATAACAAAATGCATTTTTCTATATTAATTTTTCCCTATTAATTACTCTCTAACATTTATAAAATGGAAAAGGAAATATTTGCTGATCAATTAAAATGAAAAAATATTACAGATTATGGGTAATTCTGGGCCAATTTGCCCTGTAAAATGAGCTTCTTTTTGGCTTCTGGAGAGAACTACATTTTTACAGATATTTTTGAAAACAGGCTCATATGTACAAAGTTATTTTCGAAAACGGAGAAAAAAATATCTGTTTTTATAAATGCTAGAAACTCGTGTGTGGGGGCCTTATTGTCCAGAGTGTAAGGCATTCACCACCGCCTATTCCTGCTCAGCCATGAGGGACAAAAGGAAATGGACTAAACTATGTAGGTCAAGAGAAAAAACATTTCATTCCGTCTCCTGCTCTGCCTGTAAAATTGTCATTCATGAAAAAACAAGTGGCCTACTTTTTCTACAGAGTCTTATGAATGTGAAAAATTAAAGTCATTGTTCCCACTGCTGCAGGGATGTCAATTAAGCGTATCTGGAGTGTCTTTGCCTGTGTAGAAGAAAATGACTGTGTCTGGTTCTGACTATTGGCTGTTATGTTCCTGAAGGGAGAACTAAGCCAACAAGAGACCCCAATATAAAGAACGACCCATTCATCATTCTCTCTCTCTCTCTGTCTCCTCTCTCTCTCCTATATATATATATCCATACATATAGAATTGTGTTAATAAATGACTTGATATCAAATAATTTTATGCTTTAGGTGCATTTCCCAAAAGCAACATTGCTAACATGCATTAGCAACACTATGTTAGTCGCTAATGTACAATATGTTATTTGCTAATATAAACTATGCTAGTTGCTAATATACACTATATTAGTTGCTAATACATACGATGTTAGTTGATAATATACACTATGTTAGTTGCTAATATATATACACACTATGTTAGTTGCTAATATACACTATGCTAGTTGCTAATATACACTATGTTAGTTGCTAATATACACTATGCTAGTTGCTAATATACTATGTTAGTTGCTAATATACACTATGCTAGTTGCTAATATACACTATTTATTTGCTAATGTACACTATGTTGGTTAACTAATATACACTATGTAGTTGCTAGCCACTGTGGTAGTTGCTAATACACACTATGCTAGTTGCTAATGTACACTATGCTAGTTGCTAATGTACACTATTAGTTGCTAATGTACACTATGTTGGTTGCTAATGTACACTATGCTAGTTGCTAATGTACACTCTGTTAGTTGCTAATGTACACTGTAGTAGTTGCTAATATACACTATGCTAGTTGCTAATATACAGTATGTTAGTTGATAATGTACACTATGTTAGTTACTAATATGCACTATGCAGTTGCTAATGAACACTTTATTAGTTGCTAATGTACACTATGTTAGTTCCTAATGTACACTGTAGTAGTTGCTAATGTACACTATGTCAGTTGCTAATATACACTATGCTAGTTGCAAATATACACGATGTTAGTTGCTAATGTGCATTATGTTAGTTGCTAATGCTTTACTATGTTAGTTGCTAATATACACTATGCCAGTTGCTAATGAACACTTTATTAGTTGCTAATGTACACTATGCTAGTTCCTAATGTACACTGTAGTAGTTGCTAATATACACTATGCTGGTTGCTAATGAACACTGTATTAGTTGCTATGTTAGTTGCTATGTACACTATGTTAGTTGCTAATATAGTTGTTTTTGGAAAACACACCCTGGATGGCATGGTGGCTCAGTGAAGCACAAAACCTTTTCCAAAAGCTCTTTTATGAGCCATTATTATGCAAATTACAAGAATCCAATGCACAAACAGACACGGGCTCATTTAGTTAGCTCAGTCTCTTTTTAGCTCAGTTTGTAGGAGAACGCCACTCAAAAGCAAACCCACACTCCTGCGAGTTGTGACGTACAAAGCTTGACCACGAGCTACGCTCTAGTTAGCTCAGTGTCTGCAGTCTGTTGATAAATTGCCACTCGAAAGTAAAACCACACTTCGGCGACCTTCTTGGTTGGCGTCTCTCTCCTGTGCCTTCTCTAAAATCTTTGGGACAGAATTCCGGTGATCTGGACTTGGAGTGGGCAAGGCTGGAGCAGCACAGACATGACAGGTCTTTAAAGTTTTTTATCTCAATTTAGACCTGTTTGGTACCAAGTTTTGGTACTCATCCCTTTATATTACATGGTATATATGTAATAATCAGAGTGGTGAATCAGGCCTGTGCTGATCTTTTCTGGTCCTACGTCATTCTGCTGTCATCCATATGGATTTGGGCTTGTTAGTGTGGCTCTGTGGGCCGTGTCCTTCAGTGCCGTAATTATAGCTAATATGCGTCCTCGCTTGTTGGGAGTTAGCGTGGTTTTACGTTGTTCAGGAGGTGTGGTTATTGAGCATCTGACTTGATTTAATTTGACCTGCGAGGAGGCGGAAGTGTTAAAGAATGCGTCCTGTCGTTCCACCACGTTCATTGGCTTTTTTATTTATTCATGGCACAGCGGCCTAGTTGGCGGCAGAAGAGGGAGAGAGTGGGATCTGCTTGCTGGATGCTTTCTGGTTTGAGGCCAACTAGACTCATTTCTCTCTCTCTGTTTATTACCATCTCTCCATTTCCATTTCTCTCTTTCTCCCCACAAGCCCTCTCTCACTTTCTCCCTCAAAGTTTATTACCATCGCTCGCTATTCTCATTTCTCTCTTTCCCCATTTCTTTCCTCCTCTCTTTGTCTTGCCTGTTTTATATCACATCTTTTTTAATGGTGTCTCTGTTTGTTTCACTGTGATTGCCAGTTTCTCTCTCGCTCTGTTGTCCTCTTCACTCTCTCTTTCTGTTTCCTTCCGTCTCTTTTCTCCACTCTCTCTTTGTCTGTCTCTCTCTCTCTTCTCTTCCATCTTCCTATCCATCTCTCCTTATATAACTACACATCTCTTTCTCTCTGCTTCCTTCTATTTCTCTCTCTCTTTTTCCCATTTCTCTTTCTCTCCTCTCTCTCTCTCTCTCTCTCTCTCTCTCTCTCTCTCTCTTTCTCCTCTTTCTCTCTCTCTCTCTCTCTCTCTCTCTGTCACACACACTTTTTCCATTTCCATTTTCTCTTTTTCTGTTTCTTTTCATCCCCCTTTTCTCTTTCTCTCTTTATTCTCCATCTCATTGTATATATACACACCTCTTTCTCTCTGCTTCTTCCTTCTGTCTTTCTCATTCCATCTCTTTTCCCTTTTCTGTTTTAATCCAGCTCTTTATTTTCCCTCTCTCTCTCTCTCTCTCTTTCCCACTCTCCCTTTGTTTGTTTTTCTTTTTCTGTTTCCTTCCATCCCTCTATTTCTCCTTCTCTTTCCTTCCATCTTTTTCTCTCTTATGCATACACTTGCCGCTCTCTCTTTCTTTCATTCCTGTTCTTTGTACCCCTCTTTATTTCTCTCTCTCTTTCCTCCTCTTGCCGTTTCCTTCCATCTCTCCCTTTCACACTTTCTATCTTTCTCCTATGCAGACACTCGCTTTCTTTGTGCTTCTTTCTCTAGGGCGATTTTCAAACCGTGTGTGTGTGTGTGTGTGTGAGTTAGAGAGAGGGAGTCTGAAATGAGGTTGATTAGGGGGGTGATAGATAAAGGGAGCAGGGAGTGTAGCAGCAGGGTTCTGGAGCGCCGGCTACCCAACCCTGTACTAGCCAAACCATCAGCCCAACACACTCTTGCGCACACACGCACACACACACATCTTCCATTTTGCCCCTCTTTTCACTCCCTTAGGAGACTGATTGATGCTCTCTCATTCTCTCAACCCCACCCCTCTCTTTTTTGTATGGTTCTTCCCGGTCTCTCTTGCCCCTTCTCCATGGGAGTCTGGTGGCGTAGGGACCGACCTGAGTAGCCTGCAGCTTTCATCAAGCTTAAATTATTCCCTTAGAAACACCCTGTGTGTGAGGGTATGTGTGTGTATGTGTGTGTGTACTCTCACCATTCCCTAATAATCTGACAAACCTGGACGGTGGAAAGCAGCAATGATTAAAAGTAGCATGTTGGGTTGTGCTTTATCAGCCTCAAACTAATTCCCATTAGACCTCTACCTCTAGTGTGTGTGTGTGTGTGTGTGTGTGTGTTATTGCAGGCAATGGCACAACTGCATGCGGTCAGTGCAAGGCAATGCCGGACACAGCTGGCATCTCGGCGTGCCAGCCATCATAATAACACCCATAATAACAGCGTGCATTTGGTTTTGTTGGTCATGATCTTATGCTTTATGATGTGTTATTATTTGGTGTAGTTTGGTTCTAATGTGCTGTGTTTTAGTTCTAATACGTTATAGTTTTCCTCAGATGTGCCATAGTTTGGTCTGAATGAGTTAAAATGGCATAGTTTGGTTTTAATGTCCAATCAGTTTGGTTATGAGACTCTAAGATGCCATAGTTTGGTTCATATGTGCCAAGCTTTGGATCTAATTTTCCAATATGCAATGTTCAAATATGCAATAATTTAGTTTTAGCAGGACAGTTCTATGATCTGGTTCTAATGTTACGTGGTTGTTGATTCCAATATGCCATGGTTTAGTTCTAATTTTTTCTATTATTAGTTTTAATGTGATCTGGTTCGATATTACTAATCAATGGTCTGCCTCTAATGCACTATGGTTTGGTTCTAACACCTTATGGTTGGGTTCTAATGTGACAGGAATTGGTCGTGGTTTGATTAAATATTCCATGGTTTGATTCTAATATGTCATTGTTTGGTTCCAATAGCCTGTGGTTTGGTTCCAGTGCACCATGGATTTCTTAAAATATTCTAATACACCATGACTTGGTTCTAATGTACCATGGTTCAGTTCTGATGCACCCTAGTTTGTTTATAATGTGCCACTCTTTGTTTCTAAAATGCCATGGACTGTTTCTAACACCTTACGGTCGGGTTCTAATGCCCCATGAATTGATTTCCCATGGTTTGCTTTGAATGTTTCAGTGTTTGGTTCCAACGCACCGTGGCTTAGTTTTTAATGCACAGTGGTTTGGTTCTAAGGCAACATGGTTTGGTTCTAACATGCCAGTTATTGGGTTCTAAGACTAGAGTATGATGTGGTTTTTCTAACATGTCATGCTTTAGTTCTATTGGGTCATGGTTTGGTTCTAATGTGGTGGGGTTTGGCTCTGTTAAACATACATTACTAATGCAGTATGTTGTGTTTCTGATGCAATGCAGTGTTTTAATGTTTCGTGGTCTGGCCGTAATATCCCATGGTTTGGTTCTAATGTGCATGCATAAACGTACAAATGAGAGGACTTAATTGGCTGAGTCTAAGCTCCTGTTAGTTACCTGTTTACACTGATAGTGTGTGTTAGTTACTTTACCTCTGGAGGACCTTTCAACTTCACACTGATAATGAGACAGGCATGACTGAATTCTATTCCACACATACACACACTCACACACACACACTCACAGGACTGACTTACAGTACAAGCAGCGTAGCTTGAATTGGGTCTGTGGAAAGCAACTTTAGCTCCACAGTCCTCAGCCAGTTTCTCCAAGCGCACACACACTGACTAATCCTACAATGCAGCATGTTACACACACTTACACACACACACTTACACACACACACACACAAAGGCAGTAGGGGCATAGAAGCATGTCGCTGGTACAGATGCAGTAAACAGGCGTTAAGCCACTGTAATTGCCTTTCTAATCCGCAAGCTACAGCCACTGCCTCCAAGTGACTCCGCACTCTGCACACACACACACATCCTTGAAAAACCATGCACTCTCACCCAGACGCAAAAATGCAATCTTTATTTCTCCTTTTTCTCGCACTTCTCACCCTCCTTCCACTAGTATAAATATGATACTGATCTTAGCAAGGCCAAAGGATGCATTTGCATGTTTTTGTCTTTTGGAGTCAGACCAGCTCAAACAAACGCTGGCTTTAAAAACTGTAGACTTAAAAGCTCTCTAATGTTTAATGTCACACCAATGCTTGTGAAATTCTAGCTCAACTCCAGACATAGTCATAGGACCCTGTTTAGGGAGCTTATGGGCGCAAGTATGGGAACAACCCTGGGCACACACACACACCCCACGGGGCCAATTTTGCGTTGCCAATTAACCTACAGTGCATGCTTTTGGACTGTGGGAGGAAACACGGGGAGAGCATGCAAACTCCACACAAGAAGACCCATGACCAACCTGGGGCTTGAACCCATAACCTTCTTGCTGTGAGGCGATAGGGCTAACCACTGTGCACCACCATGCCGCCCGTGTTGCTAGTTAACTGTGCAAAAATAGTTACTCCGTTAAGTGCATAGTCTAAAAGGATTGTTGTTATTCTGCTCAAAATGTGGGCTGTTTTCAGTGTCAGCTCACATTCCCATTAGCTTCCAGCTTGCAGCCTGGTGGACTGCTCTTATAATAGAGCTTAGGCCGGGTAAAAGTCAGGGGGGAAGCCAGATAACTTGTTTCGGGTCCAAATTCAAGCAAAACCAAACTGTTTCTTGGTTAAATATTGGTCCTTGATGGGCACAGTTGCTGCCATAAAATAGCAATGTGCCAACAATGCACCAGAGAAGACAACACTTCCGTGTGACGAAGAAGTTCCTGTGAATTTCTGTGATTATATTTGTGACTCTGCACGGCAAAACCAGTCGCTTGTCGCGACGGAGGTTTCCGAGAAAAACGATTGTTTATGTTGCGTGGGGTAAAATGTTGAATTTTTTGTTTTTAGTGTTTTGAAACAGTGGAAGGTCTATACTGTACTGTTGTGAATCAATTTCACTGAAAACTTACCTTTTCCATCCTAAAACGTGACTTTCGAGGTGAGGAATCTGGCAGAATGTTAAAAGTTTTCGTTTTGGACCGCTTCTACTCAATATTTACACAACCACTTTGGTTGATTAGCGTGAAGATAGTTCTGCGGAATCCATCTTCGTCTCCCGAGTTCAGTTAACCTAACGCAGGTAGGCTATCCGTGTGGCTGTGAATGCAGCGTAGGCTACCGTAAATGCAAGCGTCTGTGAGTGCTACGTCGATAGTCAACTTCAAAGACAGATTTCTCCGTTTCTCACTTGGCGTGACAGGAGAAACCCGACTCCTTTGAATGTTGATATCTCAGTCATATGTCGTCCGATTCATCCGATATAGGTATCATTTTGAAGGTTGATTTATGCCCTTTCATGAGAACATAATAACTCAATTTTGGGAATTTGTGACAAGCGAGTGGTTTTGCTGTGCAGAGTCACATTTTGTGTCTAATGCTGCTTCTGAGTTCCAGACCTTGACTCCCAAGGCAGGTGAAGTTGTAACGTCTATTTAGGTAGGTAGGTAGGTAGGTAGGTAGAAGGAAAGAAAGAAAGAAAGAAAGAAAGGCTATAGAGCACAAGAGAGAGAACCATTATTAAAGCCAGTGTGAGAGAGACATTAATAAATATGATTAAGCTCTAATAACATAAACTCTAGATAGAGAAAGAAAGAAAGAAAGAAAGAAAGGAAACTAGCTTTTAAATGAAACATTAGAACACGCGAGAGGGTAGAGAGGCTCGAAAGCACAAGAGAAAAAGAGAGAGTGAGAACTAGCATTTGAAAGACAAAGTGAAAGTGGGTGATTATTAGTCGTTGTGAACACACCACAGCACAGCAAACAGTGCACCACAATGAAATGTGACCTCTGCATTTGACCTGTGAAGGGGCAGTGCTTGGGGACGGTTCCTTGCTCATGAGTACCTCAGTGGTTCCCTTGCAGGTCTGGGACACGTACCTGGGACCTTCTGATCACAGGGAGAACACCCTAACCATTACGCCACCATCTGCCCCACAATAAGAAATACGTTTCTTGCTTGGTTCTGGTCCAGGTGTGGTTTGGTCCCATCACGTAACCCTTTTTTCGAGACGTTTTTGTAAGACGTTTTGGTGCATTTCTGTGATCATATATTTGTTGGCTAAAGCTGCTTGCTGAGTTGCAGACCTGGACTCCAGACGAGTTGTAAACTGGTGTGTCATTAACATAACGAGGCTTGTAAGCAGGCTGGGGGTTTCTCCTGGATCATACTGGATGTGGTGTAGCTCGTATCTGCTGTAATTAGATGCTGCTGTATGCAGCTAAATGCCCTCCGAGCTGCGGTCTGCAGCAGATACACAACATCAGCTTCCCCCAAAACTAATTTACTAGCAGATATCCAGAGATACACAAACACACACACACAAACACACACACACACACACAGAGTGATACTGATCAGGATTATTATTCCCCCCGACTCTTTACACAACGCAAACAAACAAAATAAGAGACAAGAGTGTGGAGAGAGTATGGGGAAGAGAGAGCAAGAGAGAGAGAGAGTACAAGAGTAATATAGAGAAAGGAAAAGAAAGAGAGGAAGAAGGAAAACTAGTAAGGGAATGAGAGTGAAAAAGACAGAGTTACCCCTGTTTTACACTGGATGCGTGTCCGCTGCGGTGCGTCTCCGACACGGCAGCCGCAGCTAATCGCCGCCAATAAAGTCAATGCATCAGTTTACACCAGATCCGCTGCATTGCGTCTCCGCTATGTCTCTGTTCCATCACATGTCCGGCAGTCCGTCGAGATGCGCATCAAGTCTATTTTTGACGGATATGGATCAAGAATGTAACACAGAGCGCATGCGCCAACTCCAGACGATCCCTTCACATCATGGACGACAAAAAGTTAATTTTGGAGGTGGAGAAACACGAAATTGTATACGACCCCAGACATCCTTTTATTGTTTACCAGTGTATTTAAACAGCAAAAAAAAAATCCTCAAAAATCTTAAATCCATGTCATTCAAAAATGGACTTTAAATGCATTAATTGTTGTCTGTAGGTTACAACACAACAAAGTATGACAAACACAACATTAAACACAACAATGCAACACAATGCTAGACACAAACACAAAGTTGAGCAACAACAAGGACAAAATGAACTAGGAAGCCTACTAATAATGTTTGTAGTGCACAGAAATCAGCAAAACAAACACCGTTGGTTTACCCACGGTTGTTATCGTGTTATCCCGCGCGATCTTTTACAATTCTCCCGTGATCTCGCAAACCAGCGGCGCGCCGGATCAGATACGGACCACAAATGCATCCAGTGCGAGTTGGTGGACGGCCTCGGACGGAATGGAAATGCAGTGCGGACACACGTCCAGTGTAAAACAGGGGTTAGCAAGAGCTAGCTTTAGATAGAGAGAACCAGCAAAAGAGAAAGAAAGGTCAGAGTGAACTAGTAACAGAGCAAGAGTAAGTCAGAGAGAGAGAGAGAGAGAGAGATACTAGCTAGAGATTGAGAGAAATACTAAAAGAAAGAAAGAATTAGCAATAAAAAGAAAGAAAGAAGAGTCAGACGAAGAGAGAGAGTCAGGAAGAGGAACTAGCTAGAGATAGAAAGAACTACCAAAAGAATAAGAGAGGACAAGAAAGAAAGATAAAAAATAAAAATGATCTAGTAGTAGAGCAAGAGTAAATACGTGTGTGTGTGTGTGTGTGTGTGTGTGAGAGAGAGAGAGGGAGATCAGATCAGAAGGTCATAGGTTCGAATCCATGGCTGGTAAAGTTACCACTGAGGTCCTCATGAGCAAGGCACCGTCTCCAAGCACTGCTCCCCGGGTGCATGTTAGCTGCCCACTGACCACTGCTCCTTTACGTATGGGTTAAATGCAGAGGTCACATTTGGTTGTGGTGCACTGTGTGCTGTGCTGTGGTGTTTTCATAATGACAAATAATCACTCACTCACTCAATAAAGATGAATAATAAGAAAGAAAGAGTAAATGATGCTGAAATCAGATGTTTATTTCGCAGATGGCGCCCAGTGTGTGTGCGTGTGTGTATAAGAAAAGAGAGTAATGGAGGGAGAGAGAGAGAGAGAGAGAGAGAGAAAGAGAGAGCAAAAGAGTTTATTTCATGCTAAATCCACCTGCTCCAACACCCAGTCAATACACCATCATCCACATGCCAATGTTAAAGAGATTAGCTTAGCTCTCCCTCCCCCTGATGATCTCTCTCTCTGACGATCTCTCTCTGTCTTTCTCTTTATTTCTCTCTCAATGTCACTGCTTGTCACAGATACAGTCTTCTTTAAGAACCGTAAGGATTTTTTTTCTCCACTAATCTCATTGAAAGTCGCGTAGAAAACACAGTTCAGCGTTACGGAGTGTATGTGTATCTGAGTGTGTGTCCGTGTTGATAAAAAACTTCACCTTCGTGCTTTATTGACATGCTAGTGGATCCGGCGTTAGCCCGCTAAAGGGACGCTAAGTGGCCCCCGGGTCTGATCTAGGTCTGATTAGAGCTCTGATCTCAGGGATTTGTGGCACTCTGAGCTCTTTATTCCAAGCTGAGTAGCTAACTAGCTTAAACAACTCTTCTATGTAACTAATTTTTATAGTAGCTTATCAGTATTTAAGCTACTTTTAACTTTTCCCATTACTTTTACTGTTTGGCAGCAGTGATTGGGGATGGTACCTTGCTCATGAGTACCTCGGTGGTACCTTTACCGGTCCAGAACTTGATCTGGTGACCTTCCAATCACAGTGTCAATTCCTTAACCGTTACGCTACCAACTGCCGCGGTTTTCACCTAGTATGTGTTTCTTATTGGTGTTGAATTGGCAATAGTGGCACCTGATTGGTTACCGTGTCCTCATTGCATCACAGCACGCTCTTGGAAGCTGCAAGATGGAGTTGGAGGACTGATGGAAGCAAGAATCCATGGCCGTGTGTTATTAAAATGTATAACTTGGCATGGTTGTGGGTTCTCACCTCCTCCACTGCCATCAACGAGTCCCTGAGCAAGAACTTGAAAAGCAAGCTGATCTCAAGGAAAGTCGCTGAATTTAAGAAATCGAAGTCTGCTATATGTCATAAACTGTCACACACACCGCGTAACGCAACCGGCACTAGGACCCTGGGGTGGTCGGTCACGGTTCAGGGAGTATAAAAGGAGTCGATTCCTTGTGGCGAATCGCTCAGTCATTGAGTCAACTGTGATTCAGTTCGGCTTCAGCTGTGAGTACTCCAGTTATTTGGTTCATCTCCTTGATTGAGTGTGTGTCTTATAGAACACGATTTCTTGTGGGAAATCTTGCTCTTAGTGTAGAGAGTTCTTACATCAACTCGCGTGGCCATCCTACCTACTCGCGCTTCAATCCACGTTTGGGTTAACCACCACGCTACACGGGCTAACGGCTAACTGTTAGCATTTCTGCCAAATCCTTATCAGACCACTGACATAAACTTATGCCAGTTGAAAATCTAAACAAACTCTGCCTGTAAAACTTCATTAAAATCTTATTTGATGTTACATATCCTACAGCACAAATATTAAGGATGAAACAGCTGATCTATAGTTAGCTGCTTCTTTTCTGTAGCTTGTAGTGTAGCTAACTACTATATTCCAACAGTAGCTTGGCGGTAGCTAAGTTACTTTTAGTCCTAATTAGCTTTTTAGCTTTAAAAGGTACCATTTAAAGGTTACCAATGTAGCCACATGACAAGGACTTGTGGAAAATGTTCATCTACTTCACTTTCACTCAGCCCTTGCTGAGAAAATTGTATATCTAAAAATCTCAACTCACACATACTTACCATTGTACTGACAGACAATGGGGTCTGTGTACGTACGTGAGAAGCCACGGCTCAAATTGCTACCTGATGAGGCTTGTGCCGCGTACGCTCTCAATCAACCTGATATTAGCGTGTAATTTACCAGCGGCCTTGCTAATTACATAGCCGACATGCTAATCACCATCTGCATGACAGTCGGAGTTTAAAACACTGCGGCGGAACGCTAGCAACAAGCTTGTGTAAAGGCTGACGTTTAAATGTTAAAGGGGAAGGCTACCTACAGATCGTAGTAAAGCTCCGTTCTCAATCCCGAAGAGTTGGAAAGAGAAAAGTGGGAGGGCGGAGCTATAGAAAAGAGGGTGCGGTCAGGAAATTGAATGAGGAAATAATCACAGCTAAAAAGCAAATTATTCTTCAAAAGAGGGTCGAAGAGGCCGGTTGGGTGGGTCACAGCTGGGAATCCTCAGTGTTTGAATGAGTTGTTGGGAACTGTAGTCCATGGTGGCCATGTTTGTATGCAGTTGGAATCAATGGTAAATGAGTTCTTGGTGTGCTCTGTGGCAGGGTGACCAGGAACTGTTAGTGGTGTGTGATACTGGAGTCTGTACCATAAGAAAAATGGAAAACGAGCAACATTTATTGAGTAATTATGAAAAAGATGGAACTAAAATATTTTTAATTGTCCTCAAGAATCAAGAAGGTTCTGATCTTTTCTTTGACTATACTGTGTTAGATTTCTGTCTTTATTTGTCCTTATTAATATTATGTACATAGTGTATAGTTATGTATTATCTCCATCTCTTTAACTTGGACCTAAACCCGTTCAGCCTGTATCCTCTTTAGTCACACGGAACCTATATAAATTCTGAATCTGGCCTGACCTCAGCTCATTACATCTTAATCACAGAGCTGCTAAATGCGAAACAGAAAACGTTTACATCCTCCCCATGCCAGCGATCCTTCATCTCCACGACGCGGCCATGAGGTCGGCCTTTTCAGCGCCTCATTCCAGGTCCCGAACGCTCCGGCTCCAATTTCCCATCGCTGAGTCCCCGGAGGACCTTCCACATAATGGCCCATTGTGTCTGTGCTGAGTGAAATCGCTCAAATCTCACCGGAATTCCATATGGCACAAAGATCTGGCCTTGGAAAACTTCAGTAAGATATTTGATGGGGATGACAAGGTGGAAGCAAGCGACACTGAAGCCCAGTACTACCCCCAGTTCTAGTAAACCGACAGTTTCTGTAAATCTCCATTCTACCTTCAGTTTAAGTAAAGCTTTAACCCATAGTTAAACTGCACTCTGACCATATTTACTAATGACACTGGTTCATGGACAGGACCTTGCTTATGAGTACCTCAGTGGTACCTTTTTCCGGTCAGGGATTCAATCCGGTGACCTTCCGATCACAGGGCGAATTCCTCAACCGTTGCTCTACTAACTGCTCCATTAGTGAAAGAGCCACATAAGGCAACATCAACCAAGGCACAGATGCTAATAGAAAAGCTCTTTTATTCCAACCAACAAGCTGTAAGTTCTTAAAGTGGCTGGTGCTTTTGTTTTATCATGTTATAAGCCCAGTCTTCATATATGCTAACACACAGTTGTAGGCAAATACACTCTTCCTAAAATCAGTCCCTTTCCTCCATTCATCAAAAGGTTAGAAGTTAAACCGAGATTCCCTCAGCTTAGCACATATAAAACTTAAATGAGTTCAGAGAAGATAATCACATTTTAATGATTCATCTTCTCCTCAGCGCTTGTCATAATTCGGCCTTCGCTTAACGTGTTCTTGCACTCTCAGTCTCTTCTCATGTCTCTCCTGGTGTTTTGCTCAAATCTTCAAAGCCGTCAGGACACAAAATTCACATTCACACGTATGCCATTTAGCAGACACTTTTATCCAGAGTGACTTCTGTTTCCTAATTACAGGGACAGTCTCTGGACAACTTGCCCAAGGGCCCTGAGCGAAATTTCACAGGAGGCCATAGCCATTATCTTATGAACAGTGTTGGGGAGAATACTTTTAAATGATATCTTTTCAAGCTCTTTATGATAAAAAGTAGTTTAGGTAGCCGCCTCAAAGCTACTTCCTGACATCGCTTATAAATCATCAGAACTCGGGAGCTCCCTGACTGGCCCTTCTAGAACCTCCTCTTCCCTTCCCAGGCGTACCGTCGGGTCCCCGGAACGTGATCTCGGTGGTGAACGAGACATCGGTGATCCTGGAGTGGAACCCTCCCCGCGAGACGGGCGGCCGTGAAGACGTGGTCTACAACATTGTGTGCAAGAAGTGCCAGACCGACCGGCGCTCTTGTTCGCACTGTGATGACAACGTGGATTTCGCACCTCGTCAGCTGGGCCTGACCGACACCCGGGTGTTTATCAGCAACCTGTGGGCTCACACGCTCTACACCTTCGAGATCCAGGCAGTCAATGGCGTGACCAACAAGAGCCCGTATCCAGCTCAACACGTCTCCATCGACATCACCACGAACCAGGCCGGTAAGACGTTTAACCTCCTTTAACAATTTGTAAATAATTGTTAACAACTATACTTTTGGGAAACGCACCCCAGGGTAGTGAGACATTTAACCTTTTATGAAATTTTTTGGCATCACCACAAACTAGGTCAGTTAGACATATGTGACCCTCCACGGCAAAACCAGTCGCTTGTCGCAACGGAGGTTTCCGAGAAAAACGAGCGTTTATGTTGCGTGGAGTAAAATTTTGGATTTTTTGTTTTTAGTGTTTTGAAACAGTGGAAGGTCTATACTGTACTGTTGTAAATTTCACTGAAAAACTTACCCTTTCCATCCTAAAAACGCGACTTTCTTGAGGTGAGGAATTCAATTCCAGCAGAATGTTAAAAGTTTCTGTTTTGACCGCTCTACTTCAATATTTACGGTAAATCCACTGGTTGACTAGCGTGAAGATATTTCTCCGAAATCCATCTTCGTCTCCCGAGTTCAGTTAACCTAACGCAGGTAGGCTATCCGTGTGGCTGTGAATGCAGCGTAGGTTACCGTAAACAACAAACATAGCCGCGACCGCACCAAGCGTCTGTGAGTGCTACGTTGATAGTCAACTTCGACGGCAGATTTCTCCGTTTCTCACTTGGCGTGACAGGAGAAACCCGACTCCTTTGAATGTTGATATCTCAGTCATATGTCGTCCCATTCATTCCATATAGGTATCGTTTTGAAGCTTGATTTATGCCCTTTCATGAAAACATAATAACTCAATTTTGAAAATTTGCGACATGCGACTGATTTTGCTGTGGAGGGTCACATATATTTGACATTTTGCGACAACTACTTGGGGTGTAAACCACAAGTTTACTGATAATACAACACTTTATCCATTTGATTTTACCACCAGCCAGGCTGAGAACACCTTGAGTGTATCGCAAGTTTCATCACAATCACATCATCATCACCTTTTTAGGACAATCGGCAGAGGTGAAAAGTGCAAGTTTAGTTGCAATAACACATATTATCAATTCAATGGACAATGATTGGTTGTCTACCAACACAATGGCTACTACTACAAAGTCGGCTACGATACTGATATGAGACATGACTTCTGTTCATGAAATTAAATCAAAAACCTAAACTAAAATGTTTTTCCACTTCTCTATTTTTTTCTTATCACTTCTTCACCTTTATTGTCTTATTTTCTTCTCTTCTTTATTCTTCTCTTTTCTCATCTGTCTTGCCTGCATCAGATTCTTTTGTCTTCTTTTTACCTTTTCATCTTCCCTTCCCTTCTTCTTTCCTCAAATTGTGCTTTTTTTCTTTTTTCCTCTTTTTTACTCCCTTCTCTTTTCCTTCCTCGCCACCTTTTCTCATGTTCTCTTCACTTATCACCTCTGCCCCAAAATGCCATCTAGATTTAGCAGCAAGCAGCGCGGTGAAGCCAGTCCACCCTCTCTCTCTTCCTCTTCTTCTCTCAGTCTTCTGAGAATTCATGTAACTCAGGAACTGCATTTAGAAAATCCTGACAGCTTCTGTTCGGTCTCGTTCAGCAGCTGGTCCAGTTGTGTCAGGGCTGGTCTACTTGAGGCTTTTCGAGCTGCTCGGTACCGGTTTTGAGGTCGTTCATCAGGGCTGATTGCTTCTGCAGCTTCCCGGCTCGACTCGCTGAAGGTGCCGCAGCTGAAGGTTACGAGGTTGCCGAGTGGATCTACATGGAAATAAATGTGTGGAGATTCTAAATTTGTCTAAGTCTGACCCCCGCTTCGGGGCGTTTTATCTGGAGAGTGTGTCAGCGTTGGCCAGAAACATGACACGTGGAGGAGGAGAGAACACAAGAGAATAATCCATCAGTCCAGCTCAGACCTAGCGCTCTAAAGCCCCATCCACACGCTCAGTGACGCTGTTCACCGCCAACCTGTAGCCCAATTTGTAGTTTCGTGTGTTTACCAGTGGGGGCAGTAATCAGTCTGTCCAAAGTGTTTACCTGCGGCTCGTCTTTGTGGATAGTTCTGCATTGAGTTCACCAAAAATGGTTCCCTATGCTTCATTAAAACCAAGCCTCGACTTTCTTCTTCCTCTTGACACGGCGTCGTAGATGAGAAGAGAGAGAACATCGCCGATACTGCCTTCACCCTAACACTGACTGTGTTCTGCTAGAACGGGAGACATCCCGTGGCGCTGCTCTCTGCTCCACTTCCTGCACCAACTGGGCTGGATCAATCTCCTCGCACATTTTCAAAGCGCACATTCTTCTGCATTTCCGTTATCAGAATAATGGGACATATTCGGTCCTCCAGAACCTCAACCCAATGCCTTTTAAACGCAATAGTGACATTTTATTTGCGTTTGTCAGGATTTTGACAGAAATTGACGCCAAAAAATCGTTGCACGCAGCATTTATTTGACGCCATCTGCCATCTGGCCCGCGTCGACGCTCTGATTCACTCTAATGAGCAGAAAAACGGTCAGCGTTCAGTCCGCACTCACCCGACACCCACAAAAACGACTGGTTCACACACCCGTCTGGACGGGGCCTAAATGGGTCTCATCACCTCAACCGTTCTCAAGGTTAAATGTGCTTCTTTCTTTCTTTTTCTTTCATGTTATTAGAGTTGATTCATATATGTGACCCTCCACGGCAAAACCAGTCACTTGTTGCAAATTTTCAAAATTGAGTTATGTTTTCATGAAAGGGCATAAATCAAGCTTCAAAACGATACCTATATCGAATGAATGGGACGACATATGACTGAGATATCAACATTCAAAGGAGTCGGGTTTCTCCTGTCACGCCAAGTGAGAAACGGAGAAATCTGCCTTTGAAGTTGACTATCGCCGTAGCACTCACAGACGCTTGGTGCGGTCGCGGCTACGTTTGCATTTACGGTAGCCTACGCTGCATTCACAGCCACACGGATAGCCTACCTGCGTTAGGTTAACTGAACTCGGGAGACGAAGACGGATTCCGGAGAAATATCTTCACGCTAGTCAACCAGTGGATTTACCGTAAATATTGAAGTAGAGCGGTCAAAACAGAAACTTTTAACATTCTGCTGGAATTGAATTCCTCACCTCAAGAAAGTCACGTTTTTAGGATGGAAAGAGTAAGTTTTTCAGTGAAATTTATTCACAACAGTACAGTATAGACCTTCCACTGTTTCAAAACACTAAAAACAAAACACCTCTTCTCAGTCTATCTGGTGCTTGCTCTCAGACTGCCCCATGAAAGTGAAAACCAAACTCCCAGCGAGCAGTGGGGACTTCTCCTTCAGCGCTTTCTCCATAACGTCTGAGGATTAGCACGGCGCTGCGGTGGAACGCACTCTAGAACTGAGGGAAACACACACACAAACGTCAACCTAAAACTAGTGAGCGAATTACGTGAACTTAATCGGGAAATCCAAACCAGACGCAGGTGACAGACTTCAGCCCGAAATCCCAACCCGGCGCGTGAGAAAGGTGAACTGCAAACCCAAGCTAGTGCTCCGGCGACCGGGATCAGAGTGGGTGGTGCCGAGTGAGTAGAACGCTGGTTGTTGTTATTGATCAGCTAAAATGAGTTTTGTGTGTAATAAATGGGAAGATTTGACTGAACGGACGCTTTAGTGAATGACTTCCTTGAGAGAGTCGCTAAAAACAAACAGCGCACGTGTTTACATCGTGAAAAATGTCATTCATGTGTTTCTACGCTCTTACTACTTGCAGTTTTTGTGACGCCAAGACACGGCACTGGTTCTCGTCTCCTTCTTATTCTTCATTTATGGCGGTCGGCGTCCAGTTTAACGCTGCTTTACTGCCACTGCAGCTTTGGTTAGCTTACTGACCACACATTAGGGAGTAGCCACTGTACATATGTGTGTAATAACGTAGACCCAACTAATACCTTATTAAATTAGTTGCCAACTATCTTAATAATCAATTTTAATCGCTTTAATCGATTAGTTGTTGCAGCGCTACTCTTCAGTCTGTCCCTTCTCCTGTTTGGCCTCTTCTCTCTTCTCTGTTCTTGTCCTTTTCTTCTCTTCTTTTCTCATATTTTTCTTTCTCTGCTTTGCCTTATTTTTCTTCTGGTCTTCCTTTTGCTTTTCCTCACTCATTTCATCCACTCATTTCATCTCTTCTCATGTTGTATGCTTTTCCCTCTCATTTTCTCTCTCATTTCTTCATTTTTTTGCCATGTTTTCACATGTTTAATTCCTCTTATTTTCCTCATATATCTTCACATATTTCTCCTTTTCTTTGCTTTTTCACAACCTTTTCATGTCTTTTTATTTTTATTTGTTTCTATTATCGGTCTGGATAATTTGTTTCTGATTTTGTCTTATCTTGTTTTGTTCCTTCTTTTTGGGAATTTCCTTTATTTTCATATTCTGCTTTTCATCCTCAGTGTCCCGCATTCTTGCTCCTTTCTTCAGTCTTTCTTCCCATATTTTTTTCTTCCCTCTTTCCTTATTTCCACACCTTTTTAAACCTCTCTTACGCTATTTCCTCTGTTCTCTTCTCACTTCTCCAGCAGGCTCAGCAGTTCCTCTAACCTAACATTTATCCCTTTCATACCTTCACCCCTGAAATCCGGGCCGTAAAAGCTGCAGGGTCATCGTTCTGAGCATCTATTCACAGCGAGTTTTTCTCGTTGCAAATCGAGGCCGCGCGCTTCAGACAAAGCGTCAGGAAAAGGGATAAGAAAGTCGCGGCGCAGATTCGTCTGCGTTTCTCACGGGTTCTCGCCAGGCGAAGACTCGTAGATAATTTAGCGTTGCAGACGGGCTCGGTATCTGCCGCAACAGGGGGAATTTCAGTCCCGAAGCGTTGTGATGTGCGGCGCAGCTGGCGGATTCGCGCAGCCTCCTTTCAGCCTCCGCCGCTTTGTAGTGCGTTTTTTATTTACGCCTCGCAAGCGCTTTGATAAGTGAAGGAACGCCGACGAGCGATTTATACAGAACTTTCTGAAGGAGCAGAAGAAGAAAAACAACGTTTATGGAACGCTCTCTCTCTCTCTATTCCCCCCCACCCCCCTCCCGTGATTGTGGTTTGTGATTGTGCATAAATATGGATTTTATCTGAGCTTGTAAGATCTACTCTTTTCTCCTTTTCCTATTCTCTTTTTTCCCCTCATCTTGTTTTTTTCCGTCTAAATCTCTCCAGCGGTGCAGAAGGCGGTTAAATGTTTTGGAACAGTTTCTGCTTTTTTCCGTTTTTCTGTTCTGTTCTCTCTCTTTTGACTCTTGCCTTTTGTTTTCTCAACTTTTATTTTGTCTTTCCTCATTTTCTGCATTTACTTACTCTGTTTTGCTTTTTCTCATTTCACACTTTTCTCACTTTCTCTTTTCCTCTTTTTTGTAGCTGTTTTCTCTTTCCTTCACCCTTCCTTTTATTTCTCTTTTATCTCAAAACTTTTCTATCGTCTGCATCGTCTCTTCTCCTTACCTCTTCTGCTTTCTTTATTTTTGCTGTGCTCTCTTCTCTTTTCTCGTCTCCTCTTCTGTTTGTCATATCGTTCCCTCTTTCCCCAGTTCTCTTATCGGCTTGTCTCTTCTAAACTTTCCTGTTCTCTTATTTTTATTCTTTGCCGTTTCTCTTTCTTCTCTGATCTTGTCTTCATTGCCCACTTCTTTCCTTCTGAACTTTTTTCTCTGTTCCTTCTTCTTCTTCTTCTTCTTCTTCTTCTTCTCTATTCATTTTATTTTACTCTTCTAAGTCTCTCAACCTCTGATAAGCAATACTTAATCTTCCTCTCCTTCTCATCTCTTTTCATCCTTTATTCTCTTCCTGTGTCTAATATCCAAAATATAATACACCGCATGGATGAATGGATGGATGTCAGATAGACACATAATATGTAGATGTAGAATATATGATAGAGATTAGGAGAGAAGTAGACAGACAGAGAGACAAAGAGGGAGAGTAAGAGGTGGACAAGATAGATAGATGGATAGATGGATAGATGGATGGATGGATGGACGGATAGACGGATAGACAGATAGACAGATAGATAGATAGAAAAGAGGGGGAGGCAGGTGGGGAAAGAGAGAGAAAGAGGAAGGGGGAGAGAGAGAGGATGGATGGATGGACAGAAGGAGGTGATATATAGATGTAAAACAAAGACATGGAGAGAAGTAGAGGGAGAGACAATGTGGGAGAGAGAAGGGATAGATAGATAGATAGATAGATAGATAGATAGATAGATAGATAGATAGATAGATAGATAGATAG